>QEPC01006248.1:911260-932714 GCA_003113815.1 Sphenodon punctatus
CAGATCTCCGCCTGTATCGACAGGTGGAGGTGGTGGCGAAAGCTGCCTTCCGCCAGTTATATCTGGTGCGGAGGCTGCGCCCGTACGTCTCCAGGCTGGACCTGACCTCCCTCGCCCATGCCTTCATCACCTCGAGGCTGGATTACTGCAATGCGCTCTACGTGGGGCTGCCCTTGTTCCTGGTTCAGAGGCTGCAGCTAGTGCAGAACGCGGCGGCCCTGCTCCTGTCGGGGATGGGTTGCTGGGACCACATAACACCTGTGCTCCGGACTCTGCACTGGTTGCCAATAGCGTGCCGAGCCAGGTTCAAGGTATTGGTCCTTCACGGTCTTGGCCCCTGGTACCTCAGGGACCACCTCGCCCTCCGCGCCCCAGAGCGGCTCCTTCGGTCTGCCGGGGGTGCCTTCTTGGAGGTTCCCTGTGTTAAGCGGGGGGCCACAATGGAGAGGGCATTCTCAGTGGCCATGCTGCGCCTTTGGAACTCCCTCCCGGAGGAAGCTCGCCTGGCCCCAAGCCTTTTAACATTCGAGCGAGTTTCTAAAACTTGGCTGTTCGCCCAGGCCTTGGGGGGGGAGGGTTAGGGGGTTTTAATCTCCCCCTACCCTTATTTTTTTTGTGCCTAACCCGGTTTTAATATTATTAGGATTGTTTTAAATTTGTATGATTGTATTTTTATGTTTTTAAATTGTTAGCTGCCCCGAGCTGTTTTCAGGAGGGGCGGAATGAAAATTGATAAAAATAAATAAATAAATAAATAAATAAATACCACCTATTGGAGGGTATTGAAATATGTTGTATTTTATTGTTTATTTTTAAAATAGGTTTTCTATGTTCGTGTGAGCCACTCTGATGAGCCTTTTAAGGAAAGGGCAGGGTAGAAATTTAAATAAATAAATAAATTCTCTGGTGCTGCTGATCCTTGCTGGTGGACTGTAACCAAGCTGTCTCTGAAGAGGCCGAAAAGCATCCATGTTTAATTCCCAGCTGCCCATACCTTCAACCCAACTGGGGATCAGCAAGACATAGCGACTGACTAATCATATAGAGATTATGGGTAATGTAAAAACACTGGTTTAGCCCAACACTACCCAACGATTCCAGTACAATAAGCAAGGGGATATGCTCAGGTAGCTTACGGAAAAAGTCAGAGCAAGGACCAGAACCTGGCCCCATGGTTTTCAGATTTCTGTAACTCCATGAACAGTATCCTTTGAAGCTGAAATTGCCTGGACTTTGTTGAAACGCAAGGGTAATTTAATTCTTGTTTTTGCAAATTGAGACAAAACATATTTTTCCAGTTTTAAGGTATGAAAAACTAATATTTTCTTTTTGCATACACAACCAAAACATTAGCTGAATTTAAACATTTTCATGTGGTTAGACCAACAGGCTAATTTGTGCCTAATTGGAACAATTAACCATTACGTGATACAAAGCTGCCATTTCAAATTGCAATAGTTTAGTATCATCACTAATGCCTATTTTTATGTATTATACACACACTTCTAAAATTTCTTCAGAAGCGTACCCCTTTTCCAGAGGACGTCTAAAAGGAAAATGTTATGACTAAAGTCCTTAAGGTATTTGAGAGCTTCAAATCATCCCTACTTGTGAAAGAATCACATAGATTTGAGTGAATCTACTAATTTGTGTAAGGATTTGCAGGACTGCACCTTTGATTGCAGGAAAGCACCTTACAGCCATTTCTCTGAAGAGCATTTGGATCAATTGATCATTAATTCCCTGCCAGCACCTGGATTTAAAATGCTGTCCATAAACTGAAGGTTCATGACAAATGGCTGTAAGCTGAAAGCAAGATTTCTTTGTAAAAATGAAATACAATAGGCAGACCAGTTGAGTGTGACAACAATTCTAAGTGAAGTGTTATTCATGTGTCCAACAGGAGAGGGGAGAACAGGCACAAAATTGTGAGCATAATGGTATAGCAAACACCTTAAATACCATCAGTAGAAATAACAGTGCCTGCAAAATATGAGTTAAGATAAAGAATATAACTGATTTGCAGCTCTGCCTAAATAACAACGCTTAGATGAACTGTGTCTTGAAACAAAGACCTTTCCTTTTAAAAATGAATTTCAACCCTTATTTCACTTGCAATATGAAATTCTTTAAGTCTACAATTTTGCAAAGGCTTTCTATTCTTTCTGACCAAAGCAGGACCTAACTTGAACAATGAATGACCTATAGGCAGATCTTCAAAAGTAGGACTGTTTGGATTCTCTGAAAGAGCATACTGTCTACAAAGTACTAGCAAGAGTACTTGCTAGTACTCAGCCACTGAAAATACAGCAACAGTTATGTCTTAGGCCCTTTTAAAATGGGCTGCGGCTGAGGGGGCAGTCTGTGGGCATGCTGCTGCGGGGTATGCGTGCAGGGGGGGTGGATGCACACGGGGACACACACACACACACCCGGCACGGAGCAATCTGCATTGTCAGTGGTTGCTCTGTGCATGGGAATGCATGGGTTGCAGGAGCGTGCATTCACCACCCCCACCCCCCATTTACAAGGAATGTTCTTCATCCCACTGACTGCGTGGACGATGGGTGTCCATGCGGGGGAGCGTCTTGTGTAAAAAGGGCCAAAGATGTACGTATGCAGAAAGGTCTAACAGGCCAGATTAAAATAATTATACGAGATTATATACTTACTTATACCAAAATATAGCAGACAATGGCCACAGTCTCAAACCCCTCTATGCGGGATCCACGTGGCACAGTGCATTTCCAACAGACATGCGTGTGGGCTGCGCGTGGGATCCATGGGGCATGTGATCGGACCCAAAGGTATTCTCATTCCTTTGGCTTCAAAAATAATTTTTCATTGCTTTTCTAGAACTGTCTCCAATAAAAAAAGATTGTATGCCAGAACTCTATTTCTATTGTCCAAACCACTTCAGCAATGCCATTATAGGCAAGTGTTTTGGATCATGAATGCAGTAGTATTTTCTCATAATTCTCATACGTAGTGTTTCACTCTTCACACTCAGCATTAGGCTTCTTAAACATATGCCCATAATAGGATTATTGTTTTATTCAATGTATTAAAGGATTAATGTCTTCCAAAGTTAACTTGAAACAATCACGATTATTGCACAAGGCCAGCCAAGCACAAGAACAAAAAAACACTGACTACAGTAGTCCCCATTTTCTATAAAAAGCCTTTAACCTAAAATAAATCTTCAACAAGATTAGGTTCTCTGTTAATAATATAATTACTGAACAACAGAATCAACCTGAAAACAGATCTAAAATAACTAAGGAATAGGGATAACAGTGGTGTTTCTTGCCTGGGAACACGTCTGTAATATACTTCAAATCTGATTTTTTGCCATAAGGCCAACTCCAAACAATAGTGCTTATTAAACGTTATGGAGAAACTCCCTGGAACTGTCCTACACTAGTCTCCTGAGTAGAGCAGAGCTAAATCAGAAGCTGGCTGAGAAAGCAGACATTTCTCTGGCTGAATAAGTCTTTAACATAACCTTGAGGGCCAGCTGTTCAGAACTGCATGTTCATATTGGCACATGCAAAATCTCTAATGCATGTACAGAAACCCTGGCTAAAATGTGCACACTACAGGTGCAGAGCCAAATTAAGCTAGTCTTGTATACTTTATTGAATGATAAATTAAGTACAGGCCATAAAGTGCACAGCATTTCTAAAAATAATGTCAATTTCATGTGGCTAAATAGGAAATGAGATACCTAACTTGTTAACTAATTGATAGTGAATTTTAGATAACTACACCTGAAGATTTTGTCCATGGATTCTCTATTGAACTGAACTCTTTTAAAACAAACAGCTGAGTGGCATTTAATGCCCCAATTCAAGGTGTGTGCATGTGCACACTGAACCTACCCTAAGTGCACATGTACCATAGCCGGTCTGTCACTGCCCAACTGTGCTGCCACCCAGAGAAACAGGGTTGGAGCAGGTGGTGGTGCAATCAGGTGGCAGCAGACTTCAGCTGTGGCACTGTGGTTTGGACCCATGTGGACCTCTGATTGGGCCATAGTATTCTGCATTATAAATTTCTTGTTTGCAGAGTGTTTTATATAAGCTTATAGGACAGGGCAGAATACACATGCAGGTATTAGAAGAATGTTGGCATCATGACGGGTGCAATGGCTTTTTCATGGAATTCTCAAAAATAGTTAATTTCCATTAATTCACATGAATTCTGTGAATTGCTTTGAGAAACATATCATTGTTAGTTTCAGTTGAAAGTTATTTTATTCCTACACAATATTTTGCAAGGCAACAATATAGTGAAAACCATCCTTGATTTGCACAATAAATTGCTGCCAATACAAGCATCATATTTGGCCATAATAAGTCCATGGCTAGTGACAGTTCTCAAAACGTTCAATACGTTTGCCACTGGTATGCAAGCTGAAGCTCAGTCATGCCTGATGCAATTGCAACACCTAATGCTCCAAGAAAATTCTGAGCTGGATCATGGAGTGAGTCTTGTTGGATCATAGATACTATTACAATGGCTGACTGGCATCCATAATATCTGGACTGAAGACATCAACAGTACCAAGAGTAAAAGCCAATGCCCCCAGAACTGAGTACAATCCACTCGGTGAATTATCTGAGCAACATTGTGTGAGGGTGGAGAGGGAAGGGGAAACAAATCCTTGCTCCTTGAATTTCTGTCAAACATCTCCTAGTTGGTGAATCAGGGCTGTAACATGGCCAGTTGACACAAGTTAATTGACACAGCTGTCAGCCTTTAGACTTTCAGAACAGCTTAGCTTGTGCCAAAGCAAGCAGCACCAGCTCAGAATGTAATGGAACAACTGTTTGCTTGAGACTTGCCTTCAAGGCCTGTCAAGCCAGCCTTTGCTAGACATATTGGAAGTGCTGGGGGAGGCCAAACAGGAAAACAAATGGGGAGCCCTATATGTAGGGTGGCCATACCTCCCCTTTAAAAAAGGATGCTTATCACCATGTATTTTTCATAAGCGTCCTCTTTTAAAGGGGAGGTATGGCCACCCTACCTAGATGGTAGGAAGGGAAAAAACTGCTTTATTGCTTCCTATTTCTTCTTTGTTTTGATTAGCATTTGAACTGCTCTTCTATCTTTTTGAGGTAAGGAGGAGCTTTTTTAGATTTGATGCCTATAGACTTAATGGGTAAAAACAGACGTGACATGGTTCACAGTAGCCTGCTTGGGACCAGACCAGACTCCATCTACACATATGTAAGGCACTGGCAGATGTTGGTCCGGGATTGCCCCGGGCCATGTTGGTGGCTACCCTGGGCTCTGACCTTGGGAAACCCCCGAAGTCACAGTCCAGGCTAAGACCTGCTGAATTGGGCCAAAGCAGGCCACAGTGGGCTATCATGTCTGTTCCTGGGATGTCAACAAAGCCCGGGTCAGGTCTGCCACAGCTGTCATTGGCCGCAGTGACAGGGCGATAGGCGCAGTGCGGAGTGATAGGCGCAGTTTCTGTACGGCACAATATGCTGACAATGGGTGCGCGTGCGGGATCCGCATGGCGTAGGATCGGCCACACCGTGTTAGATTTTATGTCCATATACTCTTAGTGTCTGTTAGAGTGATCACACCGGTCAGAGAAAACTACCCCTGTAGGTATCTTATGCTACCGTGCTCCTCACAAGTCCCATCACAGGAGGTACAGTCATTGCTTTTAGCACAACAGGAAATTCCAGGATTCCAGGTTGCAGAGTAGCCAAGAAAGGTATAACCATATGGCTATTTTGGTCCTGTCAGCTGTCAATCTTCCCAGCCATTGTCCCCGCTCAGACTGTGGGTGACAAAAATGTCATAAAGCCACCACTCCCCACCTTTTCAGGGCAACACTCCATGCTCTCTGGCTTCATATAGTCCTCTCCAGGATGATTAAAGCCCACCACCTGCAGGCAGCTGCCTGTGGTGACGGCCATATGTGGGCCTGTTTGGGGTCAGGAGGTGAAGGGTTTGTTGTTTTACTTGTTTTAAAGGTTACTTTAATTTTTTTTAGATTTGTTGGGGGTGTGGGGGGAATGGGGATAAGATAGAAAACACAGAAACCTAACCCACCTAAAAAAATCACCAACCTCCCCCCAATGCCTGGTGGAAGGACCAGGTCTTACACTGGTGCCAAAACGCAAGGACATTTGAGCTGAGGCGGACATCCACCAGGAGAGAGTTTCACAGCACCGGAGAGGTTGCAGAGAATGCCTGCCTGTCGGTCCCCACTTGCCTATAGCGTGGAACTTCCAGGAGGAAACCCCTGCATAACAGGAGCCAGAAAGGGAATGAGGTGGTCCTTCCGATAGCTAGGGCCCAAGCCATTTAGGGCTTTATAGGTCAAACCCAGCACCTTGAGCCAGGGCCGGAAGACTATAGGCAGTCAGTGTAGAGCCCAGGTATAATGTGCTCCTGGTGGCCCGTCCCAGTAAGCAGATAGGCTGCTTCATTCTGTACCATTCTGTACCAGCCTCCGGACCGTCACCATAGGCAGCCCCACGTACAGCACATTACAGTAATCCAACCTCAAGATGACAAATGCATCGATGAGGGTGGTGAGGCTGTTGTTCGCGATATAAGGACGGAGCCGCCTCACCAGATGTAACTGGCAAAAGGCACCTCTGGCCACAGCCGACACATAGAGATACAGCTCTAGGTGGAGACAGGCTGGACTGACGAAGCGCCTCACCACCAGAAAAGCTCCTCTGGACACGACTGTATAGATGCTATGATGGCACCAAAGAACCTCTTCTTTGCTGCACACAGTCATGGCATAGCTCCTCAAAAATAGTCTGTGCCACAATCAGTCATCTTCAGTGTGAGTATGGTGCCAACTCTCTTCGCGCTTCAGCCACCCCAGGGAATCCGTGAACCACGGAGACCTGCAGTGCCGAAATGCCAGCAGTGAACGCTTGGGGGTCACTCATTAATAGCCCCAAGCCAACCACTCATTTCAGAAGGCTACAAGGGCATCGATGGAGTGGTCGCCGAGGTCTGTGGGCAATTCCCCTAGAGCATTTTGAAACCCAAATTGTTCCATCAGTCTCCGAGGGCGGACCATCCTAATCGGTTCCACACCACTATGGTCAGGTGGACGTGCTGGGATGAGAGTCTGCAGGAGGTAATGGTCCATCCATGACAAGGGTCAGTGCAGAACAACAAATCCAGAGAATGGGCCCACCATCATCTGGGACAGGACCATGGTTGCCATGGTGGCCATAACTCCAGCTCTGCACCAAATTATAGGGTTAGAAGGGATCTCAAGGGTCACCTAGTCCTTGCTATAAAGTTTTATCTTCAGATATTGATAAAAAAATACAAGTTTTCAGAAAGGAGAAATACTTGGCTGGTTTAAAACTGCTGCTATTTCCATTCAATGGGTGACATGTAAGCTTTTGGCAAGAAAACATTAGGACAGGCCCTGATTCATGGTGTTTAGTTTGACTTCTACTCTTTGTTTGTAAAAGAATGTCCATTAACTGCTCGGACCACTAGACCTCACTTCTGTGCAGAGCAGTTCTTATTTTGAGAGCCATTGGGTAAAAATGGATGTGATGGTGGCCCAGGACCCACTGGCATGTGTGTTCATACACCACCAGAGGTTCTGGGAGCAAGTCGGGGATGGGGCTGCCCGCCTGCACGTTTGGTTGAGATCCCCGTCCCACCCAGAGCATGTAGGTGGAGGGACGGCTCTCTGTCCACAGACATGTTAGTTCAGTGCAGCTGCTCAGCCTGAGTCGGGGTTGTTGCTGTTTCCCACCCTGAACCAGGCTGGAAAGCCACCACGCCATGCCTGCATAACTTTCTACCCCTGGTCCCTCATTTCTGAGCCCAGGAGTTGAGAGGTATGGCTCTTGGGCAGAGGCAGCAAAGATGGAGAGAACAAGGCAGGATTCTCTGCTGTCTTTCTCTTCCTTCTCCCCAACCCCTTTGCCAGGGCCAGTGCTTCTGGAGCGTCAAGCCTGGGGAGGGGGGTGGGGGGAAGAAAGCTTTCCCTCTCCTCTCCCAACAACCCACAGACAGTTTAGCATATCCAAATGCTTTGCTCATCCAGGAAACAAGCAGCGATTCCAAATGAATGATGCTTCTGGTTTACTTAATTTTGAATAATGTGGACTATTAAATTACATAAAATACCATACAAATATAATTTATATTATATGCAAGTATATTAATTCACTTAGTACGTGTAATTATACAAATTATTTGTTTCTTACTTTGAGATTCTGGATTTCATAACACTGCTTGCATCACAAATCCACCAGATCCTTTCTTCAGGGTTTCTTCAACTATCCTTCGATTCCCTCCCCCACAAGTACTTCATAATTTACTATCTGGGTTTCAGGAAACCATTCAGCTCTCTGAACATTGGACTCTGTTCAATGTGTATAGGCAGCCTCTGGGAGAGGTCATCAGAGAGTTTGGTGTAAGGTATAATCAATATGCTGATGACATTCAATTATATCTTTCTTTTTCATTGGACCCAGGGCCAGCAGTCTCGGTGCTTACCCGGTGTTTGTCAGCTGTGGGGGACTGGATGAGGGTGAGTCGCTTGAAGTTGAATCCCGACAAGATGGAGGTGATGGTTGCAGGGAAAGCCAGGGGAGTGATGGCCCCCATCATTGATGGAGTCTGTCCTCCCCTGGTATCTCAGGTTCATAGTCTGGGGGTGCTCCTGGATCCACAGCTTCGCCTGGATGTCCAGGTGGTGTCTGTGGGGAAGGGCGCATTTTGCCAATTACATCTGGTACGACGACTTAGGCCTTATGTCTCAGACTTGGACTGTGCCACGATCATCCATGCTTTTATTACCTAAAGATTGGACTACTGTAACGTGCTCTACGTGGGGCTACCCTTGGTGATGGTTCGGAGACTGCAGCTGGTGCAGAATGCAGTGGCTCATCTCCTTAAGGGGATGAGTTGTCGGGAGCACATTACTCCAGTGCTCCATTCTCTGCACTGGCTGCCGATAGTCTTCCGGGCCCAATTCAACGTGTTGGTTTTGACCTTTAAAACCCTAAATGGCCTGGGCCCCCCTTATCTTGAGGACTGCCTCGCCCTCCAGATTCTGGATTAGCCTCTGTGGTCGGCCGGGGGTGCGCTCCGTGAGGTTCCTTGACTTTCCAGGGTGTCGACCATGGGGGGAGGGGGGGCATTCTCAGTGGCCGCTCCACAGCTGTGGGGCTGTCTCCCGTTGGAGGTCTGCCTGGCCTCAGACCTCCTCTCTGTCCATAGACTGTGTAAGACCTGCTGTTCTGTCGGGCCTTTGCTGAGGGAGACAGGATGGGTGGGTTGGGCTAGGGTGGTTTTTTTATTGTTGGGTTATTTGTATTGTTGGGTTATTCTTAAATGGTGACTTTTATATTATGTGTTTTAAATTGTTGTTAGCTGCCCTGAGATGCTTGTGCAGGAGGGGGCGGCATATAAATAAGAGAATAAATAATTAAATATTCTAGATTCCCTGAAGAGATTTCTTCTCCTTAGCAATTCCTTACTAGGGCATGTGCTCCCAGAGGCTTAAGTGAAGCATACAGTAGGGATCATGCCAGTCAGAGCTCTATAGCACCAATGAAATAGTTGACCCAGTCTCTGAATTCCAACACCAGGTCAATGTGGCATTGGTGGGCGTCAACCCCATCCCTATTGAAGGGACCAACCCATTTGTCTCCGTGCCACATTTTACTAAGTAAAAAGACCATCTCTGTCTGCCAGAAGTTACATAAGAATGAATATTTTGTATGGAATATAGTCAATTCAAATCTAACTAAAACATGTGTTTCCTATTTATTTCCCGGACTATCAGCACATATATGTGTATTCTAATCTCTACATTTTAAGTCTCTGCAGAGTTTTCATTATGTAATTCTGAGAATTTCTTCTCCCGAAAGGGAGGCTCAAGGGTGTAGAATGAAAATGTTGGCAGGGAGATGTGCTGCTCAGTCTGCTGCATCTGTCTGGCTCTGATCATTCCCCATTGGGGAATTTAGTATCCCAAAATATAGCATCTGGTGTTCCCAGTGGAGCAGATCCACATGCTTATTTTGTTGCTCCATCAGTGGGTTCTGTTTTTAATTAATCCAAGAGTTAGATATCAGCAACTCATTGATATTATAGAATGTAAAATCAATAATTTTGCTTTGACAACAAATCTATAAAAATACCCCCCTGAAAAACAATTGACTCCTCCCCAACCAAATTGGGGATTCCCATATTGCATGACATTTTATGATCAGGTTATAGTGGATATTTTCATGGACTTAAAATCTTACATTACTACTTCTTTTACTGATTTATTGCTTGTTAATTAAATATTAACTCTTTTATAACATTTTATATATATATATATATATATATATATATATATATATATAAGCAAGCGTTAGCCACCTACAGTTTCTACTGAAATTAATGGGAGCTGTCGGTGTTGAGCACCCGGAGAAATCAGGACACTAGTGCTTCTATGGCCCCTTTCACACAGACACTCTAACACTGATAGAATGGGTGTTACATTTTATCAGAGTGTCTGTGTGAAAAGGGCCCTTTATGAATTTAAATATAATAGATTTTTTTATTTAATATAGCCCCTCCCCACCAAATGGCATTCAGAGCACTTTGCAAACACTTAAAAATACGATAAAAACCTAAAATCCATTTAAATTCAATTCAAATAGTTTAAAGGGGGTAGGGGAGGAAGAACTACATTAAGAGGAACGAGCAGTGAATCTACTAAAATATGTAACTTTAGAATGCCGTTTGAAAATTTTGGCCGCAGTTACTTTAGTGTAGTTGTGCAGGTGTCCCCTTCTGGACATAAAATAGTTTTGCAAACTTAAGCAATGGGCCTCCCATCCATTTTCATGCTTTGTCTCAAAGACAGAAATGGGTTAGCTGGTAACTTCAGATCTGAGTCATGACTTCCATGACAGGAACACCCTGCAGGTGTAAGTCTGGACAGCGTCCACAAAGTTATGCCGAATTGCCAACTCACTATAATGAAGGAAATCCTGATCATAAATTTCCACCCACACAAGTTCCTCTAAAACTTCTTAGAGGAAATCTCATGAAGCCCCACAACCAGTGAACACCTGGTACCTTTGGACAGGTACAAAGAAATTTCAGTGATGGGTTTGAGTTGAGAGATCAAATGTAACAAGCTAACTAGAATACATAAGAGACACAGCAAAGGGGAGGGGGCAGGGGAGAGGGTAATTGTAGCAGGGTTCTCGACTTCTCACAGTTTGATCCTGAGACTCCCATTTTGGTCTAGGGGAGTCTCAGAATCAAACCGAGAGAGATGGGGACAAGGGGGAAACAGCACTGGGTTGTAAATTAATGCAAAAGAAATGCATTCACCAGAGAATTTAAATAGCAGCCTACAAGTTCATTTAGTTTTAAGTTTTCAAATGACTGAAAACAAGAGAATGTCAGAAACCTATTCAGCATTCCAGTGTCATCAATTTATTTAATTATTCAAACTTATACGCCACCCTTCCTGTAGAGGCTCAGGGCATCTCACAATTAATAAGACATTAACAATAAAATTCAGACAACTGAAACCTCCCCCACTCCACTCAAAAGTCCCACTTTCCACTACCCCAAAACCCAACAAACTCCTATCTCCACCCGCCAAATGCTTTTTCAAATAAAGATGTTTTACACCAGCGCCTCCTGAAGATGCTTACGGCTAGGGCTCAAATGGACTACCTGGGGAAGTTTCACAAAACTAAGGGAGCAAACAAGAACGTCCTTCTCTGCACCCTCGTCCCATGGACAAAGCTAACAGATAGAACCTGCAAGAGGGCACTCCTGGCTGACTGTAGAGGCCGCAATGGAACATGGTAGGACAACAGGCGGTCTTTCAGATATCTGGGACCCCAGACAGTTTACCAATCTCTCTCAACGTATGTGATAGGTTTTACTTGCTTACCTAACTACACCCCATTGTAACCAGATTGAAGAGAGATTTTAATTAAAAACAGGATTAAAAATAAATGAAGCTGCAAGTTAAACTACAGTGAAGATGTCAGGCGATCACTTGTAAGTACTTAATTATGGCTGTTTTTACACGGACGGGATGGGTGGGTGATGGATGTTCTTGCGCAGTGGGTGGAGGTGGGTGTGTGTCCCTTTAGACGGACAGACACACACACACACACACACACACACACACACACACACACACACACACACACACACACACCCCTCCACCCACCGGGCCTCCTCCAGTTTTGTGGATGACCCCATGGGTGGAGATGAGTGGGTGATGGGTGGAGGTGCGTGTGCGCTGGGAGCACGCATGCAAAAATGCCCACCACCCATAGTGTTTGCACAGATGAACACCAAGCGTGCACATCCATCCACCACCAGCCCAGCGGTGGGGGGACCGTCCGTGTGAAAATGGCCTACCTGAAAGTATAATTAATCCAATGAGAATGATGCTTTTTAATATACAAGAATAGTTGTAAAAATTCTTAGAAAAATATTTTTCAAAGGAAATTAATTTCAAAAGGTGTTTAAATGATGATTAATTAAAATAGAATATCTTAGTTGGTTTTGACCTATCCCATTCCAATTAAATAATTACCTATATGAAGGAGATGGAATTTCTGTAAACATATACCTCTCCCACTACCTTTTACTACGACTCTACCCAAAACAGGCCATAAGAGTGCCTTGAAAGCTAAAATTTAAATTATAGTATATTGTATTCTTATGAAAACATAGCCTGCATTTAATTTTCTTTCTGAAAGCAATAGATTATGAAAGGAGATGTGCAATAAAGAAGGGAGATATTTCTGTTCTTTCCACTACATATGTGGATTGTTTTCAGTAACAATCCTTGTAAAGCCTTCCAATAAATTAATCAAGCGCTCATGTGTTACACGCCAATCTCACTATTCAGATATGTAAAATAATTAGAATGCATAATTTGTGCAGCAGAAAATCTGTCAGAAGGTCTAAATTTCAAAAAGAGAAAAATATTCCTTTCCAGTAGATTTGACGTTCAATCTGTGTACTGCCGCACATTTCATTTGCAATCTTCCCAGGTTTCTGTAGATATATGGTGCTGAGAGGGCTTGTGAGAACTGTATTCCCTCTGCCTGTGCTCAATTAACGACTAAGCTCTCTCTAGGGTACACTTACATGAGCCTTACACAAATCAGCAAAAAATTTACCTGTCCATGAAATTTAATACCTGCCCGCCTAGCCGTAACAAAGGGTGCTTTCAGATGACCAGTTTTGTCTACAGAAAGCACTTCATTGAGGGATATATCATATATCATATCAGGGGAACTTTTCAACCACTGCACCATGCAGTGAGTCAGATCCCCCCCCCCCACACACAAAATCTTTGGAAAAAATAGGGTACTTTCTGCAGCTTTGCACCCCAAAAGAAGTGAATACCAAACTTACTTGACCATCCTGGGAGAACTGTTGAGCTTACTGATTCTTTAATCTGACTGAGACTCTGATGCTTAAAATGCTGTGTCTTTACGAGCCCTATTCACTTAATTGGCATCTCTGTAGTGCTGTAAGAATCAGTCTTGGATTGTATGCAAGTTAAAGAGAGGTTTTTTGAAGTCACAAATGAAAGACCTCCAACTTTTAATAAATTTCAATTGTACTTGGTGCCTACTTGTCTTTTACGCCTTTGAATATATTGCCCTGTAAAAAATAAAATGCTGCACATGGCATTAATGCATAAGAGGAGAGTCCTTTTCCATCCCTGCTATTATTATTATTAATTATTATTATTATAAGCATTGATATAGTGCCAGCGATGTACCTGGTGCTTTACAAAAAACAAGATAATCTCTCGGCAGGGACCATGTCTATATCTGGAATAAAGTCAAAAGGTCACTTCACAAGAACTTCTCTAAATCATCACATATCACTAAATGTCTTATTGTGCTGTGCTATTTAGGATGCTTCCTCTGTTAAATGATATTCTGCATCACTAGTTTTTCAAGACCAAACTAGAACAAGATGCAATAAAAATACTTCAGACATGCTACAACACACTGACCATTCATTCCAATAGCTCTACAAAGATTATGGAAGAAGTCAACATAGAATACAGAGATAAGCACCCTTGACACCATCTCAGAATTCTATGCGTAAAAGAATATATGCAGTCCATGTGTACACTGCTACTCTATCAACACATAGGTTTTTAAATCTCCCGAGGCCACTCATCCCTTTTGGCTACTCAGTGAGGTGTGCTTTTTCTAGGGATGTTGCCAACTATTATATTCCCTCTTCTGGAGTTTATTCATGTTGAGAAATTAATCTTTTTGATTTATATTGGAAATATGAATACACTTCTCTGTGGTTTAGCATAGATATGACAAATTCCTATGGCAAGTTGCTAAACCAGATTCACAGAGTAGAGAGAAAACTGTCAGTGTCCTCCTAAGAACTGAATTTACCACTGGGATAATCCATGTGTTATGTGTGCACATGTACAAGCTTTATGCATGATATGAGCAAGGCTTCATGCGCAGTATGCGTGAACTGCGTGCATGAAGTGTGCAAGACTTGTGCATTGCATGCACAGCACTTTCGAGCATGCACTTACTTCACAGTGTACCCACCAGGCATTGATTGGGTCCCATGTATTATTCTGGACTGATGGTGGGCTCCATCCTATGCCCTGCGGATTGTGTGTGCCCGCATGCGTGTGCAGCCGCCCACGAACTGCACGGATCCACATTGAGGGTACATTGGGAAACCACACGCGCACACGCTCGTGATTTGCAGGGCACAGGATGCAGCCCACTGACTGAAACTATGACAAAAATATTATTCATAATTTTACAGACCCAAATGGCTTGAGCCCCATATATCTAAAAGACCAACTCCTTCATGTCCCTTAGTGGCCTCTTAGGTCAGCCAGGACTGCCCTCTTGCAGGTACCATCTGCCTGTGAAGTTTCTACAACAAGGGCACACAGAGAGGTGTTCTTGGTGGGTGCCCCACGATTATGGAACTCCTTCCCCTTGCAGGTTTGTCTAAGCCCGAGTCGGCTCATCTTCCAGAAGCAATGTGAGACCTTTCTATTGGGGATTGGGTGGAGGTGGGATTAGGGAAGGGATGTGGGAGGGCTCAGGGAATTTTTTAGATGTTTGTATTGATTGTAAGACACCATGCGCCATTAATGGGAAGAGTGGCATATAAATTTGATTAAATAAACAGACAAACAAATATGCTAAAGTATTAAGTTTTCTAAAATAAATTTACTCTAGAATTTCCGTACAGATACATGTACACAAACACATGGCCTAAATTCTAACAGCTACTTCTAAATTTGCAACCACCAAATGTACATGCAAATTTATTAGGTACTGCACTATAAATCTGCATATGCAAATAAAGCACAACTATGTGGATATGCAGATGTATTTGGAAGCTAGGCCAAATAGAATGTGAAAACATGTGCCACAGTATTAAAATGTTACAGTAGGCAATTGCTAGCAAGTTGCTCCAAATACATTCCATCACACATTCATGCACTAGGCATGGGTTCTTAGGTGCAGAATGATACAACTACAGTTTACAGATTGAAAACGCTACATGTCACCAGCACAGATTTATAAATCATACAGTGAAGTTGTGGCTGGTTACGTCTATCTTCCATTTTTATTGCTTCCATTCTTGTGCATCATGTGGGTTGGCACATTTACTTATACCACTTGGAAGTAGAGGAGGAAATTAAAACTATACACAAAAATACATGCTGTATATCGGTGCATCTCCACCTTTTGCCTGAACTAAAATCATATTTATTTCTCCTCCCAACATTTGCCAACTAGGGATTTCATAACTCACATTTCTGACTTTTCTATTATGAATTTAAAAATAGTATAAAAGCCATCTTAAAATTAAACTGCCCTAAGCCATTTGGGAAGGGTGTGGTATACGTTTAAACAAAAACAAACAAACAAAAACATTTTTTGGGCCCGTGGGGACCAATTACATTTGGAAGGTTTTTTAAAAAAAAGAAAATCTGGCAAAGTCAATCTCAAATTGTGACAATATCACCACCACCGTCCTACAAACGCGGTACTTTACATCACTTAACACGACTGGATTACTATTAAAAGGTGTAGTCAAACTTGTTACGGCCTTTTATAGTACTTGTCTATTTCAAATCACATAGAAGTTGGGAGAAAGGTTAGATTTAAATAAATAAATAAATAAATAAATAAATTTACAGCTCATTACTGTTTCCGGGAAACAGAATCTTAACAGTGCGCAGAATTTTGGTGCCCCATGCAGCCCTGAAACATGCATGATGAGTGGGTAATGGAGTGGGGGGGGGGGCGCTTCACCTTCTGATCAGCGCATACTGTCATAAAACATTTAGTTGCCCATCCACAGAGGGTGTTAACGAACGAGATGATAGCCCACACAAGATGGGTGTTCACCTGCTCATTTATTACTCGTTCATCCTCACTGGCCATGCGGTCACAACCCACCAAACATGTAGCCCCCACTCACCGTGGTTTCCGGAGCATGAGTAGTCTGCTACGAGGGTGAATGTGGGCTAATGTATGCGCTCACATCCAATCCTGTCAATTCGGTTTTGTGCCTCCTCACGTTCAGGTACGCCAACACAATCGAGTCCCGGGTGAAAAGGCATAGAGTACTTGGCAGAGTTATCACTTCTGTTCACTCTCCCCCTTCCCTCACTCTCACTGGCATGCATGTAGCATCCGCCTTAAAAGTCCAACGTGCTATTTTCAAACATGCATTTTCCCAGCTCTTCCTGGTTGGCAGTAAGATCCTGGGCATGTGTCCCCCCACACCCCCATCATTCCTACATGCTGCTTCACAGGAGGAGGATCGGGAAAACATCTCCCTACCCATCCTGCCACCCAAGTAATCACAGCAAGTTGCCCCTAAAAGGAGCAGGTGCAAGAAGAAATAGTTAAAAAAAACTATTTCCATAATCCATGCTTTCCATGCATCTTTGGATTTTTCGGGGTGGGTGGGCATGACGAATGGCGATATGGCATAGTGATACACCACTTTGGGGGCTGGTGACTGGAAGGGAAGGGTGGGTGTGTAGGTGCACCTAAAATTGAGGGGGGGGGCGAGAGGCAACTGGCCATGCACCTGAGGGCAGGGGAGGGGGGCTTGGGAAAGGGCCATAGTGCCCAACGGGGAAAAGTCTCCCCCCAGGTGCAAAGGGAATGGCTGTAGGAAAGGCAAAGGCTGGGTACTTCCTATTCACAGACTCGGCTAGCCTGCAAATACCAATAAGAGATGCAGAGGCTGAGGCCTACAGCTGGTTAATCCACAAATGTCAATAGGGAATGCACAGGCAGAGGTTTTCAGCCAACTACTATGGGAATGCAATGGGGAATGAACATAGAAGGGACACCCCGCAGCCATAAGTGTGTGTGGGGGGGGTAAGTTTGGGCCCACCCACCCCAGAACAGGATGCCGGGCAGGGGTTGGGCAAAGGACTCCTTTGCCCTCCCCTCCTGCCTGCCTGTTTGAGCAGCGGCACCGGTAGGCCAATGGGGGGAGAGGAAGGGCACCTGGGGGCGGGGGCGTAGACAGGTATATTTACCTTAAGACACCAGGTGCCTTTTCCTCTCTCCTCAGTCCAGGGCCGCTTGCAGTGGTTTTCTCGCCCACGGCACACGTTTTGGGCTTGCTCCTCAATAGAACTGGGTGAGTCCTTCGGTGGCCCCAGTGGGGGGAGCGATTAGTGGCCCTGGGAATTTGGTGGCTGGGTGGGGGAATCCCCAAGTGGAAGCTTTAGTGCCCCTGGTGGGGGCTGGCTGGGGGAATGCCCTCATTGAGTGCCGCCGCAGCTGATCGGAGCAGCGGCGTCCAGGACTATTTGTGGCCCCGGTGGGGGCTGGGTGGGGGAATCCCCTTGTGGAGCGCCGCCGCCGATGGTGGAGCGGCGGCGCTCAATGCAGTTTGTTGGGCTGAGTGGGGTAATCCCTACGTGGAGCGCTGCCACCGATGGTGCAGCGGCGGCGCTCATGGCAGTTCGTTGGTCCCGGTAGGGGCGGACAGGGGTTTCCCACGTGGAGCCCCGCAAGCACAGTTGGTGGCCCCGGTGGGGGCTGGGTGGGGGTATCCCCTAGTGAAGCGCCGTCACCGCTGGGCAGAGCAGCGGCGCCCAGTGCAGTTTGTTGGCCCTGATAGGGGCGGAAGGGGGAGGGTTTCCCTCGTGGAGCAGCGACACTCAGTACAGTTGGTGGCCCCGCTGGGGGCGGGGGGGAGTCCCCTAGTGGAGACCCGCCGCTGCTGTACAGAGCGGCAGCGCTCATTGCAAGTTGTGGCCTTGGTGGGGGCTGGGGGAGGGAATCCCCCAGCCTGGAGCGCCGTGTCGCTGGACAGAGCGGTGGTGCTCAGTAGAGTGCAGTTGCCCTCATGGGGGCTATCCCCACGTGGAGCACCACCGCCACCAGGCAGAGTGGCGGCACTCAGTGTATATATTGGCTAGGGGAGGGGGTCCCAGCATGGAGCGCCGCTGGGGAGAGTGGCGGCACTCATTGCAACTTAATGGCCCCATTGCAACTTAATGGGAAGCCCCCGTGGAGCAAGGAGCACCGCCGCCACTGGCCAGAGCGGCGGCACTCAGTGCAATTTTTTGGCCCCAGCAGGGGCTAGGGGGTAGCCCCACGTGGAGTGCCGCTGCCGCCGGGTAAAGCGGCGGTGTTTGGTGTACTATTATGGCCCCAGCAGGGGCTGGGGGAGGGAATCCTTGCATGGAGCGCCACCGCCGCTAGGCAGAGCGGCAGCGCACAGTCCAACTTAATGGCCCCAGTTGGGGCTGGGGGGGGAGGGAAAGTCCCACGGGGGATGCCCAGTGCGGGGTAGGAACCGTGCTGTGGCAAGGCTCCCTATTAGCTGAGGGATCACGCTTGTATCCATTACCACTCGGGGAGCGGGGGGGGAGGTCTTAAGGCCGGGGGCCCTAGCCCAGGCTCGGAACAGCTGGTTTGGGGGGCTGCAAACCCGCCTGACCCAAGCGGAGGGTGAACTCGAAGGGTCGATTCACCCGGGCAGAGGGGCGAGATTTAGCATAACCCCCAGAGCTGCTTTATGTAGCATGGTTCCTCCCCGCTATTGGCACACAGGTTGTTTATTATTATTGCCTGTTGTATACATGTGAGTTATATATTGTAATAAAGTTGCGGCCAATGCCTTTTTTACCCAGAGCATGTCTCTGTCTGTTCCTATGGGCGGTGTGGGCACAAAAGCCATTGGCCAGGTGGTAAGCAAGAGGGAGCCAGAGGGAGAAACACAGTGACAGGCAAGCAACATTTAAAAAGCTTTTACTGATACTACAAAACATCATTTAAAATTGTTCACCTTCTGGAGTGATAGCCCAAAAGAAAGAAAAATCTGTGGCAGCTTCTTCTTACCATGGTTCACCATGGCTGAGAGTCATGGCAGAGATAGGGATATTGAGAAGAGCGGGGCCAGGGGGTGGGATGGGGAGAGAAGCCTGCTTTGGGGGAAGAGTGTGGGGGGAAGAATGCTTGTCCATTTATTAGGCTAGTCATGCTACTTCTGTGTGTGGGTGCACAGACAGACAACTACACACAACCTGTAATTGTTTATTAGGCTCTACATGCTGCTAACCATGTGAGTGGGGCTGCATGGACGGAACCCTGACCCAACAGGCTATTGTCTGCTTTGTTAACATCCCAAAAGCTAGTAGTTAAGTCCAGAGGCCCCACAACAAAGTCTGTGAAGCCTTCAATTTACGGTTAATGTTCCTCTTCTTCTTTTCTCAACACAGAGAACACACAATTTTGAGTTCCCCATCCAGGACAAAAGCTATGCAGCTTACAGGCAAAGGAACTCTGCTTCTCTTTTTGCCGAGATTTACACATTGAAATGAAGACTGAGTTCTACATGTCATCATTTAAAGAAGATATTTTGTCAGCAGCTGATTTAAATCCTTAATTACACAGAGAGATTAACAGCAAACATGGAATATGTAACGTAACCCTATCTATCAGGAACTCACCATAATGCATATAACAGTTTCCTTTGGTAGGATCCAGTTGAATAGCCTTCAGGAAGTATTTTTCTGCCTCACTTTTGCGGCCCTTTATAGAGGAGAAAGTAAAAATAATAATAATAATAATAAATATATATATATATAATGGATTATTTTAATAGGGTAACATTTTTAGTTTATCGTAAACTGTCACATTTCCAAACCCTAGGCAAAGAGGAAAACAGTTTCTGTTACAACTGGTTTCTGTTTAAGTAAATATGAAAGTTTAAGTGTTACAACAACTTTGTGGCTGACCATTTCAATGCTGTAGATCTTCAGGCAGACAGAAAATCTGTCCAACATTCAGGAGCCAAGGAAGAGATGGAAATCCACTGCAAACAGATACTGTAAAGGGATCTTGGTGAACTCTGAGCTAACAGCTACTTTCCTGGACAAGCATCAGAATAAGCATTAGAGCAAAGCCAAACTGAACTGTGAAGACTCAGATGCATTAATAGACTAAGCACACAGACATTAGATCCATAAAAAAATATTGTGTACATAGTATTATAGCAAGCTTCCCTTAAACAGATTGTTAAACAGAACCTAGAGCTATTAAAGTGAAACACACTTTCACACTAATGTCCAATATAGAATTTTATAGTAAGAGCTTTTCAAATCACAAGAATAATTTAGAAACATAAAAATGATGATTTGCAGTGGATTCTATCAGTTTAAGGACATTATCTTTGAACAGGTATCTTTGAGTTACAAGTCTTGTGAAGAAAAACAGTAAAAGGCACAGGTTCAATTCCATCCCATCCTCCAGTTTGTTAACAATTCCTTTTATTACCCAGCAAATGCAGCCATTCACACCAGGTAGCCTGAACATTTGTCTAGTAGGAAATATTATCCAAAATTCACCACTCTATTGTTATGGAGAAAGAATGTAGAAAATAGCCATTAGATTACACCAAATATAATTAAATTTACCTGCACTGTAGTAGATTCACTTATGGATCAGGCTCCATAGTGCTATGCATCATACAGATCTAAGAATGAGACTGATCCTGTATAACTTACAAAGAGACGTTGACAAGAATAAATGGACAAATCACAATGAAACAAATAGTATATCAAGTAATAATCCCTCTAATCTCTATTCTGTCTCAGACAGCAGTCACCACCAAAGGTGGAATACGATTCCACAATGGCTAATTATTAGGGGTGGGAATTTCGGTTCCCCCGGTATCTGAAACTGCCGGTATTTTGCTGTACCGGCAATTTCAGATTAATCCGGTAATCTGGGATACCGGTACCGGTTCCCCGTGCCGGATTTTTTAACATTGCGGCCATTGAAATGAATGGCTGCAATGTAAAAAAACCCAAAAAACCCCCCCACTCACTTTCCCTCCCCCATCCAAGCTGCGCGGGTGGAAGGGGGGACACCCTCCACCCACCCTGGATTTT
>QEPC01006248.1:933237-953040 GCA_003113815.1 Sphenodon punctatus
CCGCCTGGAGGACAAGTAAGGTGATCTGGGGGGGGGTAGGGCGATCCCTGGGGTGGGGGGTGTTAAACCACCCCCCACCTCAGGGATCGCCTAGTACCTGCTGGTACGGGCTCTCGGTTCCCGCCGCCAGTGTGGCGACGGCGGCCCGGAGCACACACTAGCAGCCGGACTTCGGAATAAATTTTTTTTTTTAAATCCAGGCTGGGCAGGGGGGTGTCCCCCTTCCACTTGCGCAGCCTGGGAGGGGGAGGGATGGGGTTTTTCCCTCATTGATTTCAATAGGGACAGTTCCCCATTGAAATCAATGAAAAAAGACCGGTACCGGTATACTGGTTTTAATCCGGTAAACCGTTTTTTTGTAAACCAGTAACCAGTAAAACCGGTAACTGGTTTTTTGCCTCAAGTTCCACCTCTACTAATTATGCAACATTAATATAACTAAAGTTTATTGTAAATACCAAGTAGTTAGTTTTCATTTGGTCTCTGAGGTCTGACTGTTATTCCCCTTAACAAAACTCTATCGTGTTTTAGGTGTTGATTCAAATGCATCTAACACAGTGATTCTCAAAGGATGTTTCTTTTTTCTATATTTTAAATATTATATTAACTCCTATTTGCATGTAAGAGTGAAGCGTGTCACCAATTTTAACTCAGAAAAACCTGTACCCCGGGTATTAAAAGTTTGGGAAACACTGTTCTAATGCTTTTTTCAATTCTGCACAATTTTGACTTGGTATCTGGTAGAGAGTGTCATGCACTAGGTGCAGTATTTACTATCAGTTTTAAAATGGATTCCTTGTTATTTAATTTAACATGCTCTTGTTCTTAGAGATGACCCTAGCTATTTTGCCACTCCAGGCAAAATAAACGTTGCTACCCACTCCCGTCCCACAAATGCCACTCCCCATAGACCAAGACCCAGCTCGGCTTATACGAGTGTGGAGCACTACTGCTTCTCATCAAGCAGCTGACTGTTAAGTGTCCTAGGGATGGATGTCATCACTCCGGGTCCATATGACTCTTGGCATATCCCAGAGCACATGACAGTATTCTGAGAAGCTTGAGAGTTCAGTCAACCTCAGTGTTTCCTCTAGCCCCCAAATGCTACTGTCTTGTCCTGGACAACCTTTCCATCCCCATACAATGGATGGCACAACCCTGCTTGTTCTTGTATTACAAGAGATCAAAAACACAAGGATTGCTCCATTGTTTTTCCTTAACCTATTCTTTATGGAGCTGTGTAGTAGCAACTTTGTAGCTAGTATCTGAATTGGCATTAAAATGGAGTATAAAACCACACTCTCTAAGAATAGGTGATCTGCAGCATGAAACTGAATAAGTGGCTAGTATGTGTCTTTGATTTTATAAGTATATTTGGTTGGCTCTCTCTCCATAACTCTTTTTCAGGAAGAGTTTAAAATTTGGCTTCACCTGAAATTTTTTCTTAACCATTTGTCTGTGCATTGTCAACATTTATCTTACAATGTAGTATGTAGGGATATGAAATTTAGGATGTATACTTATTATTTTATTAATTTATACAGACTTATATCCTGTCCCCCCTGCCAATCAGCTCGGGACGGCTCACAACACGCATATAAAAATATTTAAAATTGTATAAAAACTCTACACAGGGGAATGTCATAAAAACATGAAAACAAGAACCTTCCCACACTAACCCTCAACCCACCCATTCTACCCATCTCCCTTGCCAAAGGCCTGTCAGAACAGCTAGGTCTTATAGAGTCGTCTAAAAGAAGAGAGATCTGCGGCTAGCTGCGCCTCCACCAGGAGGGAGCTCCACAGCCTTTGTGCAGCCACTGAGAATGCCCTCTCCATAGTAGCCCTCTGGGAAAGTCTTTAGTCATTCATTTTCTCTCTCTCTCTCTTCTCTCTGTGTGTGCAAGAGAAGTCCACAGATTGATTAGCCCTCAATTCACGTTATCAATATACTGCTTACTTTTTTGACCATCAGTGAACAATAAGCATTTTGAAAATCACTGTACACTTGACATTTGTTTCCAAGTATGAATCGTTTGGGCAAAGCATTATTTCAGAATGGAAACTGACAGGTTATTGTTTTATTTCCAGTTCAATCTGCTTCTCATCCATGACTAGGGCTGATGTGGCAGCAGCTGTTACCGCACCGCGATTCCATTCCGCCATTTCGGAATTGCCCAGGCCACACCACGGCTTTTCTGCTGACATTCCGCAAATTCGGAAACTATTGGAAAAATTGCAGAATTTTCAGAAACTGTCGGAAAACGCTGTTCCGTTACTTTGTGGTGCTGGTGGAATGGCGGAAGTAGCGGAAATGTCATGTTTCCGCTATTTTGCGAAGCCTGTGGAAGTAGTGGAATGAAATTAGTGGAACTGCGGAAGTAGCAGAATGAAACTAGCGGAATGAGAGCCTCTGCCATGCCATACCACTAATTGTGGAAACGCTGTTTCCGGCGGAAATAGCTACCGCTGCGACATTCCGCTACAGCCCTATCCATGACCACGTTACTCTTATTCCTAGTTTCTGTAGTATCCAGCTATGAGAGTCTTTGGCCCTTTTCACACGAGACGCCCCCATCCCCACATGGACAACTGGGGGGCAAGGGGGTGCGTCCGTGTGACTGCCGGTGCAAGTGGGTGGGGGTGCATGCGTGAACGTTTCCGCACTCCACCCACCTCCACAGATCCCCCATTCACAGAGGCAGAAAATGGTGGTGCCTCCATGCGTGGAGATGGGTGGAGGTGGGTGGGCGTCAGCGTAATGGGCAGCTCACACGCTGCACACCCACTGCGGCCTCCACTCATCCCCCCCGCACCATCGGCCTTTTTTAAAAGGGTCAATGTCAAAGGCTGATTGAAAGGCCAAGTAAGTTATGTTTGTTGGTTTACGCACTAGTTTGTTAGCTTGCTTAAATATTTTAATCCCTTTGAAATATAATTTTTTTTTAAAAATGAAACTATGCTGGTTTGTATCAATTATAACTTGTTTTTTCTGTAACTGGTTCATATTTAATAAATTCAATTGATACAGAAATCTATAATTGGTTTCTGTATGTAAATGTCATGATTTCCTCATGTGCTATTTTGAAGAGTGAGGTAACTCATCCTTTAGTCTCTTGGGGTAAATGCAGATTTCAGATGAAGAATAAATACTACATGAACTCTACATGAAATTTACATTACATGCTCTGGACAAACAAACTATGACGACTGTCCTTGATTATGACCAACATCAGCAGTAATCCACACTTCCTCAAAAGACTTAGGTGGGTGGGAGAACTAGGAGGAAGAGCTTTGCAATGTGAAGAAACAGAAGTTCCAAAATCAAGGGCCTTTTGCAAACACTACCCTACCAACATGATCCCTCTAATTCAATTCAAGCAGAAGCTCTAAGAGGGCCCTTTCAAACCTTCATAGAATCACATCATTCATGAAATTTAGGATGTATACTTATTATTATTTTATTAATGAAATGGAGTAGTCTCAGTGGCTAAAATCATTGGATACTTCAACAGTACACAAAGGTTCAGCTTCATACATGAAGGATAGTGTATCCAATTGAAACTGCAAGGGCAATTCAAACAGATATAAAACAAATGAACAAGTTGAAATTGCTCCAAGACACTGAGGTTAGAATCTTTACTGTGGCAAAAAGTGTAATGTCAAAAACATACAGTTCAACAGCAGACCGCAAAACTACAAACAGTGGTGTTTTTACACACACATTTCTCCTGCATGTTTGCTGTTACATCCTGAACTTTCTGTGTGTCTAAATCACTCACCCAGATCTTAAACATCTGGCTCTTTGAACTTCTGCACACAACTGCTCCCAGAACTTGTGTGTTTAAAAAGTTCTCCTGGCAAATTTCTTTGCTCCAGGCAATTTCTTTGCTCACTTGGTTTCCATGGCAGCCCTTCATGTCTACAGCTGCGGATACTTTAGGCTGCCTCAGGGTAGTGTTTGTGTGAAGAATGCATCCAGGAACTACCTCAGGGCAGCGTGTATGTGAAGAATGCATCCGGAAGTTACTTGTGGACTTGTAAAACCAGAAGATTGAAAGATCAGCACTGTAAGGTGTGTGTAAAAATGCCCAGTGGGCTTGCTTTTAAGTCCTGTGTGCCACGTAAACCCTGTGCGCATATCTCGCGTGCACCTGTGCAGGGAGGACAATGGCCCACGTGCAAGCCACGCGTGTGTGCGTAAGCCATGCGTGCAGGGTTGGGGGATCGACCCCAAGTACTGCACAAATCACGAATATCAACAGAATTAAAATTAACATATCTTACATCATTACTCTATACCAGAATAACACAATTAGTCTTAGCTCGCTGAATACGATGTCTCATTGCCCTCTCAGGTTTCTAATCCTAGAGAAAAGGAATAGTTTACTGGAGATGGTCCTTGAAGAAAAAGCTTCTGCCTATAGAAGTATCTCTGTAAGACCACAAGCATTTGTCAAATATAATTAACTTCCACGTACTCACTCAGCAGCATGCATTACAACTATATTTTGCCTATCACTTTTCTATTGTAATACTGTCCCCCAGTCAGGAGACCTAGAGCACATAATGGTGACAGGAGCCAGTGTAGATACTATGACTGTGCTATTAAAAGGCTAAATTGCTCATTAACAGGAAGAATGGGGGCAAGGAGTTTTATATTACATCACTCCAGGCATAAAATGAACAGTGCAGAACCAATTGTTCAGCTTGGCTGTCATTTTAATATGTTGAAATTTGTTAAAAAATAATTAAGAACATTCTCTTGGAGTAACATGTGTGTCGCACTCTGTCCAAGGAGCCATCTTCTGTGACATATTTTTGCTGTTGAAATGTCAATATATCATCATACATTTTTGCAAGCTTCATTTGTATGTCGGATGATATCAAAGCTAATCATTTGACAGAATCAGGCTATTTCATTACTGAACTTTGGCATTTATCAAACTTATATCTTCCGTCAGGCATTAACTTTGTCAAGTAACCACTGCAAACGTTCCTTTGCTTGAACAGCCTAAGAGGATACATATGATGCAGTAGTCAAATTTGCAGGGCAATGCCTGCCTTTTAAGTCCACACTGTCATAAGGATTTAATGTTAAGGAGGACCTACGACATGAGGGGCAGATTCTCCTTTCTGTATTCTAAGGTAAAATAACTGAAAATTATTAGTACAGACTGGCACATTGCATACATGCTCATTTTTATGTATACTGAGCCACACAAATGCTGGAACTGAGGATCTCTAGAAATCTCCCATTTCTAACAGCAGGTCATGCATCTGTATACATACACACACATGCCTTGGCAGTCTTACAAAGTGAAAATAAAACTTTATGACTGCACACCAGGAGACTATTTCAGAGATATAATGGTTATTCATAAAACTTAAATTTTGTTAGTGGGAAGACTAATAATAGAATGAAAAAATGTCTCTCATTTATAGGTTCATGTTAGTAGCAAATGAAAACCTGACATCTGACGTCTACGTTGAAAATGCCTGTGAAAAATAAGTAGGTGGTCCATGCCCAAGGCCTAATCAGACAGTGCAAGCTTCACCCACACAGTCCCCATCATAACTGATAACTAGCTGGAATTTTGGTAGAGATATCATTAAAAATGAGACCACCATCCCTCAAGGAGAGAGGTAATCAGCATAAGAATGTCAACTTGGAAGAAACCTGCACTGATATTATGCATACTATATTTGGCTGGGCTTTACCCAGTAGTGCCCTCTCAAGCAAAATGTCCTCCAACTTCAGTGAGTTTTGCAAGACCATTCTGCTCAAGGATATTATAGTGGTGTCCACTAGTATAATCACGGAACCCCTTGATCATGCTAAATTAATGACAGAAAGAATTTAGGTGATAAACACAACAGTAAATGTAACAGACATATAGAGTAAGACTAAGCACACCAAAAAATTGGTCTGTTTTTCAGAAGTGCTGACCTTCCAGACTCCTATTGAAAAATCAGAGGGCTGCTTTTTTTTAGAGCAATACTTGAGCCTCCTATTTTTAAAAACTATTTGTCAACAGTAACAACCAGAATGAAACAGCACAGCTCCTCCCTCTTGACTTCCTTGCTACCTCATAGGTTACAGGAAATTCAAATGCCTATGGGGAACCAAATGGAGCAGGGAAGCTGCTGCCATAGAACTCTGTAAGATCTTGCCAGACTTGAATCAAGGTATGGAGAGACAGGACCAGGTTGAGGCAGGAGCTCTGACCTTACTGCCACCAGAACAGCAGTTCTATCAACCCACTTCTTTGATGAAAAAAGACCCCTGATTAGTCATGCCAGTCTGTATTCCCACTGAACTGCAGGCCATATAAGGGGCAGGAAGAACTACAGCTAAAATGGAGGAAATTAAGTCAATTATTAAAGGAAAGTTGACATTTCAGTTCAAATAAACGGGTGCTCCTCTAGCCTGTGCCCATTCTGTCCAGTACACCACCTGCTGCAACATGTAATTTCCATAAGTGACCTGTAAAAATATACATAGGTGGCAAGCAACCCTAGCCTTGCTCCAACTCTGATCCTCCCTTTGGTCCTGCCTCCTAAGTCTTGCTCATCTCTGAATATGCAGCACCTGATGCAGTCCTGGTTTCCAAACTCCTGGTTCCTGCATTGGTTTCAGTTCTCTGGCTTATGAACTCCTGGCTGAGTGTCTTGATCCTGACCACACTTCCTGGTGGTATGATGATGATTTATTATTTATATAGCACCAGCAGTGTACCTGGCACTGTACAATCAATAATCATAGACAGGTCCCTATCCTAGGGGGCTTACAATCTAAGAGTGACAAGGGAGAGGTGAACATCAGGAGAGACAAGGATACATTTGTGAGGTTGAGAAGTTGCAGGTGCATGTGCTTAACTTAGACCCTTTTTAAATGGGTCGCAGCTAGGGAGGTGGTCCATGGGCGTACCAGTGCGGGGGCATGTGCATATGGGCACACAGCCATCCCCCATGCATCCCCACACCTGCCGCCGCATGGAGCAACCTGCGTTTTCGATGGATGGAGGTGCACATGCCCACCCACCCGCTGCCACTTTCAAATGGGACTCACCCACTCACGTTCACTGCGTGAACATGAGTGAGTGTGTCATTTAAAAAGGGCCAAAGTTACAGGGAAAAGATTCTGAGTTGGGGGGAGGGGGGGTAGGAGACACAATTTTGCTCATGAGGAGCTAGAGGATGCCTGACTGAAGAAGCAGGTTTTCAGGTGGGATTTGAAAGTTGGGAGGGAGCAGAAAGAATGTATCCAGGAAGGGAGTTCCAGGCATGGGGGCAGCAAGAGAGAAGGGGTGAAGATGTTTAGAGGAGCAAGGGGGTCACAAGCAAGGGTGGGGGCAAAGGGGGAGTGAAGCTCCTGGGCAGAAGCGTGGTGGGATACAAGAGTGGAGAGATGCGGGGGAGCAAGGCCATGAAGAACCTTGAAAGTGAACACCAAGAACTTGTGCTGAATGCGTTCCCGTAGAGGGATCCAGTGTAGGACAGAGAGGAGCAGCTGAATGTGGTGAAAGCATCGAGCAAGGTTGACGACTTTGGCAGCAGAGAGTTTAACAGAGATGAGGGGAGCGAGGTCAGAGCAGAGGAGACCAGTAAGGAGGAAGTTACAGTAGTCAAGGTGAGAGATGACTAGAGCATGGACTAGAGTTTTTGCAGTGGAAACAGTAAGGCAGGGCTGTATTTTAGCAATTTTATACAGGGAGAAGAGACATGATTTTGTGACAGCCTGGGTCTGAGGCATAAAGGAGAGGGAGGAGTCAGATTAATCACAGGTTCCTCACCTGAGGGACAGGCTGGATGGTGGCACCTTTAATGGAAATTGAGGGGAAAGTAGGTGGGGAACATTTTTGGGGTAAGAGGAGTTCGTTCTTAGCCATATTAAGTTTGAGTTTGCAGCAAGACATCCAAGCAGAGATGTCAGAGAGACAGTCAGTGATACGTGACTGGATGGAGGAGGAGAGTGCGGGAGTGGAGAGAGAGTGGTGTGACATCAGCATACAGGTGATACTCGAAGCTGTAAGATTCAGGCTGCTTGCCCATGTTACCTTGAGCAGCAATTCTCCTGGTGGCAAACCTCCCAGCTGGGAATCTTATGGTGAGCTCTGCACGTGGGCACGGAGTTAGAAACGTAATGAGCACATCATTTGGCTTTTTTTCTTACAAATGACAGGACTGGATTTCAAACCCTGTTGTTTGTAAGAAAAAAAGCTGCATGATGCAACTGATTACGCCTTTAACCCTGCACCCATGTGCAGAGCTCGCCATAAGATTCCTAGCCAGGAAGTTTGCTGCTGGGAGAATCGCTGCTCCAGGTAACGTGGGCAAGCAGCCTAAATGAGTTTACCCAGAGAAAGTGAAAAGGGAGAAAAAGAGAGGGCTCAGGACAGAGCCTACGGAAACTCCCATGGAGAGGGGAAGTGATGTAAAGGAGGTACCAGCAAGATAAATGTTGAAGGAGTGATTTGAGAGATACAGAGAGAACCATTTGAGAATGAGTCCTGGAAACCAAGGGAGTGTGGCAAATCCAGGAGGCGGCCATGGTCGACAGTGTCAAAGGCAGCAGAGAGATCGAGGAGGACAAGAATTGCCTCCGCCCGCCCCCCCCCCGGAATGGGGAGGAGGCGGGCAAGAGGCCCCTTGCCGTGCCCGCATAGGATGGGGGCAGGATGGCTGGGCTGTTTCCTGCCGCGAGGCTACAACGGAGCTCTGGGGCGGGAAATGAGTGGCGGCATGCCCCCAAGGAGAACCCGGTCGGGGTTGCTATGCAACCCCTGCGGGCAGGGATAGGAGGTGGCTAGGCATGTGGGCCTTCTCCGAAGGGTGGGGCCCACACACAGCAAGAAACACAGCTCCAGCCCCACTTGCGGTGTGGAGCATCAACAGACAGCACCCACTCTCCCTCCCCCTGCACTGTGGGTCGTTACTGGTCACCATCAGGGACCAGGAAGGAATTTTTGCAGGAACCTTAATCAGGCCTGAATTTGGGCTTTTGTTTTTTGTCTTCCTCGCAGTGTAGGGCATTTGGCTAATTGGCTACCCCGCCCCCCCAGAATTGGGGTGGTGTTGTGCTCGTTCAAACTTTGTTGCACTCTGGCAGGGGTCCAGTACTGTAAGTTAGAGTAGGTTAGAATGACCATAATTAGGAGTCATCTCCTTAAGAGATGGAGAGGCCCACCCGCTGGAAAAGCAGGGTACAGCAAGTGGCGGCACAGCCTCCCTTGGAGGGGTGTTGAGCGAGGGCGGTAGGAACAAGTATGGCCCCCTGTCAGCAGGCGCCCTTATCCTTACTCAACTTCAAAGTATTTGGTCCCTCTCACCCGTGGCAGGCGTATTCACGATTGGGGTGGTAACCGAGAGTACATCGAAACCACCCCTGGGTTACGGGTTGGGTTACTGTTCTGTTTGTCAAGTTCAAGTACTGGACCCGCATCACACTAGGTGATTTCCCCCACCCAATTTTAATTGTAATTTGGTGTAATAAAGAGTATGGCTGTTGAAAACCCAGCACTTGCGTCCTGTCTCCTTCGGTGCATCGGCAATGGAGTAGAGTCCCTTAGGAACATGGCTCCCTCTCCCCCCCCCCTTGCAAGGGTGGGGCTGGGGAGGGCTCATTCCGGGCCGCTCCCCATAACACCAGGGGCGGCCGCGGGGAGCGTTGCAGGCATCTGTCGGAGGGTTCCAGAGGCGGTGCTGAGATCATCCCAGTAAGCAAGATCTTTCTCCCCCCCGCCCCATGACAAAGAACAGTGGCTGGTACTGGGTGTGGGGTGTGGCAGTTGGCCAGCCAGGGGTCATGGAACATCGCTCCCTCCCCCCCCTTGCAGGGGTGGGGCCTGGGGAGGGCTCCTTCCTGTCCGCTCCCTATAACAACGGGGGTGGCTGCAGGGAGTGTTGCAGGCATCTGTCGGAGGGTTCCAGAGGCAGCACTGAGATCATCCCAGCAAACAAGATCTCCCCCCTGACAAAGAACAGTGGCTGGTACTGGGGGCGGGGTGTGGCAGTTGGCCAGCCAGGGGCCATGGAACATCGTTCCCTCTCCCTCCCCCCCATGTGGGGGTGAGGCCTGGGGAGGGCTCCTTCCAGGTTGCTCCCCATAACACCGGGGGCGGCCGCGGGGAGCATTGCAGGCATCTGTCGGAGGATCCCAGAGGCAGCGCTGAGATCATCCCAGCAAGTAAGATCTCCCCTCCCCCCCCATGACAAAGAACAGTGGCTGGTACTGGGGGCGGGGTGTGGCAGTTGGCCAGCCAGGGGACATGGAACATCGCTCCCTCCCCCCCCCCTTGTGGGGGTGGGGCCTGGAGAGGGCTCCGTTCGGGCCGCTCCCCATAATACCAGGGGTGGCTGCCGGCCGTGCCGGGGGCACGACTTGAAGGGGCACGATCAAAAGGGCCTGCCCTTTGGTTGTGCCCTTCGGTCGGGATGGAGGGGTCGCTGGTGGGGTTGCCCAATGTGAGGTTTCTACTGGTGAAAGTTGTGAGGAGGCCTTCCTCTCCCCCTAGTGAGAGAGGGGTGGAGAGGGAGGACTACCCCTGGTGGCAGCAGGGGATGGAAGGAAGGATGGTTTGATACTGGTAGGGTGGGTATTGGGATGGGTTAGTAAGGCATATTGTTAGATATTATTATTGAAATGTTAAATGGGAGGGTAGGGTTTTCTTGTGTATTATGATGTATTTAGTGTTGGGTTTCCCCTGCGTGGGATAAAAACCCTAATATTGTATTTATTATTGATGTGAGCCGCCTCGAGCTGACTTTGGTTGGGAGAGTGCGGGGTATAAATTAAAGATGAGATGAGACTTAGCTAAGAGAAGTTCATTGGTGATTTTAGTGAGGGCAGACTCAATTGAGTGGAGAGGGCTGAAACCCGATTGAAGAGCACCTTTTGCACTGCCAAAGGGGCAGACTCCATGGCTTCAACTGACTGATTACCTAGAAGACATAGCACAGCTGATCTGCATCTCTGTAGATAAGGCAGCTCCTCCTAGCAGACAGGTATCAGACATCAGCAACCCCTTGGCCTCACACCCAACTGGGGAGATATATTTCTATTATTTCTAATATATTTCTGACCAAGCCCAACAGACACCGACTACAAACTTAGCTTTGTCCTTGGAGCTTGACAGGGTCATGGGAATGCAAAATTAAGCAGGAGATTGTTCCTTGTACCCTAAGTTTGGGGAAAGGGGGCATGACCCTTCCATCTCTCCTCCTGCTACCTATCATTTTTACACACATGCTTCAACCCATAATTTTTGTGCTACTTTGCTTGTTTGCTAATCCAAGAAATACTGCCAGATATGATGTTTGATTGCATCCTTCTGATAGGTAACTTTCAGATTACTATAACTTGGGGTTAAAATGGTGGAAAGAAAGACAATAATTAAAAGAAAGTTCACAGTTAATTCAAATAAACTGACATTTCCCCTTGATTCAGATACTAAAATTGTGGGTAAGAGGGGAAAAAACCCAAAACATTGCTGGCTTTGCAATGAACACCAGTTTCTTCCATCTCTACTACTGGCAGACATTCCCCTTTTCAGGTTGGAAGCAGCTGGTGTCCTTCAAGCTGCTAGAGGTTTTAGACTCCTAAGAAGCCTATGGGGGAGGTTAATGCAGTTAAGCAGCCCTAAATAAATCATTTGTACAGACCTGTACACATTGCCAACTACTAGTTGTGTGAAAAGGGAAACACACAACTCTTCAGAACGTACTCATTTTATGATTAAGTTTACTCACTTTTAAAAAAAAAAAAAAAGAGAGAGAGAGAGAAGATTTCTTTGCACCATAGTTGCGCTGCACATCATTTTGGACCCATTCAGCACAAACACAGCCATAAAGGATTATAATGATGTGTATTAATATGGAAACAGTCCAAATATTACTCCCAGAGATTGAGCTTTAGCTGATTTTGCCCAAGGGCATCAATGAGTAAATGAGCAGTAAGCCACTTTTGTCCTAGGCTTAGCAAAAATATGGTGGCACAAAAGAAAGTTAAGCAGACACAATGAATACCACTGGTCTGTTTGTATTAATTCCTATTTGCAAGTATTCAAAATGAGACAATGGAAACAGAAGGGAAAGTGACTTAAACAAACACTAGGCAGCAGTGTTGGAAAATTCAAGCATTTTGCATTTCCCCTTTTTTAACAACAAACAAATCCCTAGATGGCGTCATCTGTGGAGCATGTCAGACAATGGATCCTATGACAAACGGGGGTTTGTTTTGATGTTTTAGAGAATAATATGAGATGTATGATGTGAGAAAGCAGCCAAGAACCCAGTCTGCTGAACTACCTCTATTACCTTTTGTATACTTTTTTTTAAAAAAGCTCACTTTTCCAACTTCTCTACAAGAAACATGAATTTAGTCTATACAACAAGAAAGAATGGCCTTATTGAGTAAATAAATTGACCTCACCTTACCATTTGCAGGGTCACATAGATTGCAGGTTTTCAAGATCATGGCAATTTCATAATATTTGGCAAAGTACAATGCAAAGCCCTGAGCTTGTGACCCAATATGACCAAACTCCTGGTCACTGACTTTAATAGAATCCTTAAACTTTATTCCAAATAGGATCCTTTAAACTTTATTCCAAATGAGCTAAAAAGAGTAAACCTAGCCCTGGAAAATTTGTGACTCAAATTCAGTTAATGAGCATCCAAATACAAAATAGCATCTTTTTCTGAACATCCAACCAAACTTTATAGTTGGGCTGGTGTTCAGTTGGTCATTTGAGTTCAGTAATTTCATAAATAAACCAGACAGGGAAGCTGCTTTAAGGAGCTTTACCCTAAAACTTGTGACAGTAAAAGCAACTTCTGGATGGTTGGTTGTTTGTCGTCACAGTTGTAGAGCAAAGTTCTTTAACGAGACATGCTGTTTGTTTCATTTGTGAAAAGATCAGACATGTATGCACACCAAGTTTGCAATGAAACTTGCAACAAAGTTTGCCAAGGCAGGGGCTAAACTTCAGAGGCAAGAGCCAAAGGAAATGCTGCTATCGGGTGGGGGACTTATCCCTGATCAGCTCCCAGCTTTCCAAGTGATTCATGCTTGGACCCAAGGTACTTATGCTACTGCTACCCTGTTACTGGGTGTGCGTGTAAGAAGGGACCTGACTGGCAATAACAGGGGAGCAGCAGTTGTGGCAGACAACATCTGGGACAGGAGACAGAGCAGCTAGGGGGCTGGGGCTACAGTTGGGAAAGACGACTAGGGTCTAGAGAAAAGAAAGAAATCTTGGGTTGGGGAAGGGGAGAGGGTTAGTGGGACTGGGAAAGCGAAGGCTAGCATGGAGCATAGCCTGAATCCCAGGGCTCATCAAACTATGGGGACGTACTGAGTGGGCCTCACAGGGCTCTTTCCTGGGTCCAGTACTATTCAACACTTTTATTAACAACTTCAATGAATACTTATCAAGTGAATACTTCTCAATAGGGGTGAGAATTCTGGTTCTCCCGAGATCCAATATTGCCGGTATTTGGGTGTATCGGCTTAATCCGATATTTACCTGTACCGGCATACCGGATTTTTAACATTGGCCACAGTACTGGATTTTTTACATTGCGGCCATTGAAGTCAATAGCCGCAATGTAAAAAATCCGGTATCGCGGCCAATGTTAAAAATCCGGTATGCTGATACCGGTAAATCCGGTACTAGTACATCCGGTATCCTCCCTGGGGTCCCACCCCTACTTCTCAAGTTTGCAGATGACACTAAACTGGGAAGGGTAGCTAACACCTTGGAAGACAGAATTACAATTTTAAAAAATCTTGATAGGTTGGAAATTCAGGCTGAAATTAATAAAATGAAATTCAACCAAGATAAATGTAAAGTTCTGTATTTAGGGAAGAAAAAACACACCAAATGCACAAGTATAATATGGCTTGGCAGCAGCATATGTAAGAAGAATCTAAGGACTGTGGTCAATCACAAACTAAAAATGAGTCTACAATGTGATGTGTCTGCAAAAAAAGGCAATTTTAGGTTACATTAACAGAAGCATTATCTCCAAGTCAGTGGAAGTAATAATCCCACTCCATTCAGCACTGGTCACTGGTCAGACTTCACCCTGGAGTACTGTGTCCAGTTTGGGTGCCTCATTTTAAGAAGGACGTTAACAAATTGGCACCAGTTCAGAGGATAACAAAGATGATGAAGGGTCTGGAAAGAAAGCCTTATGAGAAAAAGTTGAGGGTACTAGCTATGTTTAGCCTAGCAAAGTGAGGACCAAGGGGAGGCATGATAGCGGTCTTCAAATATCTGAAGGCCTGCCACCAAGAAGATGGCAAGGAACTGTCCTGTGTTGCTAGAGAGAGCAGGACTAGAAACTTAGAAATGGGATTAAGGCACAGGATGGAAGATTTAAATATCAGGAAAAACTTCCTAAAAATAAGCTGTGCAGCAATGGAACAAGTTGCCTAGGGAAGTCATAGGTTCTCAAACACTGGAGTTTTTAAAAAAATAAATAAATAAAAGAAAACAAAAAACCAAAGCTGGGCAACCAGAGAATGTTGTAGCTATGGTCGTCCTTCATCCAAGCTCAGGGCTGGAATAGTTTATCCTCAAGGTCCCTTCTAACTTTATGATTCTAAGATCTTAAGGCTTTTGGAGTGATTGTGGACAGTTCATTGAAAACCTTAGTTCAATGTACAGCAGCAGTCAAAAGACAAACCGAATGTTAGGAATTATGTGTAAAGGAATAGAGAATAATACAGAAAATATCATAATGGTGCTGCCTGCTATATAAATCTATGGTGTGACTGCACAATGCATAATGTATGCAGTTCCAGTTGCCCCATCTGTAAAAAGATATTGAAGAACTGGAAAAGGTACAGAGGAGAGCAACAAAAATGATCCATGGTACTGAATGGCTTCCGTACAAGGAGAGGCTTGCAAGGCTCTGAGACTGAAGACGAGATGGCTGAGGGGATAGGAGAAGTTTACAAAATCATGAGTGGTGTGGAACAAGTAAATAGGAAGCTGTTCTTTACTCTTTCAAATATTACTAGAACTAGGGACACTCGGTGAAACTGTCAACTGATTTAAAACAAACAAAAGGAAGTATTTCCTTACTCAATGTACAATTAACTTGTGGAACTTGTTGCCACAGGATGTTGGGAAGGGTTGGGTTTACACAAAGACCAGATATGTTCTTGGAAGATAGGTCTGCAAATGGTTATTAATGGAGTTTCATTGGGAGATGTAACCTTTGACTGTTGTGAGATGGGATTAAATAGCAGGAAATGGATCACTCCATTATGACTCATCATGTATTTCTCTGTGAAGCCACTGAAGGTGTCCGAGATGCTTGGCTAAATGGACTGACCCAGTATAGCACTTCTTATGTTCAGGGACCTGTGTTCACTGCATTTTCCTCATTGTCACAAATGCTTATGCGCCTATAAGGCTACATTCAGTACTATAGGCCTGACATATTCCTGGGGCAGGGAAAGACTCTCTGCCAGGCTATGCATGTAGGTGAAGAGCAGGCAGGGAACAATGAGAGCTGAGTGGGCCTGTATGAAGCTGCCAACATCTGTAACATAAGGGTTAAGACTTGGGAGAACTGTTGAATATCTGAATGCAAGTTTGCAGTGTGAGCTTGTGAAATCATGATTATTCAGTTTGGACTCAAAGTTTGTTTGTTTGTTGAGGGATTTACCTAGGTTAGTTTGTATGTAAATGAATGAGTTAAGGTTTCTGATCAGAAGTAAAAAAAAATTGAATCAATACAAAAAGGCTGTAAAAGATGTCACAGAAAGGCTGTAAAAAAAGCCCTAACCGAATTTGAAAGTCTTCTTCATCCTGTTAACATACGTTTGCCATACAGAAAATACTAAAAGTTCACCTCTCTCATTTTACTACAAAATATTATATATTCCACACATAATGGATGCATGTTAAGTAATTTTCTAGGTTGGAAATTTTGTTTCTATTCATTCCTAAGTTACTTCTTTATAATTGCTGATTTGTGTTACAGCCTGATCCTCAAAGTGCTCCATTGGCACAACTCTCACTGGAAGACTACAGCCTCACAGTGTGATCCTCAAGATGCCATACGAGATCTAGTTCCATTAATTTCAATGGGGCTACTTGAGAATTCCGCTCTTAACGTCTATTTGTATTCCATTACACCTAGTGGGGGGATTTAAAGCCACTGTCTCCACATATGGTTTTCATTGAGTTCTTTGAATACCTTCTGAATGGAGTTTGGCCAATAGGCTGCATTTGTCTGATACTACTGCCAGAATTACTGTACATTCACCAATAACAGGTGATTGGAGTGCTGACCATATTCTATCGTGTAACAAAATGAAGACACTTTTTCCATAAATACAGTTCATCTTGTGTTTAATCTTGCCTAAATCCATTAACTAGCTTTAGATGTGTGTGTTTGAGAAGAGGATAATTTGAGGCTTTCACCACTGACAGCAATGTAGAAAGACAATGTTTAGTCACCAATTTATAGATGAATCTTGTTTATTTTCAAATGAGGGTGCCCTTTATTTCACAATTAAGCCTGCAGAATTTTGGAAAACAGCCAAAGAATATGTTGTAATTGGATGGAAAATTGTGCGTAAAATTACATGGATGTAGTTTTTAAGGCATGTAGCCAGCTTCAAGGAATTACAATCTTGACAGATGCCAGTTATGGAAATAACTGAAGTCAGGAAATGTCATTTCAGACATATATAACTGCACTAAGCATTTTGGATAAACCAGAATTTTAGCAACTAGGGCAAAACCAAAATGAAACAATATGAAGTAGCATATACAGACATTTGAGAGAGAGTTTCCTATTATAGTGAAGTTGTCTTCATTAAAAAAACAACAAAAAACATGGGGTAAAAATAGATGTGACGCTGGGCTGCTTTGGCTTGCTTTGCACCAGACCTCATCTGCATGTTTGTGTAGGTGCCCCCAGATGCTGGCCTGGGATTGCCCCAGCCCATATGGGCTCTTAAGCCTCAGACTAGGGCTGAAACTCTGCCCTTGGTTTTTATCGAGTAGTCTGATATTTGAACTTATTTTGTCGAGTTTTTGGTACTTGGCAAAATCCTCGATTGAGGGCAGCAGCAGGCAGGAATGGGAGGGGAGGGCAGAGGGGCAGCAAACTCACCTGAAAGCCTCGGGAGCCAGTGCACCACTGAAGAGTGGGGCCACTGTTCAAATGCAGTCTCAGAGCATGATCTCTAATGCTCTCTGGGAGCATGCTGGGAAATGTAGTTCAGCATGTTCCTACAGAGCCAGCCGCAGCCACTGTTCATATGCTTTCTGGGAGCATGCTGGACTACATTTCCTAGCATGCTCCCAGAAAGCATTCGAGATCATGCTCACAAAAATTGCATTCACACAGCAGGCCCACTCTACAGGGGCATGCTGGCTCCTGTTGCTTTCAGGTGAGTTTGCCACCCCCCTTCCCTGCCCCCTGCTGCTCTCTTCCCTGCCTCTTTCTGCCCCCCTTCCTGCCAGTCCCACCCAAGTACCTACCCCCCTTCCCAGGGGACAGAAAACTCACAGGAGTTTGCTGCCTCCTGTCCCGTGCCCATCACACTCGAGTTCTGGGTATTCATCTAAGTTTCCAAGGAGTGGCTGAAGACTTGGGTCTGATCCTCGGAAACTAAGAAATACTCAATATTTTTTTTTTTTGCTATTTAGTACAGTCTTACCCACCCAGGACTATGTCCAGGTCATAACCTGGACTAAGGTCCACCTGACTGGGCCAAAGTGGTGCTGTGGCCTGGCAAACATGGCCTGGATTGGGTCTGCCATGGCCAGCTGCCACGGTTGGCCATCATTGGCCACCATGGTGGCCCATCCTGGCAGGGCGCTGGGTGCAGCACACGGGTAGGGGTCAGCCATCTGCACATTTGTGTGTCTTCCTGCCCTCCCCAGTGGCTTGGTTGCAGGCACATTTGTTGTGCAGCCCTGTGTGGACTGTGTCCGCCGTGGCTTCCCGAACTGGGTTGGGCTACTGCAGCATGGCTGTCACTTGTTTCCACCCACTGAAAACTGAACACAGATCCAGCCAGGAACTTATTTATTTATTTATTTCATGTATTTATATGCCTCCCCCCATGCCTACGGCATCTCGGGGCAGCTTCCAGCACAATATAAAACAATTTTTAAACATAAAAAATCTACAATATCATAATTAAAAACAAATTTAAACTTAAAGCACTTCTGATATTCAAGAAAGTTTGCACCTATTCTGAACTTTTCCACCCATTTCTAAAAATAATGCAAAATTTTTAGAATGGCTCAAAGTGCAAATTTAAGGAGGACTAAATGCAACATATAATTTTGTTTCATAGGTTAGACTGCGAAGAAAATTCCCCTCTGCACACCACACAAATAGGCAGAGACGGTGGTTTGTCTCACTCACACACACACATCCATCAAAGGAAGAAGGCAGAGCAGGGGTTTTTCAAGGGCAGGCTGTGGGTGGTCACCCAATCTGGGAAGGGTGCATAGCTGGGAGTTTCAGGAGGCAAGACGGCAGCACCCAATTTAAGCTCCAGGGTTTCACTCTCATCATTTGGGAGCCCTGGAGCAAATTGGTCATTAGGAGCTTTAGGACAGATCAACAAGGGAAGTGGGGCTGCCTCGTAAAGAGGCGAGGATCGGGGCCAGGCATATGAAACTTGTTCCGCTTGATGCGTACAGTGCCCCTGTCCCGGAGAAGAGGCATCGCACGCATCTCCCGAGATCAGATTTGGTCTTGAGAGACCTGCCACAATCCTATCCTTGCTCCATGACCCACCACAGGGTGCCCAGTTATGTACCCTCTACCCAAGACCGGAGTCTTGGGCCAGAGGGGGGACAAGGCAGGTGTGTGTGTGGCTTAGTATAGACATGGAAAGGGAAGGTACCTGTTTGTGCAACAGGTCACCCTCATACGTATGATGTAGTGTCTTTGTGGGACCCAATTTTGGCGAGGAATACAGTTCCCTTTTGGCTTGTAAAAGGTTATTAAGGAGTGCAGCCTTTTAAAACCCAAAGTTGTCTCCCTGTCTTCTTCTGGGGTGCAGTGGGAATGTGAAAAGTGGCTTTAAGGTATGTTAATAATGCTTAAATGGTAACAGCAGCATTTTTTTGAAAAGTCGAACTGAATCATTTTTTCCCTCCTTCTCCTTTTATGATCACTTCTTGGGAGGACAGCAACTCATGTTCAGTAGATTAAGATTTTCAGAATTGCTACTAACTATGGTTGGATGCAATTCCCAGGTTACAATTTTATTTATTTTTATTTATTTATTTATTTAATTTATACCCCGCCCCTCCTGAACACAGCTCCAATCACAAAATACATTTTAAAACAATCTAAAACACATTAAAAAATACAATATCAGCATTTAAAATATACCATATAAAACAGGGCCTGGGATAAAACTATTTGGGATAGGGGAATAAAAATCACCTCCCCACCCCCTTCCCCAAAGGCCCGGGCTAACAACCAGGTCTTGCATTTTCGCCGGAATACTAACAGGCTTGGGACCAGGCGGGCCTCCTCCGGTAGGGAGTTCCAGAGACGCGGCCCAGCCACTGAGAATGCCCTCTCCATTGTGGCCCCCCGCTTAACGCGGGGGACCTCCAAGAGGGCACCCCCGGCAGACCGAAGGAGCCGCTCCGGGACGCGGAGGGCGAGGCGGTCCCTGAGGCATGAGGGGCCGAGACCGTACAGGGCTTTGTAAATCAATATCAACACCTTGAATCTGGCTCGGCACGCTATCGGCAACCAGTGCAGAGCCTGGAGCACTGGTGTTATGTGCTCCCGACG
>QEPC01006248.1:989566-1049400 GCA_003113815.1 Sphenodon punctatus
TGGGGGGGAGGCAGGACAAGGGGGCACTGGGTGGGTAGGTGGATCCTGGGGTGGGCAGGGGCAATGGAGTTAGCTGGGGGGGGAGGCAGGACAAGGGGGCACTGGGTGGGGTAGGGGGATCCTACTGCTCTTGCGTTATGTAATCCCCAGCCATGCAGAAGCGAGAGGCGGCGCTCGGTCAGGTGTTTGCTGCTGCTAGGCGCAGCTTTACGGGGAAATGGCGATTAGGTGGTGCCCTGCTCCTGATGAACCCTCTCCTTGACCGGCCTGATGAGGGTCCCAGTGGGGATAAACCCGGTCACGCTGATCCGTGCGTAAAAGGAACCCAATCAGTTCCAAGGGCTTCCTTGCCACCTTCTCTGGGGTGGAGCAGCCCCCACTTGCTTCCCCCACCCCAACTGAGAGGATTAGCTAATCCCAGGTAAAACCCCGGGACACCCCGTTATCCCTGCCTAGGGGAGGGAGTGAGGATGCTGCTTCTTTCTCCAGCAGGGATCATGCACAGCGGCAGAATCTGCAGCGGATCACGTAGGGTGGGCAGGGGCAATGGAGACGGCGGGAGGCAGGGGGAAAGGGGGCACTGGAGAGGTAGGGGGATTCTGGGCTCGGCGGTAGGCGGTAGCTCAGCTGCCCCAGGAAGCGCTTACCGTGAGTCTGGCGTCCTGTCTGGTCTGGCTGAGGCAGGCAGGGCACGAGCAAGATGGTTCTGAGGGTGGCCGGGGCCCCCAGGACCAAGACAAGGGGGATCCCGGGTGGGCAGCGGGCAATGGAGTTGGCGGGAGGCAGGGGGAAAGGAGGCACTGGAGAGGTAGGGGGATCCCGGGCTCGGCGGTAGCTCAGCTGCCCCAGGTGACACTTACCGTGGGCCTGGCGTCTGGTCTGGCTGACGCAGGCAGGGCACCAGCACCAGCAGGATGGCTCAGAGGGCGGCCGGGGCCCCCGAGACCGAGGGGCTGAGCCAGGAGCAGCCAGGCCCTGCCAATCCATTCCCGTGCTGGCGACTTCAGGCTGAAGGCTTCCCGTTCCCTGGCCTCAGCGGGGCGCAGGGAGAGATCCTGGGCGCACGTGGCGACGGCAAGCTCAGAGCACTGCCGCTGGAGGGGAGGTCTGATCAGGTGGTCTCTGCGACAGGCGGAGCCAGAGGCGGGGGCCGAGCTAGTGTGTGTCAGTGAGCTAACTCACTGATTTGCTGCCACCGCTGCCGGAGGCGGGGTTGGGCCCCGCGGTGGCCAGGACCCTAACCCCCTCCCCCAACCCGACCAGGACAGTCGCGGACCCATTTTTTAATTTTTTTTTTAAAATACAACCACCACTGCCCCAAACCAAGCCCACAACCCCGGGGCCCTCCAACCGTGGGACCCTGGGCGGCCGCCTCGGTCCACCCCATGGTAAGGCTGGCCCTGATACCCACCTACCTCTACCCCAACACAAATCCCAATAAATAAGCAGCTATGTCCTACCACCAAATACCTCTCATTAAAACAGCAATTAACTTGCGCATTACTAACAATTCCAGCAACATATCCTGAACTGATATGTACAAGGAAAGAGCCTGGATATCAGAACATGGCTGTTTCCTTGTTTCTCCTCTTCACTGAAGGCCACTGGCAAGAGGGAAGCACTCACCCTCAGGATTATTATTAAATATTTAGTGGGGTCAAGAGAAGATTTCCATATTCGCAGCTTTCTACTTCAAGATATAGGGCAATTGGTGAAAAAACAATAAAGCTACAGCCAAAGGAAGAACACATTCATGTCCTGAAAAGTATAATTATTAATGGAAGGTAAGGAATATTAATGGAAGAATGAAACCCACATAAGGAAGGATGCTGGATGAGGGGGGCCTGCTTGCTGATGAGCAAGGACCATTAGAACCAGCGCCATACTGGGTCAGACCAATGGTCCATCGAACCCAGAATCTTGTCTCCAACCAATCGTGGTCACTTGGGAGAAGTACGCAAGAGGTCACAATGGGGTGATCCATTCCCTGGTGTTCACTCCCAACTCTGACAGTAAGAGGTTACATCTCCAATACCTACTTAGCTAATAATTGTTAAAAGACCTACCCTACAAGAACTTATCCAATCCCTTTTTAAACTCAGCTTGCTACTGGACTTTATCACATCTGGCAACAAATTCCATGAGTTAATTGTGCGTTGAGTGAAAAAATACTTAATTTTATTTGTCTTAAATCTGCTGACAGTTAGTTTCATGGAGTGTTCCCTAGTTCTAATACTATCTGAGAAGGTAACTGCTCCCTATTATCATGATTTTATAAACTTCTATCACATTCCTTCTCAAATGTCTCTTCTCTAAGCTGCAGGGCTCTAACCTAGCCTCTCTTCACATGGAAGCCGTTCCATAACTTTTATCATTTTTGTTGCCCTTCTCTGTAGCTTTTCTAGATCTACTATATCTTTTTTGTGATGGGGCAACCAGAACTGCACACAATATTCAAAGTGCAGTCGCACAATAGATTTATATAGAGGCATTATGAGATTTTCTGTTTTATTCTCTATTCCTTTCTGAATAATTCCTAATATTCTGTTTGCTTCTTTGACTGCTCCTGCTCACTGAGCTGAGGATTTCAATGTATTGTGCTCAATGACGGCAAGATCCTTCTCCTACATGGTAATTCCTAATTTAGAACCCAGCATTGTATACAAATAGTTTGGATTATTTACCTATGTGCAAACAGATGTGTGCGCCTGCATTAGCTCACATTGGCCCAGGTGGGTGGCCCTTGGCCCAAGAAGCATCTCCCGAGATTTTCCAGGGACGTGCCTCGGCCAGCTGCCTACCCATCCTAGGGAAAAAGTGGGCCAACATCTGGCAGTGTGTGAACACACGCACCGGTGGGTCCTGGGCAACAAGGGCCAAGGCAGGCCATAGTGTGCCAACATCACGTCTGTTAACACCTTATGTCAACCAGCAAACCCTTATCCACATGCTTATTTACACCCTAAAAAATTTCAAAAGATTAGTGCGGCATGACTTCTCTGTGTTAAATCCATGTTGACTCTTCCCCATTATGCTGAGTTTATCTCAGTAATTCTACCCAGTAATTCTGTCTACCTTAACAACCATTTTGTTCCAGGTGCTGTGCTCCACTTAGGACTAGATCCAAGGTAGCTAATCCAAGGTAACTCCTCCTCTCATAGGTTCCAGGATCAGCTGCTCCAAGAAATAGCTTTGAAAAATGAGCAAGGGACATGTATATATGAACAGGGGAACACATTCAGTTCAGAATGTGCTTCCTCACAAAGGTAAAAGAGTAATAAAAACAGATATATACTGAGCCAATTAGATTCCCCCAAACATTTCCCAGAGGAGGAAATTCCTTGCAAAAATCTGGGCACAAAGCAGTTCAGTTGAGGAAGGGAAGCTATCTTTATCAACTGAACTACTTTGTCTCCATTTCTTAACATTTGGGGTCAACATGGCAACCACACTCATTCTAGACTAAGAAAGATTTAACATCGGAACACTCCCTTTCTTCTGCAATTAACTTTAACAAAAATAATATGCAAAATATGCTTTTAGGACTAATGGAAAAACCTAAATTTTCCTGTAGCCAGTTCTCATAATTTGGAAGTAATTAAATTCGGAATTTTTTCATGGCAATTACAAGAACCTGTAACAGGTCTTATATTCCATCTAATCAGCAATCCAGAATGCATATAAAATTATAGCCACAGGAGATGTGGTGCTAAAAAAATAAAATAAAATAAAAAACTTTGGATTTTGAAACAACCTTTCCTGTCTACTGCACATGTTGTAGTAAATTAGAACTTTGGTGTCTCAAAAATACTGCTTTAAAAAACAGTATGCAAGCTTTTGGATGTGTTTCTCAGGTGTAAAAAATGAAAGTAATTGCCAGAAAGATAGACACAGGAATCCTATTGCACAATCTACTCCTTGAAGCCTAATATTCAATACTTAAGTTCACTAGCTGCATGTATATGTGCAAAGTTAAAAAGGAAAACTAGAGTTGCAAGTGTTGAAAGGGGAATAACTATTATTCACAGTTTAGTCACACAAGGAAGAAGGATGCAATATCTCATTATGCAATGGTACTCGATCAGTGGAATCCATGGGCAGTCAAGGAACACTGGTTGTCACTCCTTCAACCCTTAAAGTAAGGGAACTAGTTTGGTCACATATATGATGAAAACTGATGAGTGGAGTACAAATGAGCCATTTCCATGAGCACGTGATGGATTCAGGAGGTAGACCTCCTGCGGTTTTTTGGTCAACCAGGGAGCAAGGAGGAAAGTAAGGAAACACTCATGAAGTAGTTCTTCCTTCGAGCTAAGGATCAGGAACATTATCAAAAGACAGACACACAGACATACAGCTGGATACAAACTTTGACTGGAATCAATAAAAGTTGCTAGCAACCAAGACCTGGGTGCAGTTCTTTTTTCTGTTGCTTTCAACCATGACAACTTTTAAAAAAAGAAAAGAAAAAAAAGAAAAAGCTTTTTGTTCTATTAAAAAAATATATGCTTTTGCTCATTTTAGTTCTTAATTCCCTACTTTTTATTTCCCCATAATTTAAGTCCTATTCTCGAACTTTCTGTTCCTTATAATTTCATATATTTTAGGAAGGGATATTTAGTTGTTTATGGGTAGCTGCTACGTAGTAGCATCCAAATGTATCTTTACAATGTCTTTTCCATCATACTGTATTCAAAAGTTCTTAGCTTGAAAACTTAAGGAGCAAAAGGTGGGGGCCAAGGAAAAGTAATGAAGCAAAAACATCTTGTGAACTGGATCCCTGCCCATTCTGGCTGGTTAAGGCCAGCCGGGAGATGTTGGTACCATTTCTGGCAGGGGTGGTCAATGCCTCCCCTTCGGGAGGACAGAAAGTCAAGGTGTTTGAAGGAGGCTGTGGCACGCCCTCTGTTCAAGAAGCCATCCCTTGACATTGACTCCCTTGCCAGCTATCACCTGGTCTCTAGCCTTCCCTTTTTAGGAAAGGGAGCTCAGCAGCTCCAGGGGCACTTGGACTGCATCATTTTTCTAGACCCTTCGCAGTGTTGCTTTCGTCAGGACTATGGCACTGAGACTGCACTTGTGGCCTTGGTCAGTGACCTATGCCAGGAGTTGGATCAGGTTCGTTCAACTTTACTGATCCTGGTAGATTTATTGGTGGCTTTTGACACGGTTGACCACCAGATGTTGGTGACCCGCTTGCAGGACCAGGCGGGGGTGAGCGGCACTGTTCTTGAATGGTCCTGCTCTTTCCTGTCCAGGAGGACTCAGCATGTGCGGCTGGGGGAGCGTTCATCATCCCCCTGGGGCCTCACGTGTAGGGTCCCTCAAGGTTGCATTCTGTCCCCTCTCCTGTTCAACATGTATATGCAGCTGCTGGGTGAGGTTGTGAGAGGGTTCGATGTATGGTGTCATCAGTACGCTGATGATGCCCAACTATACCTCTCTTTTTCATCTGACCCAGACCTGGCAGGCTCAGTGCTTACTCGATGCTTGGCAGCTGTGGGAGACTGGATGAGGACAAGTTATCTGAAGCTGAATCCTGACAAGATGGAGGTGATGTTGGTAGGTAAAGCGGTGGGGGATCTGGTGGCCCCCATTACTGATGGTGTCTGCCCCACCTTACCAGGTCCGAAGTCTGGGAGTGCTCCTCAACTCACGGCTCTGTCTGGATGCCCAGGTGGCGGCTGTGATGAGGAGCGCTTTTTGTCAATTACATCTGATACGGTGGCTTCGCCCATATATCTCCAACTTGGACCTAGCCACCATCATCCATACCTTCGCCATCTCGAGATTAGACTAATGCAATGTGCTCTGCGTGGGGCAACCCTTGGTGACTGTTCGGAGACTGCAGCTGGTGCAGAATGCAGAGGCCCGTCTCCTTATGGGGATGGGGCACCAAGAACATGTTACACCTGTGCTCTGTTCTCTGCACTGGCTGCCCATAGTCTTCTGGGCCGAATTCAAGGTGTTGGTTTTAACCTATAAAGCCCTTTATGGTCTAGGACCCAGTTACCTGTGGGATTGTGTCATCTCCTATGTTCTAGATTGGCCCCTGTAGTTCACTGGGGGCACCCTCCTTGAGGCCACCCGGGTATCTTGTGTGGGGACCATAAAGAGGGCATAAAGAGGTGGTTGCTCCAAGGTTGTGGAACTCCCTAATGGTGGAAGCCAATTTGTCCCTGGATCTCCCCGGCTTCCATCGATATTGTAAATCGTGGCTCTTCTGCCAGGTGTTTGGCGAGGGATTGGGGTAATGGGTGGAATGGGTAGGCATTTTAGCTCCAGATTGGTTTGAATTTTGTTTTATTTGTATTTAAATGTTTTTCTATTATTATTACTATTATTATTATTAGCAAGCATTTATATAGCACCAGCAATGGAGCTGGCGCTTTACAAAGTAATGGAATAGACACGGTCCCTGCCCTAGGGCTTACAATCTGAGACAAGCGGTGGGGGGTGGAGATGAAGGAAGGGGAACAGAGGGAGAGACAAGGGGTGTAACATTCACGAAGATGCGCGGTCCCAGGTGCATGTGCTTGGCTTGGTTACATCGAGAATGATGGCTAGCTGGTCCATGTGGTGAGGATACGAGTACCCAGACCTCAGGTAACAGATTGTACTGGATGGAAGGTATCAGAAGGAGGCAGGTGAGGGGAGTGAGGAGTCTGGGAGGGTAGATTGGAAAAGGTGGGTCTTGAGGAGGGATTTGAAAGTACGAAGGGAGGGGGCCAGGTGGATGTGGTCAGGGAGGGAGTTCCAGGCATGGGGAGCAGCTAGGAAGAAGGGACAAAGGCGGTTAAGGAAGCAGAGGAGGCGTGGGAGGGCGAGAGAGGGGACAAAGGAGGAGCAGATTTCACAGACTGGAGTATGGAGGGAAATTAGCGCAGAGAGGTAGGGGAGAGCAAGGTTGTGAAGAGCTTTACAGGTGAAGACTAAGAGCTTGTGCAGGATTTGTTCCGGAAGGGGGAGACAGTGAAGAGAGGAGAGGAGGGGCTGCAAATGGTCAAAGCGACAGGCAAGGTGGATGACCCTGGCAGCAGAGTTTTGGATGGAGATAAGGGAAGAAAGGTAAGAGCGGGGAGGCCAGTGAGAAGGAGGTTACAGTAATCGAGGCGAGAGATGACCAGGGCATGAACAAGGGTTTTGGCAGAGGAAACAGAGAGAAAAGGATGAACATTATGGAGGGAGAAAGTGACAGGATTTGGCAACAAATTTTTTATTTTAAATATATTGTTGTGAGACACCCCTGGGGCACAAAGGGGGTGGGATACTAAATAATAATAATAATAATTTAAAAAAAGGCAAGGGATGAAGAGAATTCAAAACACACAGAGAAGTAAAGAAGAAAGTCAGAGAACAAGGCTACAGAAAACAAACAAAACCACAGGCTAGACAGTAAGATTATGGGTAAGAAATAGAAGGTGATCAGAACAATAGATAAAAATGAGAAGAATAAAGTTAGCTGAAAAGATGGGGTTAATTTCTAGTGTCCAAAAAGGTGAATAATTTAAATTTCATAAGATGATAAAAAAGGAAGAAAAGCTAGCTGCAAAATCCAGTGTAATGGGATACTCTCCAAAGTTTCCAACACTGCATTATGCTGTAACTACGTTGGTTGTTCACTGCACGCTTGGGGGTGACATGGCTGCCCCCGCCACGTCTAGCTGGGTCAGTTCAGGGGATGGAACTAAACGTTCCCATGGCCTGACAGGAAGAGGATAGGGGAGCGACGCACAGCTGGCTGACTCCGCCTCTGTTCATCGGTCAACGCACTGGCTCCGACCGTGACAGGCTGCCATGACTGCCAACAACAGGCTACCATATCTGACTGCCATAGCAACCCCCTACAGTGGGCCAAATGGGCGCAAAAACAAATGCACCCACCTGGTTTGCCCTGCTCTGGCCCGCTGGGCAGCTCGTGGGGCCAGACCAAGGGCTTGGTTCGTTCCAGGCCCAACGTTTCTGGCCCGGCTGTCAACATCTGGCAGGCCCGGAACAGACATGTGGGGTTTAGTGCTGGTCCAGGTGAGCTGGACTGGGAGAACTGGGCCAGCAGCGTGGTTTTTGGGTGTGTTCTTATAACACAAGTTCATCTCTTCTTAGCTATGAAAATCAATCTAACAAACTGTTGTAAGTATGCTTAAAAAGACAAATCAATTTGCAAATCCAACTCAGAACATACGAGGAGACTATTTAAGACCTGCTGTTATGAAGGATCCATTTTCTGTACCCATGAACACCCTCATGGAAAAGCTGCTATCAAAATGATGCAAGTGTAGCGTCCGGTCACAAGAGACGTAATGACAAGTACCGGGCAATATTCCCAGCTTTACTACATGATTGTTACATGACTTCTGAGCCAGAGGCTTAATCTCCCCTTGCCTCTGCCATCTAATTTCTATGATACCGGTTAAAGTACATATTGTACCAAAGGAAGAACAAGTTTTAATAGATTTTTCTTAAATGCTACAGAATCCTTAAAGGTAAACTTAAAATAAATAATAATAATCATCATCATCATAATCATCATCTATTTTTATATAGTGCTCCCCTGCGATAGCACTCAGAGAGCTTAACACAAACATAAATAATAATAAATCTCCATTTAATTTAATTGACCAGCAAACACAAACACTTCTTTTTGAGACTGATACACTGTTCTTCAGTTCCTATTAGAAATCTTACACAGATTTTACTGTGTGCAGCTATAATGCTGCTATGATCTTTAGAGGTGGATGCATTTCAGTAATGAGGGGAAAGTGTTATGTATATTTCCATTTACTAGGATACAGAGGATATCATTCTAAGACTTGGCTGATACAATATACGTAAAGCATACTGTGTTTTGTAGTTACCAAAGGCTGTAGAATATGGAAGCATGCAATTTTTAAACTGATAATAGTACAAGAGTCTGCTATCCCAGAGTCTGCTATTCCTTGAACAGGTTTGCTATACTTATGTTGTTATTGCTATTAATAAGTATCAAAATTACTGCCACTCTTCTCTCACATGCTGTGGACTAACTTACTGTTAAAGCCAAAAGCTTCCCATATGTGAGATGTGCTGGGATGTGGTCTGTCTTGGATCGAAGTGACTCCACATACCAGTGTTCAGCTTCAGGCAGCTTGCTCAGTCTCATGTAGGCTTCTCCTACAATGGGAAATTAAAACCAGTCAGAGGGCAAAGGATTTTAAAAATGGTATTATTTATAAAAAGGAAGCAAGTCTACATTGTGATTTGCTATCTGTCATGTGTGCACAGACACAGGGCATGGCTTGGTTTGAACAGTTAATCGGCTATAACATAAAACAATGAGTCTCTTGAACATTTTCACGATGAAGGTATAGAGACACTGGCAGCAGTGCTAATTTTAAGGCGGGACAGATGGGGCAACTGCCCCAGACCATGTGCTCTGTTAAGGCTCCAAAGGCCAATGCTACCATCTTTGAGACTCCTGATGTCCTGCTGGCTGTCCCAGTGGAGGCCAACGGGGCCCACAGGGCTCCATTTACTATTTATTAAAAAAATTAATATCCCCCCTCCCCCCGCCTAGGCAGCCCGAGGTGGTGTACAATACAGAGTATAGAATAAATATTAAAAGCAATTAAAACAAAACTTAACCCCCAACCCAATCCTCCCACTACACATCTCCACCACCAAAAGCCCGGCGGAACAACCAGATTTTACATTGACGGCTGAAGAAGGGGCGATTCGGGGCCTGACGGGCCTCTACTGGGAGGGAGTTCCACAAACCAGATGCAGCGACCGAGGATGCCCTGTCCAATGTGGTCCCCTGTCAAACAAGAGAGACCTCCAAAAGGGCACCCCCGGTCGACTGCAGAAGTCACTCCAGAACCTGGGGGGTGAGGCGGTCTTGTCGGTAGGTGGGGCCCAGACCATGTAGGGCTTTATAGGTAAAGCACCAACACCTTGAATCGGGCCCAGAAGGCTATAGGTAGCCAGTGCAGCAAAGGCCCGTCTCCATAAGGAGGTGGGCCGCAGCATTCTGCACTAGCTGTAGCCTCTGAACTGTCACCAGGGGTAGTCCCACGTAGAGCGCATTACAGTAATCAAGCCCTGAGGTGATGAAGGCATGGATGATGGTGGCAAGGTCACAGTCTGAGACATATGATCGTAATCGTCATACCAGATGCAATTTACAAAATGCGCTCCTCGCCACAGTCACCATCTGGACATCCATGCAGAGCTGTAAGTCTAGGAGCACACCAAGACTGTGAACCAAGGCAGAGTGCACCCCATCAATGATGGGGGCCTTCACTCTCTCGGTTCTCCCCACCAGCATCACCTCTGTCTTGTTGGGATTCAACTTCAGGTGGCTTGCCCTCATCCAGTCCCCCACAGCTGTCAGCCACCGAGTAAGCAATGAGACTGCCGGGCCTGAGTCTGCTGCAAACAAGAGGTAGAGCTGTGTGTCATCAGCATATTGAGGATACTGCACTCCAAATCCTCTCATGACCTCGCCCAAAGACTGCATATACAGATTGAACAGGAGAAGGGACAGAATAGAACCCTGTGAGACCCTACACGTGAAATCCCGAAGAGATGAAGTATAGTACCCCAGGACCACACGGTGAGTTCTTCCAGCCAGAAATGAGCGGAACCATTCAAGAACAATCCTGCCCACCCCAGCACAGTCCCGCAGATGAGTCACTAACCTCTCGTGGTCAACGGTATCAAAAGCAGTCGATAAGTTCAACAGGACCACAAGGGTTGACTGTCCCTGATTTAAAGCATGGCGCAGGTAGTTGACTAAGGCCACAAGTGCAGTCTCGGTGCCCCCGGATGAAAGCCAGACTGCGAGGGGTCCAGAAAACCAACCTGGTCAAGATGATCCTGAAGCTGCTGGGCCACCACCCATTCTGGAGGTTTTATTAAGACTTTCTACAAATATCTTTAGAATACAAGTACTTAGTGAACCTGTTAAACTAGCCTTTTGCCTGTGAGATCCTTTTGAGGCTTCTGATATTGGACATCATGCTTTGCATCTTTGCACTCTAGGATCATGGTTAATAGGCCAGACACCACAGTAGGTGCCAACGCAACCCACCATTTAGGAGCCTGTACCTTACGTGTTTGATCCTGCACCAGAACCTTTCCACTCTGGTCTGATGAAGATACTGGATTTAATGCTATTGTTTTGTTTTTTTGTACTCCATATTAAGACACATCTGGACATAAGATTGCCGACGCTGCTCTCTGCCATGCTGCTTTGCAACCTTCCTGGGACCCTTCCTGAGAGCCAATCACAGCAGCCATGTGGGTCCCCACCACCCGTTCAATAACCTTTCCTAAAAAGGTACGGTTAGAGACAGGTCGATAACTGGCAAGGGCGTCAGAGGCAACTGACGGTTTTTTGAACAAGGGTTGTACCAAGGCCTCCTTAAGAGGCCCTGGGACCCTGCCCTCTCAAAGGGAGTTGCTGACCACCCATGCCAGCACCAGCCTTAGTGTCTCCCTGGTGGCTTTAGCTAACCTGGATGGGCAGTCTAATCCACAAGTTGTGGCCCTAACAGCCCCCATGACATCCCTCGCCTCGGCAGGGGGTCAAGGACTCAAATTGATCCCATAAAACAAGACAAGTGGGGAAATTAATAAACTCTGGCTCCCTGACTGTATCAAATGCCGTGGCAAAGTTATGGTGAAATAGAGATCTTCTCCACGAAAAAAATCAATAAACCTATCACAGCGGGCCTGGGAAATGTACGTTTCCAGGTCTAGAGAGTCTGAACTGACTAACCCCTTCACCACCCGGAAGACCTCCGCTGGGAGAGATTTCGTGGACACTATAACGGCGGCAAAGAACCTCTTCTATGCTGCCTGCACAGTCACCGCATAGGCTTCAAACTAGCTCTATGCTGCTGTCTGTTGTCTTCAGCACGAGTGCAACACCACCATCGCTCTAACCGCCTCCCTTCTTGTTTTAGCTGCTGCAGGCCCTCTGTAAACCACAGGGACCTGCGGCTCTGATGCTCAGGAAACAGATGCCTGGGGGCCGCCCAGTCGATGGCCTCAGATAGCCAGGTGTTCCAAAGCAATGAGATCATCGAGCAGGCGGGCATAGCGATCAGGGGGTATCTCCCCCAGAGCATTCTGGAACTGATTCTATGGCTGGCTCCTGAAGCTTCTGGGGCAGGTGCTTCCTGCAGGGACTAATCTTGCCAAACAAATAGGCCTTGCTTCCCTCTCTCTGGTGAGCCCCACCCTACTCTAGTAACTGGACACCCCCACCACAGGACCCGTAAATTCCGTGGCCAGCTCTGACTGGCTAACAGGGACAGTCAATCCAGTGGATAAGTGGGACACTTGTCCATGGCAGCAACCTGCTGAGGACAGTACTGAGGCCATGGCTTCAGCCAGAACCACTGACATTCCTCAGTTCTCCTTGGGCTGCATGGCACATTGCTGCTTTTACTGCTTCAGTCCCATAGTGCACCACCACCCATGCAATGGGGGGGGGGGGGGAGCTGTGGAAATCAGCATGCTGCTGTTGATGTCTTAGTACAGCTGCTGTAGGCCACACCCCAAAACTGTTCTGGGAAGGCTAAAGCCATGTCAGGGACTTCAGGTCACATGATACCATCACACAGGCATGCATGAGTCACAGCACTAAGGTTCAGCACAGCAGCAGCCTGTATCTGTGCAGCAAAAGCATCTGGTACTCCAGAGCCACAGAGATGCAGTCATGGTTCACCGGGCCTCTTGAATGGTGTTACTTAACAGCTTAATGGAGAGGCGAGGGGGAGGAAAAATTTAGGGCAGAAAATACCAACCCTTTAGCGAAAGTGAGATGAGGGGTGCAGTCACATGAGCTGTGGAGGACCCGCTGTGTGGCAGACAAGCACAGTCACCACACTGTGGGGCAAGCGCAGGGACCTAGGCAGACGGGCGCCCCCTTTAAAGGGTAGCTGGCTGGGCCACTGTCAGATCTCCCGCCATGGCTGGGGAGGGCCAAGGTGCTGGTCACATGAGCAAGCACCTGGCCCGGCCCTGCCCTGCCTTCTTCCTCTGTCCCAACCAAAATTGCACCCCCGGTTGTTATTACATACCATATTTTGGTAGTGGCTACAGTGTTCTGTGTCCAACCAGAACCATGAGGAACACAAGGTATTCAGGTTTTTCCTGTTATGGGTGTCTATCTACAGTGAGATTAACTTGGTGCAGTTGCCTACTAAAATGACCTTATAGAAGAACCATGCAGAAATTCAGCTATAAACATACTGACCTTCATTTCAAATGTTTCACAAAGGTTTCCCTGAAAATTTAAGACAATAACTTCATACTGTTATCCATGACTGAAGGTTTGCTACAATATTAAGGTGTTAAGTAACACCATTCAAGAGGCCAGGTAAAATGTTCCAGTGCGTGTATGTGTGTATACACACTACAGTTCTAGAGAGTAGTTAACAAACTTAAGCTCCAAGTATGGAAATTCCAAGCCAAGGGCACTGCCTTAACGAGTGTGTAACTATGAGAGAGTTCTGTGTCCCCCCACCTCCTGAAGTATTAGAGTTTTTATTTGTCTAAAAAAAAAAACACTACAGGTTAAGGAGTTCAGACCATAAGTGCCTTTATTTTCATAAAATTTCTAATTAAATAACCTTGTATTTTTTACAGAGCAAATCAAACAGAAATTTTGATTTCTCAGATGCCGAGACTTATTTTGATTTGAAGTCTCTGATGATTTTCTGTTGTTCAGTAGAATAAAGATTTTTTTCTCCTGAAGCAAAATGCTTACAATAGATTAGTAAAATGTGCAAGTTACTACTGTGTATTTTCTCAGACTTCTGTAATCTGAACTATCCATGCGTTAACAAATCCTTAATGCACCGCACACCGACATGAGCAATGCAGCCAATTGCTGAGTGCACAGTTATCTCTATCTGCCTTTGCACTATTAGCATTTAACTCATTAGTTTGCAGTGCTTTGAAGTAGTCATACCAAAAATATGGTATGTGCCATATAACAAATTCAATTTGATCACAAAGCTTATCAAACCCATGAGGATTAATGGATTTATATCCCAGTTTGACACAACATGCCACACTGACTCGAAAGAAATCTGTGTTACACGCCAGTATTTCAAGTATACCTCAGGAAAAACGGATCAATTTACTATCAAGATTCAGCAAAGTATAAATGCACACGCTTAAGTACCACAAGTCTCAAAGTATGTGCTTTCAACCGAGCACAAGCTTAAGCCATTTGTTGTCTACACGACAAGTACGGAAAGTATTTATAATATTATTTTATGTGTTCTGTAAACTAACTCTAAAACTGGTGGAATGCATATTTCATTGATCATTTTAAATTAGATCTGGCAAGCAAAATTTTGCCAATGTAAGGATCAATTGCAATCCAACAATATAGGAATAATTTATTCCACAAATAAACTTTTAAAAAGTATTATTTAAAATATATAATTATAATTTAAAAAAAAAAAAAAAAAGTTTTTTTTCTTTAAAAGAACAACCCTAAGTCAATTAATATTTTCTGTTAATTATACACAGACCAAGATATTTAATTTGCATCTGTACTAGTGTAAGGGTCGGACCTAGAACTCCCAACCCCCCAGTGCTTCAATGGGGCTGGTCCTTTGCTCCTATGCTACCGCTTGACTGAACTGAAGGTAGGGTTTTCATATATTTTCTTCCTTCATGTTTTAGTGGCCATGCCCATCCGGCTCCCTGATTAACTCCTGGCTGTATTTAAGGTATGCTGGGAGCAGCAGGGAGCTAGCAGAACACCAGTTTCCCTCAGTGTTCTAGCCCTAGTGTGCTCACCCCTCGTTTGCATGCTTCCAGGTTGCATGGTTTTATGTTGTGTTCTCTTGCCCTCGCTAAGCCTAGTTACGTTGTTATGCCTTGTTTATTTATTTATTTAGCTATTTCTACCCTGCCCCCTCCTGTTCACAGAGCAGCTCAGCTTACAAAATGCATAAATAAAAACATAATAATAAACACACACATAAAATATCATTAAACACATTAAAATGATAAAAAGAACTAAAAGGGCAGAACTCCCCCTCCCCACCCCACCCTACCCGTCTTCCTCTCTAAAGGCCCGGCGTAACAGCCAGGTTTTATACTGTCTTCAGAAAGAGGTAGCCTTGCCTCTCCTTGTTGCTCCTGCTTGTTTCTCCCTTCTGTGCTAATTTCTCCCCTTAGTGAACTCTGACCCTTCTTCTCTCCTTCTGGTTCCTTGTTATAATCTTGCTCCTGCTTTGCTGCCTCCATGGGTTTGTTCCCTGATGGCCTTTCCTAGTTTAGCTTCCCTTGGCCTCAGTTCTCCCCTCCTCCCTGGCTGTGGCATTTACCCCTCTGCTCTTTTCCTGTGTTTGAGGACTCTTAATCCTCTCTCTCAGCGTTGAGTGATTATGGCCCTGCTCCTCCACCTAGCTCTGAGTGTCTTGCTTGGTCCTTCAGTATATTACTGCCTTGCGCCCTCTTTATAATATTGTTTGTCTGTCCTCAGATCCTGGGTGTTGCTCCCTTTCTGTTCTGGTGTGTTGCACTCCTCTTGCCCAGTGGTTGCCTCCTGACCCCTGTATATGCTGCTACCCATGACCCCTTCAGATCCTGAGTGTCTAGTGCAGTGCCTAATGAGGAAGGGAAGCTATATTCCTTCTATAGCTACTTTCCTCCTGGATGAGCTAGGAGGCATAGCTCAGAGTCCCAGTGATGATCAATGGCCTTGTTTCCCTCTGGGGGCTAGCCAAGTAAGCTCCTCAGGGGTGGGGCTACCCTTGGTGATGGTCCAGAGACTGCAGCTGGTGCAAAATGTGGCGGTCCGTCTCCTGAAGGGGACGGGCCGATGTGACCACATTACTTCAGTGCTCCGTTCTCTGCACCGGCTGCCGATAGTCTTTCAGGCCTAATTCAAGGTGTTGGTGCTGACCTTTAAAGCCCTAAACGGCCTGGGTCCCACCTATCTGCAGGACCGCCTCACCCTCCAGATCTTGGATCGGCCTCTGCGGTTGGCTGGGGGCGCCCTCCGTGAAGTCCTCCGTGGTTTCCCCGGTGTTGACCATGAGGAAGTCGTTCTCTGTGGCTGCACCATGGCTGTGGAACTCCCTCCCATTGGAGGCCCAGCTGGCCGCTGACCTCCCCTCTTTCTGCAGACAGTGTAAGACCTGGCTGTTCTGCCAGACCTTTGCCAAGGGAGATGGGATGGGTGGGTTAGGTTAGGGAGGGGCTCTGTTTGTACTGAGTTTTTTTATTAATGTTGATTTTAAATGGTTTTTATTATATGTTTTTAGAATGTTGTTAGCCACCCTGAGATGCTTGTAAGCAGGAGGGGATGGATTATAAATGGAATTATAAATAAATAAATATGAAGCACCTCTTCTCTGGGCTTGAGGGCTAAGGCCCTGCTAACAGACCTCTTGCTCCCTTTCCCCCTTCCCCTCTCCCTGACAACTAGATGAAGCTAGTTGAAATGGGCAATCTAATAGTCCACAGATGGATTAATTTACTGCCTCTTTAAATCCTCTATTACAAAAGAAATGAATAATGGGTATTAATGAATCCTTGAACTTGGCATGTACAAACAAAAGCGTTGAAGCTAAAAAGGCAGCTTAAGTTTTTGTTTGTTTTAATACCCACAAAAGAGAAAGTAAAAGAAGTCCTGCAATTGACGTACAACAAAAAGCATTCTGAGGGATTGGTTTTTATTTGCTTACAATATAGGCAGCCAAATTAAAATCACAGCATAAAAATAATAATTAAGAAATACACTTTTAACCACTCCTGCACAAATTATTAAAGTCAGAAATGATGATGTGAAAAGAACACAAGATGAACTATTAATCATAAAAGAGGTACAAAGAACAGATTGCTAGCTCCACATGAGATACCTTATCAGGAATTTCATTTCTCACTTTATACTCCATTATTAGCATTTAAGATGGAAAAGGAGCAACAATTATTTTTCCAGTGTACAGTAGACCAGTGTTCCTCAACAGAAAGTCCAGGGGCCAAATATGGTCTGCAGAGCCCTGTTTCTCTGCCTCTTGCCTCACTGTCACACACAGCTCTTAGCCTAAGCTGCTGTCACTGAAATTTGAGGCAAGCCCACCCACTTTTGATTCCCATCCCTCCAGACTGGATGGGAAGAGTACGTGAGCAGGGCTGAGCTCGTCTCTGATTGGCCAGGTGCTAAGCTCTGACCCCTCCTCTTTCGTCTCCAGAGTTGAGCGATGATTGCGGCTGTCTTGGAAAAGAAAAGTCTGTTTCCGTCTGAGTTCCCTCTTGTCAGGAAAAAGGGGAGAAGGAGGCCCCACCCTTCCCAAAAGCAAGAGTAGACTCGCACGTACATGTGCTACAATCCAATGTCCGTGGGGCCCCGAAAACTGTATAATGAGCTCCAGATCACTACTGTGTGTGAGGCAGAGTTCCAGCCCCACTTTAAACTCGGATCTGACATTTAGAACTTATCTAAACTTTAGATCAGATTTTAAAGCGGGGCTGGAACTTGAATTGCCTCATTCACACTCAACAGTGAGCCAGGGCTTATTACAGCTTCCAGGGCTCTATGGACATCAGATTCTAGCAATGTTACATGAAAGTTCACTGCATTCTCTCTCTCTTGGGTTGGGCAGACTGGGAGGGAAGGGGGAATGTGGGATGGGGAATTGCAGAGTTTGTGTACTCCTATGACTAAAAATAACAAACCTGTCTCTTCCGCAACCTGCACTCTTTGGATGTTAAATGAGATGTCAGGCCACAGCAGGTGGGTGTCCACCTGATCGTTTATTAGGTGTTTGCCCCCACCTGCCACATAGCCACCACCCGCTGGACCTGCAGCCCCTACTCATGACAAGATCCCAGAGCATGCGGAGCCCGCTGTATGGGTGAATGCGGGCTAATGTGCGCTCACGTGTGCGTGTCCTGTGAATTAGGTTACATGCAGCCTCGCACATACAGATCCACCAGCACCATAAAGTGCAAAAAGCCTAGAGCGTTCCGAGGAGTGACCACTTCCTGCCCTTATATTAGGTTTGAAATGCAAAACCTGTGAGTAGGGGCCGCCTGACCACACAAGGAATACAAGCAGGGGGCTGCCCGTTGATTAGGCTGTACACACTAAACATGTGAGTGAGGGATGCACAGACTGAACCTGGACTTCAGCGGGCTATCGTCTTTATTGTTAACACCCTTTGATCTGTTTCACTATGTATCCTTCCAGCCCTGCCTCCGCAAGTCTCTTTCCCATTCCAGTCTCTTTTGCCCTGGTCACTTCATTCTGTCTCTCTCTCTCTACTCCTTCATCCCCAGTCCTAATCCCATCATCTCCCTTCCCAACACCCACAGATTTGCATATTTGATTTGTGCACATTTATTTATTGAGTGTAAGCCACCCCAAGCTGCCTGTGGCAGGAAGGATGGGGTAGCAAATCTTTTAATAAATAATCCATTTGGACAACCAAGAGATAATCTGTCTTTTTCTTTCTTTTTTTTAAAAAAAAGTCTGGCCCGATTAAAAAAGTAATTGACTAACAGTTTAAAAAAATAAAAATAGCAAAACTTCGGTCCAATAGATATGATGTGCTGTGTTATCCTACTGTAAACTAAAGATCACCTCTTGTTTACTACTGGTTCATTTGCAGGCAAAAGGGATTTTTACAGATCAAGGTTAGCTCTCTTTTTTGACATATGGAGAAGTTTTAAATGTAGCCCCAAAATAATACTGTAGGGCTTTTTTAACATAGGTATTATTCGCACAACACTCTTTCCCCTTGCAAAATTAACATTTTAATTACATGTCTCGTCATGTAGCAAAGCATTTACACAGCTACCAAGTCCATGTTTTGTTACTTCCTTCCAATCTTTACTTCCCTACAATGTTTCCCACCGTGCAAAGAGTAAGTAGGAAAGCCCTTGTGGATGTAGTCTGGAGTGGTGGAGAAGGCCCTACTCCAGGACTCTCTGGACACATTCATGGTCATTCAGAGATAGAATGCAACAAACAGAAAGTGATGTATCAGAGATGGAGGCCACTTTCACATGTGCCTGAAAGCATCCTTACAGGACTGGGAGGGAGCATGCGATTGCAAATCTTACATGTTTTTGTAAACGTGCAAATGTACTAATCTGCATAATTTCTGCTTTTATGCGCATTTGCAACAACAATTGACAGAGGTGGATTTCACAGCCCTGTCAAAGGTATTTGTAAATATACATAAAAGGTGGATTAGTGCATTCGCATGTACAAAAAAATGTGTGAGGTTTGTAGTTGCATGTTCTCTCTCAGCCTTGTAAGAATGCTTTCGGAAACATCTGAAAGCAGTCTGAGACTTACTCCAGCCTAATCAAATCACACAATACTCTTCCCTCTTGATAGAACTGGGTCCTTACAAGAAATTCCCTTGATTCAGATGGCAAATGTGACACCGCCCACCGCCGCCACAGACTTACCTCGGTGGTGGTGAGCGCCGTCAATCCGGTTGGGATTCAGCTTGGCCGTTGAACTAATGTGACAGTGGCTGGCCCGGGGAGATGAATGGATGGGTGTCCGTCCAGCCCTGCCACTGCACTGCACAGAGTGCCTGCCCTCCCTCCCCCCGGATGACAGGCAGCCATGTTGGCTAGCGCGGCCACCATGGTGCCCGGAACCACTGGGACTCCGAACAGGGTCCAAGTAAAGTCTGCTTTCAGATGTGAAACCCCGTTTTACTCTGGGTTTGGCAGCTGGATCCCAACCATAGTGGTGGCTAGCCTGGGCTGTAACTTGGGGATTTCCCCAAGTCATAGTCCAGGCTAGACGCCACCATGGTTGGGATCTGGCCCAGGTGAAAATCTGGCAGCCACAACGTGGCTGCTTTCTAATGTGGCGCTGGCCCTGGAGTGAAACGCACTAAAGCCAGCCACCCATCACATTTGAAAGCAGTCTAGGGGTGGGAATTCAGTTTCTCCCAAGATCCGATATTGCCGGTATTTGGGTGTATCGGCTTAATCTGATAAATCTGATATTTACCTGTACCAGCATACCGGATTTTTAACATTGGCTGCGGTACTGGATTTTTTACATGGCGGACATTTTTACATAGCTGCAATGTAAAAAATTCGGTACTGCAGTCAATGTTAAAAATCCAGTATGCTGATACCGGTAAATCCGGTACCTGGGAGGTCTGATCGGTATCCTCCCCGGTGTCCCACCCCTAGAAAAAACCCTAATGAATGAGTTCTTAGGGAAATGAAGTCTGAATATTCCTAGCAAAGATCACTGCATTAAGGGCAACATGCTGGATTTAATGAAGTGTATTAATAGTCTCAGAATGGAAAAGCATCAGCCTATCTCGAGTCCTGGGAAGCTGAACACACAAAAGACAACTGCAGATAAATATATCCATAGTAAAAAACAACACATTCTAATAAGACTACTAGAAACCCATTATAAAACCATACAATATTGGTAATATGTTTGAAAAATACCAAAAAAATTATTCATGAAAAAATCTTGCTGAACAAGTCTCACTCAGGGAGCCAAGTACAGGATTTCAAAATATTCACTTGGACTGACAAAAATGGAATAAAAAAAACAGAACGAAGGATTGATATTTTAAAAGTTGTTATATATGATCAGTTTAGTAACCGCTTTATAATACCTGCTGTATTCATGTCTAAAATTATATTAACACACCTCCACAGAACATGCTGCAATTTGCCCTGTGTGTTTGAAGGCATGCATACAAATAATAAATGTTGAAAGAGCAGATAAAACTGTTCTTTTCCAATTCACGTTTAGCAACTTGAAGACCATTTGTAAAAGGAATGGACTGCATGCAGAGTTTCTCTGGAGTTATGAATTCATAGCAGCAAAACGTGAATAGCCCTTTTAGCAGAAACATTTCAAACTTTTTTCTTTAATAATTTGAAGAATCTTTAGACCATGCTATGTTAAAGTTTAAGTCAATGGAGTCAATTCCTATTTATTTGGGTTGAGTGGCTGTAGTGTGTATAGACCCAGTTAACCAATCAAAATGGAACTTTAGATACTTGGCTTAATTACAATGAAAGTGTATTAGAAAAAAATCCTACTGCATGAAATAGTGAAAAATGAAATCAAAAGCAAATCAATTTCAATAAGCAGCAGAATAGCCATTAAGCATGTATGCTGCAATCTAATACTGGTAACCTCCAGAGAATGAAAAAGGCATTGATAAATGAGGGCACTGGACTTAGCTGAAAGTGACTGGCTTTTCAGACAAAAAGCCACAGTAAATTGGAAAAAGAGGTGGAGTGACTCAGATTTTGTAAATGAACAGAATATTCTTCTATTCCTTTTGCTTTTTATGAATATTGAATTAAAATAGTTAAAAGTTTCAGCAATAGAGGGTGCCATACTGCCAAACAATATATATTGCTTCAAAATCCTCTTGATAAAGGGACTTACAGTAGGACCAGGTCTAACTGGCATACCAATAGTCCAGTTCAGATATCCAGATATCTGATATATTTCAACCTCTAAATATTATGGGTATATCCCTTTTAAAAAAAAATCTAGACTTCTAGTACACTAAAATATGCATGTGCTGTAGATGCAGCCTCTTGGCTTTTTCAGAATATTGTATGTCTAAAAATCTAAAATGTTTTATAATAGAAGACATACAAGGGAAAAATATTAATAAAACAGACAAGAACTTATTTGATTATTATAATTATTATTTTTAAAAAAAAAACTTTTTAAATGCTGTAGCTCCAACCTCTTCCTAGCAATCAGCTGTTGGAACCTTAAAAACATTCCATAATAAAAAAACCTCCGGTTTACAAGAAGAGGTAAGGCGTTTGCAAATTCAATCATGCACTAAAAAGCATGGAAATTGCAAGTTAAGGCTCCCGCATTAACTTCTGTGCCATGTTAACAGTAAAGATGTTGTAAAATCTCTCATATTGTGCTCACTTACAGCTTAGGCTCCATGCACCCACAGTTTGCCTTCATCTTTCAGCCCCAATCCTCTTCCTCTTTGCAGGTTGGGGGCAACACTGAAGCTGAGGACAGGAGGGCATGAGCCCTCACCCCCTCCATTTCCTTTTTAAGAAAGAGAGAACTTAGGAGTTCTGGCTCTCACCCCTTCTCCCCCTCTACTCTACTTGGTCCCAGCCCTGCAACAGAGAACTCGGGACTGCTGGCTTCCAGCCTCTCCACCCCACTGTAATCCAGCAGGCTGCACTCCGTTCACAGGCAACTCAATAGCCCTGGTTCCGAGTCTGTTGTCCTTGTCTCTGCTCTCAACCTTGCAACAGACAACCCATGAATCCTGGCTTCAAGCCGCCCCTCTAACTCTGTAGCTCCACTCCCCACACAGAGAACTCAGAAGTCCTGGGAAATACAATGTTTGTCTTTATGTGCCATATGGAACAGAAGTGTGTGTGTGGAATGACAAAATAAACGAACAAAAAAACCAGGAGAGGAAATGGAACAACAGCGAGGGAGGCAATTGGGTGCCAAAAGATAGGGAGTCAGCTATGGGTTGGTAAAATGATAAGACTGCTTCTTCAGATATCACATCAGTCTTCTGAATCAGTTATTTCACTCAGAACCTTATTATTGTAACGATTTCTAATTCTTCCTGTCATTCCACCCACTTACTTAATCTTGCACACTCTTTGTATTTTTCCATGTCATTCCAACCATTCCACATACTGCGTCTCGTGCCTTCCTCATCATTTCACACCCTCTTGCTTTCCTTATGTAATCCCAAAGATGCAACTGTACTGTATAATTTCACAATCACTTAATTGAATGTTGGAATGACAATAGTATTTAGAAATTGGCACTGCTGTTGCCTCCATTCCTTCCAATGGCCATTCCATTTTTAAAATTTCAATGCATACCCAACTTAGTTTTAATTAAACATTTGTATATGACTCTACCCAGGTTCACTGTGCTCTGGGAGGGCAGTGGACACTAGTGGGTAAGAGGGACGGTTGTGAGTCATTAGTCAGCTGTCCCATTCTCCCCAACTGAAATGAAAGGATAGAGGGAAAGAAGGGGGTGAGGGGTGTCCTCCTGTCCTCATCTTCAGTGTTGCCCCCAACCTGCAAAGAAGAGTAGGATTGGGGCTGAAAGACAAAGGCAAAGTGTGGGTGCATGGAGCCTAAGGTGTAAGTGAGCACAATATGCGAAACTGTACAACGTCTTCACTGCTAACATGGGACAGAAGTTAAGGCGGTAGCCTTAACTTGCAATTTCCATGCTTTTTAGTGCATGATTGAATTTGCAAGCGCCTTAACTCTTCTTGTAAACTGGAGGTTTTTCGATTATGGAATATCCAAGTTGTTTTGTTAAATACAATGCAATGGAGAAAATTTGTCCTGCTGGCGCAGTAGAATGCTGAGCAGCATAACCACTATGGGAGCAGGGCTTAGGGGAGGCTAAGGTGGAAGAGCTGCTCCCTTCAGTTTAGAAGGTTGTTACTTTCTTCAAATAGTAAGCAAGGCGAAGCTGGATTTTTACTGGTAGCTCCCTGCTTTACTACGAATACAACAACTTTGGTTCAGTTTAAGCACTGCAAACTTCCAAAAGCTGCTCTCTATGATCTCTCTAGCTCATGGCTTGCAGAGGAGTCTTCACTCTACTCCCCACTGTCAGAGCTCTTTTCCTTGTGCAACACTGACCATTCTGCTTTCTATAAGGACCTCCCCCTAATACAGGACCCCCTGGCAAGTTCACTCCTTGTACAGAGCTCCTTGACTCTGCTGTGCCCATGTACAGGACTCGCCACCTTGTATAATGCTGCCCATCCTGCAGCTCTCCCCCTGTACAAAGCTCCCTCACTCAGTTCTCCTCTGTCCAGGGCTGCTCTCTGGCACAATTATGGCCATTATTTTGAAGCTCTCTCTCTCTCTACAAGACTCCCCCTTGGATAGGGCTCCCATTCTTGCACAACACTGCCCACTCTGCAGACCTTCCCCCTGTACTGGGTTCTAGAGGTGGGACCCCGGGCCCATTACCGGCTACCGGATTTACCGGTTACCGGTTCTCTGAAAACCGGATTCCCGGATTAAATCCGGTATACCGGTACCGAATTTATTTAATTGATTTCAATGGGGCGCTGTGTCCCCATTGAAATCAATGAAATAAATTAATTCCCTCCCCCTCCCAGGCTGCATGGGTGGAAGGGGGGACACCCCCCACCCACCCTGCCCAGCCTGGATTTTTGTTTAAAAAAAGACCCAGAGGCGAGCCCACCCCCCAGCACCAGCGGCCGCGGCGTCCCCGCAGCCGCCGGTAAGTATGACCCGATCCCTGGGGGGGGGGTTTAACACCCCCCCAACCCCCCAGGGATCACCCCTACTAAAGTTCAGTGCGCTTACCTTGCGGAGCTCCGGCGGCGGCGGCGGGCGGTCCGGCGGCCTCAGCGCCGGCTGTGGCTGCCGGCGTCAGAGACGCTCTAGGCCTTCCGGGGAAACCCGGAAGTTCCCCGGAAGGCCTAGAGCGTCTCTGACGCCGGCAGCCACAGCCGGCGCTGAGGTCGCCGGACCGCCCGCCGTCGCCGGAGCTCCGCAAGGTAAGCAAAGCACTGAACTTTAGTAGGGGTGATCCCTGAGGGGTTGGGGAGGTGTTAAACACCCCCCCCCCCAGGGATCAGGTCATATTTACCGGTGGCTGCGGGGACGCCGCGGCCGCTGGTGCTGGGCTCTGAGTCTTTTTTTAAACAAAAATCCAGGCTGGGCAGGGTGGGTGGGTGGTGTCCCCCCTTCCACCCGTGCAGCCTGGGAGGGGGAGGGGGGAGGAATTAATTTATTTCATTGATTTCAATGGGGACACAGTGCCCCATTTAAATCAATGAAATAAAACTGGTACCGGTGTACCGGATTTAATCCGGGAATCCGGTTTTTCGAGAACCGGTAACCGGTAAATCCGGTAGCCGGTAACGGGCCCGGGGTCCCACCTCTACAAACTACAATGTTACAAATCCGGTACAAAAATCAATGCAAAAGATCCAATAGTACCGAAACCAAAAAAGAACTGAAATTTCAGATTAATCCGAAATGGCCATTTTCGGATACTTTTGGTTTTATCCGAAACCAAAATTCCCATCCCTACTATTTACTGAGGCTTTCCCCCTACTATCCCCCCTTAATGTCCCCCTCCCCCTTTTTGTATGCTTCCTCCGGCTCTGCTCCTTCATAGGATTTCCCTCCCTGGGCTGAGGTTCGCTTTAGAGTCCTCTCAAGAGAGCTACATTTGACACTCTGCCCAACAGAGCTGCTCTGCACAGGACCCCACCATCTTCCTGCCCACCTCCTGCAGAACATCCACTGTATCAGCCCAGAGCACCCGCTTACCCCTCATTCCTTAGTGGGGTTGGGAAAGTTGGAAGGAGAAGCGCTGAAAGATCGATTCCATCCCACTTGTAGCCTCCTGTCCCTGTCTCCAGGATAAACCGATGCCCTCTTCCTGCATCTAGGACCATCCCAGGCAAACTCCAGCACCCCAGCCTCAGTCATGCTCCTCCAACGAGGCGCCCTATTGGAGTCGCAGACCAGACACCCCACGTTTTTGGAGGGGGAAAGGCTGTCGCTGAAATCCATGCGCTATGTGGTTCTGGCCAGGTTTAGGGGGCAAAATCAGCTACCTCAAACATCGCTGTGGGATTATCTAGCTCTGTTGTTCAGACAACTCGGTGTCCCTGGCCCCCAAGCCGAGGTGCCTGCAGTGCGGGATCAGATCAGAATGACCTTCAGCTTTTTCCCTTCCACAGGCCTGCTCTCCTCACCAGATCAGGTCTAAAGATGGCTCACCAGTCAGACACACTGCCCCCTGGGAGATGCAGTTCCCTCTCTTTCCCTAGCATTGATAGGCTCTGGCAAGCAGTGCCTGCTGGGAGTTGTAGTCCCCAGTATTCAAGACTATTTGCTTTTGGAGTCCCCAGTATTCAAGACAGTCTCTGCATTACACATAGAATGTTTGCAAGCACCACACACTCAGGATGATTTCCAAAGGATAACACTGAATTTTCAAGATGTCATAACTTAAAAACGACTAACTGGATTTACAAAAAGTAAACCAGAAGGCACACCCCGGCAGCCTCCTTGAATTTTCTAAAAGGTTTACACCTCCTCCCAACCAACAAAACAACCCTTTACCCTGCCGAGATTGAGACAGTCTAACTTTTGAAAAAACAGGTTTTCAAAGTGCAGTTTTCAAACTGCGATATCCTAGCTGTTATGAAACTGATTCGGCTGAACTTTGGACAGGATGAACTGCTTACTCCAGTGATCCTTCACCACACATTTCACAATCCTAACTTTAATCATGCCAATTTTATAGCAAATAGAATATTGGGGCTTTATAATGGTGGGTGTAACACACCTTAACTATAAAAACACTCCCGCGTTCTAATAATAAGTAGTGCCATACTGGGTCAGACCAATGGTCCATCAAGTCTGTCATCCTGTCTCAACAGTGGTCAATCTTGGTCACTTAGGAGAAGTACCCAACAGGTCACAATAGGGCGATATATTTTATTTATTTCTTTATTTAAATGTATTTTTATTTAGATCTATTCCCTGTTGTTCACCCCCAGCTCCCGACAGCAAGAGGTTACATTCCTTAAGTCTACTTGGATAATGGCCGTTAAAGGACCTACCCCCCCCTAGCCCCCCCCAAGTACTTATTCAATCCTTTTTTATTTATTTTATTTATTTACAATTCTACCCCACCGTTCTCCAAAGACTCAGGGCTGCATACAATATCAAAACTACAAAATAAAATAAATTAAACCCAGGTATACTACTGGCCTTCACCACATTTTCTGGCAACAGAATTCCACAAGTTAATTGTGCACTGAATGAAAAAAACCCAACAATCTCTTTTTAAAAAAAAAAATCTGCTGCCAGTTAGTTTCATAGAGTGGTCCCTAGTCCTAGTACTATTTAAGAGGGTAAATAACTGTTCCCTGTTAACATATTCCACACCATTTGTGATTTTATAAACTTCTTGAGCTGAGAATTTCAGTGTATTGTCCACAGTACTCCAAGATCATTTTCCTGAGTGGTAACCTCTAATTTAGAAGCCAACATTTTGTACATATCATTTGGATAATTTCCCCCTATGTTCATCACTTTGCATGTGACAACATTAAATTTCATCTATCCCAGATGTTCATTTGAACCTGAACCTAAGCATCTTCTGGAGACGGTGCAAGACTTTTTGGTTTTTAAAAGCATTTGTGGGCGAGGATGGGGGGTGGTTGGGATGTTGTGATCCCAATCTAATGGGATGTTGTGGGTAGGGTTGGGAGGAGGGTTTTGGAAGTATGGGAGTATGGGCTGGAATTGGGAAGGGACGAGAGGTTGGGTTTTTTATATGTTCTTTTATAATGTTTTTAAGCTGCCCTGAACCATTTAGGAAGAGCAGGGTAAAAATTGGATCCTCCTGCAATTCTTCACAGTTCATTCACCTTTTAGCTACCTTGAATAACTTTGTGTCATCTGCAGATTTGATCGCCTCACTCTTTACTCCTTACAAAACATCAATAAAAACACATAAAATATCATTAAACACATTTAAAAAGATAAAAAGAACTAAAAGGGCAAAATTCCCCCTCCCCAACCCACCCCACCCTACCCGTCTCTCTCCCCAAAGGCCTGGCGGAACAGCCAGGTCTTACACTCTCTACAGAAAGAGGGGAGGGCCAGGGCCAAACAGGAGGTTGGGAGGGAGTTCTACAGCCTAGGAGTGGCCACCGAGAACACCTTCCCTATCGTCGCCACCCGGGCAACCCAGGGGACTTTGAGTCGGACATCCCCGGCCGACTGCAGGAGCCGCAATGCAATCTGAAGCCTGAGGTGGTCCCTCAGGTAAGCTGGGCCCAGGCCATTTAGGGCTTTATAGGTCATTACCAGCACCTTGAATTGGGCCTAGAAGATAATAGGCAGCCAGTTCAGAGAACAGAGCAATGGTGTAATGTGCTCGCGGTGACCTGTCCCTGTTAAGAGACGGGCCGCCATATTTGGCACCAGCTGCAGCCTCCGGACTGTCCCCAAGGGCAGTCCCATGTAGAGTATTTAATTTCCTCAAGTCTCTTGTGAGAGATCTGATCAAATATTTTCTGAAAATCCAGATACACTGTGTTGACCAACTCACCATTATCCAAATGCTGATTTAAACCTTAAAAAATTGCTACAGATTAGTACAGCACGACTTTGCTTTGTTAAATTCATATTGGGCACAATCCTATGCTATGTGCTCGTCGACAACCTGCACAACACACGCAGCATGCGCCCGCAGCAAGCATGCAACCCAGACTGACGCGAATTCCCGTGCCCATGCACCCCCCAGCCCGGGGTATGTACAGGTGCGGTGCACAGAGCAGGCGGGGTACATGGGTGTGGGGGTTTGGTTCAGCCCAGGTTACGTGCTTCTCATGTGCAGCTGTCCTGTGCGCGTGTGTGCTGTCTGTGGGTTGCATGGGCAGTGCGTGCATGGCATAGGATTGTGCCCATAAATCCTTCCCCATTATGTCGTGTTTATCAATATGCTCACTAATTCTGTTCTTAATAATTTCCACCAGTTTGCCTGGCACCAACATCAGGCTCACTGGTCTTTAGGTTCTGGAATGACCTTTGGAGCCCTTTTAAAATATTGGCATTACATTCACTACCCTCCAGTCCTTGGGTACTGTTGCAAATTTTAGCAATGGGTTACACATTACAATACAAATAGGCCTGCAATTTCATACTTGAGTCATTTCAGAACGCTGGGGTGAATACCATCTACCGTGGTGATTTGTTACTATTTAGTTTGTCAATTTGCTCTAGAACCTCTTCTGCAGTCATGTTGATTTGTGACAGTTCTTCTGATTCATCACCTACAAAGAATTGTTCCAGCATGGGTATATCCCCAATATCCTCTGCAATGACAACAGAAGCAAAGAATTCATTCAGCTTCTCTGCAATGGCCTCCCCGAGTGCCTCTTTCACCCTCTGGTCATCTAATTGCCCAGCTGACTAACAGGCTTCTGGCTTCTGATGTACTTGAAGAAGTTTTTATTATCAGTTTTTTCATCTTTAGCGAGTCGCTCTTCAAATTCCCTCTTGGCCTGCTTTATTAACATTTTACTTCTAATTAGGCAATGCTTATGCTTTTTCTTATTTTCTTCATTAGGACTAACTTTCCATTTTTTAAGGATGCCCTTTTGGCTATAATAGCCTCCTTCACCTCCCCATTTAGGCACACTGAGATGTGTGGCCCTTTTGCTATCTTTTTTTACTTGTGGAATACAATTAATCTGGGCTTCCAAGATGGTGTTTTTAAATGGCCTTCATGCCTCTTGCAAATATTTAATCCTTGCAACCGATCCTTTTTATTTTCCCTCTAACTAGTTTCTTTATTTTTGATATTTCCCCTTTTTAAAGTTAAATGTTACTGCAGTAGCTTTATCATTCTCCCTCCTATAAGAATGTCAAATCTGATTATATTATGATTAGAGCTAAGATTCTGTCACAGCATTTTTTTCTAAAAAGTCATGACTAGGTCATAGTAGAAAAGTGAAAAAGTCACAGAAAAGTCATGGGTCAGAAAAAGTCCCATTTTACTTTTATTCATTGTTTCTTAACATAACATAGTATTAGACTGTAAACCCGGGGCAGGAGGAAAGGGAGACACATCCCACCACCACCACCTTTCCCTTATCTCCCTTAGAATGAAAGCCCCAGGAAGGAGGAAAGGGAAACCCTATCCCTTTCTCTTATCTCTCTGTGAACGAAAGTCCCAGGCAGGGGGAAAGGGAACCTGCTTTCTCCTTATCTCTCTTAGAATGAAACCCCCAAGAAGGAGGGAAGGTAGAGCAAGACATGAGGAAAGGCAGAGGAAATGCTGCCGTCGCCTCCACGATGCCTTTTCTAGCTCTGACCCCGTTCTCTGCCTCTAGCCACACCGCGCTCAGAATGGGAGGGGGTTGGAACAACACTGAGTGTGGTATCCAGACTGCTCTCCTGGGCAGAACTTCTCAAGCTCGGCCCTCCACCTCTAACCATGCCATGCTCTGAAGCGGCAGGGTTTGGAGTAACAAAAGTGAGCGCAGCAACAGGCACTGAGTGCAGGGTCCATGCTGCTCTTCTGGGCAGAACTTCTCAAGCTCTGCTCTCCCCCTAACCACGCTGTGCTCTGAAGGGGCAGGGTTTGGAGAACCCTGGAGACATCCGTGCGACAGCCGGTGCTGACTACAGTCTCCACGCTACTCTTCTCGGCTGCACCTCTCTTCTTTGGGGTGAGTCAGAGGCTCCTCCGGTGGTTTTTAGGCAAAAATTATCAAAGTCATGGAAAAGCTGTAAAAGTCACGATGAGGGGGGAAATTAACTAAAAATGTGACTTCTGTCACTACCGTGACAAAATCTTAGTCCTAATTATGATCGCTACAACCAAGCAGCTCCACCACCATTACCCCTTGCAGCAGGTCCTGCACGCCACTTAGGACTAGATCCAATATAGCTCCTTCTTTTGTAGATTCCAGGACCTTAATTATCCAAATACCAAAGCAAAAAAATCCAGAAGTTTCAAGTAGCCCAATGTAGCAACCTCAATTTTGCACAGTGGATATAAACTGCTGGAAAAGTACAGGTTGAAGCAGGGAACAAACACCACATTTTTTTTCTTCCCCGTTAAGAGGAAACTTTGCTATTAATACCTCATTAACGAATGCCCAATGAATATTACTCCAGAAAGAGGAAACAAAAAATGCCCCTTCATTTTTAGGGCATCAGTATTTGGAAAATGAAAACAACAAAAAGCTAACTTTTATTTTGTTAATAAGTGGTAGTTAAATTTGGAGAACAACTAATATTTTGACAAATTTTACACATCATGCTTCGACCAGGCAAAACAGACATTTTAGCATAATTACTTTAATGACAGGATGAACAGTTAAATTATACCAATAAGAATGAATGCAGCCACATGAAATGTTGCCGCAGTTTGTGCACCCTTATCCCACATCAGACAGCCTTACAGCGTGTATGTCGTCTGCCCGGCAACCACTAGATGTTCACCCTGCAGAGTGGCGGGGCAGCTGGCTGCTATGTGCTGCATCCTTGGGAAAAGGCCAGGGACACAGCAGCCTTACACAAAGTGGGGGTAAGGTTGCCCAATGCACGGTAGTGTGCTTCCGCTTGCGTGCCTCATCTCCCCCGCCACGAGGGGAGATCCACTGCCACTTGTGTGGCTGGTGCCTTGGCCCACCCTGGGAGGTGGCTGGTGCCTTGGCCCACCTCCAACAGTGGTCAGCCTGCCCAGTTTTCCCATGGTCCTGGTCTCCGCGCTGGCCCTGAAGTGTGGTGGCAGTGATTGCTTGGCACAGGGCAGATCTGGTCCGTCAGAGCTCGTCTGGCTGCACCCAATGTTTCAATGTTTCTTTAAACAACATTTAAAATACATGGGATGTGAACCTCAGTGCCAGATGAAAAACTGGACTTCCCTTCCCTGTACTGTCGAGGACTTATAATTGAGTAATACAGTTTGATTGCTGTCCATGTGCAATAGAGCAGAGCAGAAAGATATCACTACAATTAAAGATGACGCTGGTCAAAGTTAGCTATTCATTTTGTATTTGCGCACACATTCTGTGTATATGCAGACAAGTTGGATAGGCAAAGAACAACTGATTAACAGCTTCCTCATTTATAGCCAATGACCAAATTCCTTTTATTTCTTCTTTCCCCAACCCACTACAGGCATGCACTATCCAGTACACAAACTGCTAAGTGCAAATTTAAAAAGGAAGTCTCCCCGGTGGCTTCCCAAAAACACATTTGAGAGAGATACCCTCAGCTGCTGGTTAACAAGGGAGGATGGAAGTACAAGCATTGGTGTAAACTGAGCGCATTAGCTGTGCATCTTTACCATTATCTTTCACTATTACGCCCAAACAATCAATCTCACTTTCACACCACTAAACTGGCTAATGTAAGCATTACTGGGGCAGGTGGGCTTATGTGGTTTTAAAGGCAATATAATACCATCAACTGTATGATATATTTCTAGGAAAGCAAAAAATATCGAGACTCAAGACTGATCTTTAAGCAATCCGAATATTGGCATTAAAGTGTACATGATCCCAGTGGGATCATTATATCTTTTGACCCCAGGTTTTAATTGAAACTTTACACAAAATATATTACCTATTTAATGCAGTTGAGCTGGACTCTGGCCTTTGTAGTGCTTGTTGGAATGCCAAGCAAATTAATCTCTGTAACCCTAGCACAAAGTTTGTAATTTATATCCAAGGTGAATGCCACAAAGAAAAATTATACCAAGACAACATGATGCAGAATCTTTTAAATGAAAGTTTAAAAGCTTTCGTTTTCTATTTGTTTTGTGTTTTTCTTTTACAAAAACAAAAATGAAAATGTTTTTCCTTGGTAAATGGCCAGTAACACATATGGTTTCCTTAGGTTGGTTGTTGCACACCTGGCAAAATAAATCACCATCACAAAGACCAAAATCTACACTGCGACTTTTCATACACGTGAAGTCTGCACATATCCTGACTTTGCCTTCTGTACCATGAGCAAACCCAAACCCAAATGAATGGCTCTAAGACACAGACTTCCTTTTGATTTAGAAATAAGTTTAAACAAGGCGTTAACTTCAAAACTTGCCATACATGAAAGCTGATTCAGTGGCTTGCCACAGTAAAGGTCAATGGAAGCTATCACCACTCGAATACAAAACAGGGGAAACACTGCACTTGATAATCTGGACTTTAAATCCCAGTTCAGTAGAGACAGTGAGCCTTCGGTTTACACTTCTTTAAATATGTTATATACAGCATGTGTGTACGTGGGGATCTTCAGAAAAGCCCCAGCAAAGCACGGACATCATAGCAGGAAGGAAAATGGATAAAATGCCTTTACCTCAAATCACACACTTGTATCTAACACTTTGCATCCAGGGCAGCAAGTGGCTGGGGATTAGCCTTCATCACTCATAAGGGGAATTGGAGGGAATCACTCTCACAACCTCTGCACTTTGGGGATCAGGGGGTCTCTTTCTTATACAAACAGAAGGGGAGGCCAAGCGGGGGGTTGGGTTGTTTCATAGCCCAAGATCTTCCTCTTCAGATCATCGAAGATATAATGCTTTCTCCTCTCCTGCTAGGGATTGTGGCGAGGTTCGTCTCAATGATTCTTATTATTATAACTTTATATATTCCCCCTTGCAATGCTGGTTCTTTTCAACCCGCTATGTGGGGTGACTTGGATAGCCAATTAGAGGAATTGTTAGTCAAGTATCCAGAGGGCCAGATCATTCTAATGGGTGACTTTAATGCCCGTTTGGGCCCAGACAATCAGGCCTTAGCACCATATTGTGATGGGCTGCCCTATGCCCCGGGCAACCTGTTGGGATCCCGGCAATCCAAAGATAAGGGGATAAATTCATCGGGGATTAGGCTGGCCCAGCTCCTAGTGGCACGCGAGTTGTATGTGTTGAACGGCTCAGGATTTGGTGATACAGAAGGGGAATATACATTTATTGGGCACCAGGGAGCTAGTACAGTTGATTATGCCCTGGTCTCAGCAGGGGTTCTCCCTCATATTGTGGATTTTGCAATAGGCCCTCCATTAATAGGGGATCATCTGCCTTTGGAACTCTCCCTTTTTACCCCCCCTGCAGAGGTAGCGGATTTATCTAAGGGAAGTAGTATGCCGCATACTAATAGGGACTCCCATGAGATCGTTTGGGTGCCAAGATGGGATGAGGGGCTCTCATCTGCCTTGGAGAATTTTATTTCCCAACCTCAGGTCACTCTCCTGCGAGAGAAGTTGGTCAGCTCAGAAAGTTCTCTGGAGGTCTTGGAGCTCTTTGACCATTTAATGTTGGAACTCCAGTCTTATATTAGGGGCTTGGGGCGGCCATTGGTCTCTGGAATGACTAAAATTCACCAACCTTGGTTTGACAAAGAATGTCGGCAGGTTAGAATAGAACTCAAAAGAATGCACACCGATTATAGGCATTCTCGGGCATCTATCTTACCATCACACTACGTTGCTATGAGGGCACATTATAGAAATTTGATAAATATAAAAAAGAAAGCCTTTTGGAAGGCTCATTGGGAGTCTCTTTTGCAGGCCGCCAATACTCGAGATACCAGGAGCTTTTGGCATCAGGTCAACATCAATACTGGGAGTAGGAAGGGCTCATCAATAGCTTCGCAGCTTCAGGCCTCCGTATGGATGGCCCACTTTAAGGAACTATATAATCCACCGGGTAGTGAGGTAGATAGGAATGGAGGCATCACAGGGGATGCTCCCCTGGGGTTGGAGGAGTTGCCTGCCTGGTTGCCGGTCCAGGCAGAAGAGATTGGATTACTGATAGATTCCATCCGGGCCAATCGGGCTCCAGGTGTGGACCTGATAAGGGCTGAATTCCTTAAAATGCATAAAGCCTGGTGGTTGCCCATGTTGGCCTGTTTGTTCACGGCCATTAACAACACTGGCTGGGTCCCTGGGTCCTGGGCCACGGCCCTAGTGGTCCCAATTTATAAGAAGGGCCATAGATCAGATCCAGCAAATTACAGGCCAATCAGTATCCTATCAGTAATATCCAAGGTATATGCAAAATACCTTTTAGGGAGACTGACCGCCTGGATGGTCCAGGACAAGATTCTCTCGCCTGAACAAGCGGGAGTTCAACGGGGCCACTCGACTACGGAGCATTGCTTTACTCTCAAATATCTTGCCACCAAGTATAGGGCCCGAAATGGGGCCATGTATGTAGCCTTCTTGGACCTAAGGGCAGCATTCGATTCTGTCGATCGGTCGGCCCTTTGGGAGAAATTGCAGAAGTCGTCTATTGATAAGCGACCCCTGGCCTTGCTCCGCTCTCAACATGAAAATTCGGCTATGGTAGTAAAAATGGATAGGCAAGGACATATTAACCCTCCAATTTCCACCTCAAAGGGGGTCCGCCAGGGATGTGTATTGGCCCCGGCACTCTTCAATTATTTTATTGATGACATTATTCCGCTCATGGCGCAATCTCACTTTTTTCCACCTAAGCTAGCTGCCCGTGCCGTTGGCTGTCTCTGCTATGCAAACACGTGTAGGGCTCTTGCGACAACTACAGGTCTTCACGGCTTTCTGTCAGCCTAACCAACTGGTCATTAACCATGCAAAATCAAAGATAATGGTTTTTTCCTGTTCCAGGAAAACCCAGAGCTGGATGGTTGAGGGTATCCCGCTACAGCAGGTTCAGGCCTTCAGGTACTTGGGAATTCTTTTTCATAAATCAGGCTCCTGGCAGGAGCATGTTAAGAGTGCCTTACGATTGGCTCAAGCTTCTGCTTTATCAATAAATAGACTTTTCGCTAAGCAGGGCAGGACGGCTGTTCTCCCAGCGCTTTGGGTTCACACCAGTGAAGTAAGGGTCCATCTTTTATATGGGGATGAGTTATGGGCTCCCACTCACTCTAGTCTGGTGGATAGAGTACAATCCAGGTTCCTCCAGAAGTTACTGGGAGCCCCACGAAGCACTCCTATGGCGGCTATTCGGGCCGAATTGGGTCAGAAACCATGGTCCGAGACAGCCAAAGAAGCTGCCTTTAAACTGTGGCTTAAAATGCAATCAGGGCAGGGTTCACTTCTGTTGAGGGCCATGTTAGAGGACCCTTTTTTGGACCCTTGGACCCAGACGGTGGAAATCCAACTTAGCGAAATGGGCATATCCCCGGATTATCTTATGCATAAGCTGCAGGGGGCCCGTAGGAAGGAGGTATTAGTTAGGCTTGGAGACATAGGTAAAATAAGGCTAACATTGCACTTAAGAGATTCCCTAACCTACGTCCCAGACATGGGGCAGGTTGCCTCCCACCTGATAGTCCCAATCTCTGGTAGAGTCAAACAGTTGCTCTCCAGTGCCCGTTTAAATGCTTTTCCGTCTCGGATCCTTGAGGGTAGGTTCCAGGGTATTCCATACATAGACAGACTCTGTCCCTTTGATAATTTAGCCATAGAGACAGTGGAGCATATAGTCTTGCATTGTCATCTGTACGATAGCCCACGCCACGAGTTTCTAGAAACTACCACCAGGAAGTTCCCAGGTAGAGCAGACCACGTACTACTAGCAGTTCTCCTGGATAGCACTGATCCAGTAATCATTCAAAATGTAGCCTCCTTTCTGTTGAGGGCAGTCCATCTCCGAAGTCAGTTTTTAAAATTTAGCCCATTAACTGTATAAAAGTAACTTGGGTATTAGCAGTCTTGCCACTGCTGGTTCTTGGGTATCAGTAATGTTGGTATGACAGTATGATTGTTTTATAATTGCTTTGTATCTTATACTGCTTATTTATCGTATTGTATTCTTTGTCATTTGCAATGGTCTTCGACCACGCAATAAAATGCGATTCATTCATATACAAACCAGATCTGAGATAGGGAGACAACTTGCTAACACATGCTTGCAGTGGCCCAGCAGTCCACCCCCCTCGCATCTCCTTTTATGGAGCACCAAGAAAAGATCGTATGTCAGGAGAGTAAGAAAATGTCACAATCAGGTTCTTGATATTACAAACGACTACACACTGGCAGGCATACATAATCCCTCCCCCCACCCCCACGGAGAAAAAGTTTCCTTCTTAGTTATAACTTTGCAAGTGTAAGTGAGCAAATTAACACATAATTTATTTGCTTTTATACAATACACTACCACATTCACTGAATTAAATGTTAATGCTGAAATAGACTTATCTTTGCCTGGCAATGGGTAAAAACAGATGTGACTGTCGCCCGCTATGGCCCGTTTTGGACTAGAAATCACATGCACGTCTGTGCAGGTGCCACCAGTTGTTGGCCCAGGATTGCCCCAAGTCTTTTTGGCAGCCAGCCCGGGTTCTAACCTCAGAAAACCTCTGAGGTCACAGGTCACACTAAGGCCCTTTGTCCAGGCAAAAATAGTCTCTCTCATTTGTTCGGACTGGCAGACACGGCTTGGGTTGGAAACCACCAAGGCCGGCTGCCATAGCTGACTGTCATACCCACCAAGGCTTCCTGTTATGGGGGAGGGGAGGGGTCTGGCTGCATGTGACTACAGGACGAAGACCACTGGCGGGCGGAGGCGGTGGATATGGCTATCATCTATACTTTGCAAAGCGGTCCCAGCACAGACACAGTTGCCTGGAGTGCACCCTCGCCTCCCCACTGCCTGAGGGGGGTGAAGAAACTTGCCAAAGGGCCGCGGGGAGGGATTGAGGGGCAGGGTGTTATATTTGTTGTGTGGGGAATTGTGAGTGGGTGTGTGTGTGTAAAATTTGGGTAGTGGCTTGGGGTTGGGTCGTGGTGTGGGGATTAGCGAGGGAGGTTGGAAGTGTGCTGTTGGGGTTGATTGGTGGCCTCCCCTTTGTGGAAGGCGAGGGAAATGGAGGGGAGGTGTGGAGGGGAACCCCTGGTGTGAGTGGGGGGCAACCCTCCGGGGGGAGGGTTGCCTACCAGTGGCAGAGGTGGGCAGGGGGGTGTGGGGGGTCCCTCTCGCTGGCCTATGGGGGCAGCCACAGCCATCGGGAGTTGTTACAGGTCGGGGGAGAAATGGTCTAAAGGGAAGGTGTGTTCCATCAGTGAGGAGGGAGTGGTGCCTTGTGCCGTTCCCCTCTCAACCCCCCAAGCGGGTAGGTTGCGGGTCGAGGCTCAGGAGGCCCCAGGCCTTGGTTTGGTGTTGCTGAACATGAGGTTGGTTGTCAATAAGTCATCTATCATCCAGTAGTTAATCCCAGAGTGGGACGCCAACCTTTTGTGTATTACAAAGATCTGGCTGGACAATGAATTGGGCCCTATTCTGGCCGACCTTGTTCCAGCAGGGTTTTCCGTGCAGCATCAGCCGTGGCGGGAAGGACTGGGGGGGGCAGTGTAGCCACTGTTATCAAGGATGCATTGTCTTTTAGGAGGCTCCACCACGTGTTGAGTGTCTCCATCTTGTGTTGGATTTGGCCGAGGACAGATTAGGGGTGCTGCTGGCATACCATGCATCCAACTGCCTGGTGGCATCCCTACATGCTCTTCCTGATCTGGTGTCAGACGTGATCCTACGGACCCCTAGATTAGTGGTCCTAGGGGATTTTTAACATCCTCGCTGACACCGATCTTGGAGGAGCGAGGCATGAGTTCAAGGCCTCCATGACAACCATGGGCCTGTCCCAAGTCAACTGTGGCCCCAAACATGCGGAGGGACATACACTGGGTTTTTCTGACCTGTTTTTAAAGGCCTTCACTGTTCAGGCCTCCACAAGCTTCCTTGGAAAATTATTCCACTGCCTAAGTGCTTCTAATTTGTTAGAAAATTCTTCCTAATGTTTAGCTTTAAACTTTTCTCCTTTAATTTAAACTTATTACTTCTAGTAATATTACTTGAGTAATCAGAGAATAACCAGGCAATATTTTATTTCAAGTAGCCCTTTACATATTCAAACAGTGATCATGTTCTACCTCAAGCTTCTTTTTTCTAGGCTAAATCTTCCCAGTCCCTTCAACGTCTCCCCCTCCCCATCACTTTTATCATCTTTATTGCTCTCATCTGAAACTTCTTGAGTTTCTCCCAAACGGAGGTGCCCCAAACTGTGCACAATGCTCTTGATGTGGCCTGAGCAGGGCTGAAAGGAACAATATTTCTGTTAATGCAACCCAAGAAAGAGTTTGCCTCTATCTCCTCCCTCACACCATGAACTCTGTCATCTATTTAAGATCCTTTTCAGAGGTACTGTTGCCCATTCATGTCCCATTTTGTATTTCTACTTCTGATTTTTCTTTTCTACATGTAATGTTTTGCATTTGTCTTCTATGAATTTCATATAGTTTTCTTCAGCTCAACTTTTCAGTTAATCATGGTCACTTTGGATTATGTTCCTTTCTGCCAGAGCAGAATTACTAAATTACTTTTTTTTAGCTGGGTCAGATTAAATAAAGTACTAACATCAGGGGTCATATGGTGAGTTGACATAACATTGAATATGTAAATTATAAATTTGCATATCAAATTATGCAACATTATTGGCCCCAATGGATGGGAAATGAGGTGCTTGGCTACATCAGGTCACGAGAAAGGGGCCAGGCAAAGGGAATTGCAGTGAAAAAGTGGCTGCAGGGCAGGATTGTGGGGATGCAGCAAACTAGGGTGGAAAAGGAGCGGAGGCGGTTAGCGCTTGGAAAAGGATGGCATGGGGGCAGGGAGAAATCAGATGGTGGAAGTAAGGGGATTGTGGGCAAGACCAAGGAGCAGGAAAGACCTCGTAGAGCTCAGGTCTCTGGGTGGACACGTCAGTGGAATAGCCTTGTGGTTGGCTATACCCCAAGTCCCCACACAGCAGGTGCACAGGATGGAAAGAATTGCCTGCACAAGTGCTGCCTTCTGCTATGCTCTACCCTGGCAGCACTGGTCCAGAGCAGAGATAAGCATATATGCTCATTTAATTCATTAATTAATGAATTATATTAATTCAAATGTTCACACCATGCTTGCCAAAGGCTCAGAACGGCTTACAATATTAAAACACAAAATACATTAAATGCCCTTTAAAACCCCTACCCACACCCTTAAAATGCACCCACTCCAACCCCTATCCCCGTCTGTCAAACACTTTGCCAAAAAGAAGGCAGTGAATATGCTCAGATGTGGGCTCTAATGGACCTCTGGGTGAATAAAATTTCAAAATATTGGGGCAGCAACCCAGAACGCCTTTCTGAAGGACCTTGTCGTATGAACAAAATAGCAGGCGGAAACAGCAAGAGCACACTCCCACAAGGGTCACGCTGGGTCATGGTAGGAAAGGCAGCCCAGGCCATTTAGGGATTTAAAGGTCAAAACCAACACCTTGAATTTGCCCAGAAAGCTATAGGTAGCCAGCGTAGACAGTAGCGATCCATTCCTGAAAGGAGCAGGCCATTGCGTTCTGCACCAGCAGCAGCTTCCAACAGTCACCAAGGGTAGCCCCATGTGGAGCACATTGCAGTAGCCTAGCCTTGAGGTTGTGAAGGCATGGATAAGAAAGTAAGAACTTAAGCAGTGCCATACTGAGTCAGACAAATGGTCCATCAAGCACAGCATCCTGCCCTCCGACAGTGGCCAATCTCGATTGCAAGGGAGAAGAACCAACAGTCACAATGGGCAATCCATTCCCCATTGTTCACTCCCAGCTCCCAACAGTAAGAAATTCATCCCATAAGCTACTTGGTTAATAGCCATCAATGGACCTACTCTCTAAGAACGTATCCAGTCCTTTTTTAAACCCAGCTATACTACTGGCCTTGACAATGGCCTCTGGCAACCAATTCCATAAGTACTTCCTTTTATTTGTTTTAAATCTGCCGGCAGCTAGTTTCATGGAGTGTCCCCTAGTTCTAGTATTATTTGAGAGGGTTAATAACCGTTCCCTATCTACTCGTTCCACACCACTCAAGTTTTTATGAACGTCTATCATGTCCCCTCTCAGTCTTCTCTAAGCTGAAGAGACCCAGTTTGTCAAGCCTCTCTTTGTATGGAAGCTGTTCCATACCCTTTATCATTGTCGTTGCCCTTCTCTGTACCTTTTCTAGTTCAGCTATGTCTTTTTTGAGATGGGGTGACTAGAACTGCACACAATATTCCAGGTGCGGTCGCACCACTGATTTGTATAGAGGCATTATGAGATCCTCAGTTTTATTTGCTACGCCTTTGTGAATAACTCCTAACATTCTGTTTGCTTTTTTGACTGCTGCTGCATACTGGGCTGAGAATTTCAGTGCATTGTCCACAATCACTCTCAGATCCTTTTCCTGAGTGGTAACTCCGAGCTTTGTACCCAGCACTGTGTACTCATAGTTTGGATTATTTTTCCCTATGTGCATCACTTTGCACTTGTCCACATTAAATCTCATCTACCATTTAGATGCCCAGACACCCAGTCTTGTAAGATTCTAGTGCAGTTCTTCACAGTCTGTTCGTGTTTTAACTAACTTGAATAACTTGGTGTCATCTGCAAATCTGATCACCTCACTCTTAATGCCCTGGTTAATGGTGGTCAGATCTGAATCAGAAAGAAAGGGCCTCAGCCGCCTCACAAGTTGAAGCTGGTAAAAAGCACTCCTGGTCACTGCTGCAACCTGATGTTCCAGGCACAGCAAGGAGTCCAAAAGCACTGCATGACTGTTCATAGTCAAGTCAAATCAAATCATCTTTATTACGGCACTAGCTGTTGCTATGGCTGAACTCAAATACATAAGCAAAAAGAAAAAAATGACTGTGTACCTGGGTAACCAGAGGGGGGCAGACCATGTCAACGACAGGAGTCCTAATCCCCTCCACGCTACAAGTTCAGCCAACCAGCATCACTACAGTCTTGTCTGGATTCATATGCAGTCTGCTCACCTTCATCCAGTCCCCAACAGTAGCCAGGCACTGGGTAAGCACTGAGACTGCAGGACCCGGATTGGATGAAAGAGAGAAGTAGAGCAGCATATTGATGGCACTTCACTCCAAACCTCTGAATAAACTCGTCCAGTAGCCTCAGATACACATTGGACAAGAGGGGAGACAAGATGGAACTCTGCGGGACATCACAGGGGAGGTCCCGAAGGGAAGTTGAAAAATCTCCCATCACCACCTGCTGGGTCCTCCCTGACAGGAAAAAATTGAATCACTAAAGAACAATCCTGCGCACCCCTGCCATGTCCTGCAGTAGTGTCAACACCACCTCATCATCAACTGTATCAAAGGACGCTGAAAGGTCTAAGATGACCAACAGGGTACAGTTTTCTTTGTTTATCTCCAAGTGTAAATCATCAATCAAGGTCACAAGTGCAGTCTCTGTACTACATCCCAGACAAAAACCTGACTGGAATGGGTCCAGGAATCAGATAAGATCAAGCTGAGCTTGAAGCAGCTGGGCAACCACCTGTTCAATAACCTTCCCAGAAAAGGAGGACCTAATTCACAACTGGTTGCCTGCATTGCTCCAAGCACACACACATCAGTGGGTGTGAAACTGATTGAAATTGATCCAAACAGGACAAGGCTGAGCTTCCACAACCCCAAACTCTGACTCTGCAGATGAAGTGTTAGCACCAAGTTGTGGTGAATACAAGCAATTTTATCTACAAATTTAAGTGTCACAGTGGGCAACATATGACTCAAGTTCATGGCGGAGACAGTCCCCTACACACACGCACAGGGTTCTGGATTCTGACTGGGAAGACAAAGCCAGTTGAGTGGTGTGCTACCAAGTGTCCCAGCTCCAAGGAAAGGCTGTGCTCAGACCACCACCACTCAGTTGGGTGCGCTTGCCATGTTAGAATCCAGAGCCTTTAGCAGTGCATGCACAGGAGGGAGGGAAAAGAGCAGATATGCTCACTTATCCCTGCTCTAGACAGTTAGAGCTGCAGCAGGGTTGGAGGAGATGAGCATGGGCATAAGCATGAGCATGAGCATGAGCATAGCAATCGGTTCAAATCTGGCTTGTGAGCCCATGGGCTGCCTATTGACCCTAGCTCTCCTGGATTAAAAAGGTTGGGCATAAAGCTAACAACTTTGTCCCTTAAGATATCATGAAACACAAGTAGCCTTGGGACAGGACAGTCTTTATAAAAAACAAACTTCAGCTATCCAAAAGCATTTTGATGTTTGGGCACATGGGACATACATAATTTAGTCACCTGAATTAGTGTATTAAGAATTATTTTAAAAGTGCCCTGTAAACATTCCTAAACAGACCCAGAGGTTATCTGTTCAACCAAGACTGTATAAAAGCATTGAAACGCTCAACCTAAAACTTACTTATAATAATGATCTATGTGAATGAATTATTTTAGATCTTATAGTTAGCTAAATCACTTAACCTGTAGTTGCATGGTTAAGTTTTATGCTGGCACCTTCATTAACTTACCCATCATGTTGTATAAGCTTTGAGGTGAAAACTGTCTTTGCATTTTTTGTATTGCTTCCTTGTAAACTGTAAGGGCATCCTGTTATGAGAGAGAGAAATGGGAAAATTACCATTACAGCACCAATTTCAAAAGCAATCTTTCACATGCAAATTAGACACAGACAGAAGGTAACTTTCAAGACACAAAAATATCTGAATACAACAGGACTACTACATTTTCCATTTACAAATATGTCACCAAATGATATGAAGCTCTAACACTAGACTGAAGTATTTCCATAGTGCAGATCTTTTTTTTCAGGTGAAACAAATGAAACATTTTTGAATTTCCAAGTCCCCTCTGCGTTCATCGCGGCAGGGGTTTGGCGGCGCCCGCATCCCCCGTGGGAAGAAGAAGGCGAGGACGGGAGGTAATGGTTGAGGGGAGTTCTGGGAGGGACGGACCAGTTGCCTCACAACCAATGACGGGCGCCCGGGACTCTCGTGGGAGCTGGGACTCCCAGGCGCCATCTTAGGTTCCCTGCTCACGCGCCTCACTTGTGGCTGGGCGCGGAGCAGGGAAGGACGTGCACCCACCCACCCACCCCTTTCCATGGCACCACTCCAAGTAATACTGGTCGCCAATTAGGACCGGAAAGGAATTTTCCTTGAGCCCAATTGGCTAAATAACGGTGAGGGTTTTTTCACCTTTCCTGGAGTGACTTTGCTGATTTGACCTAAGGGGTGAGGACGCTAATTGCTGGTGGTAGGCTGTAATTGTCGCACTCTTTGGCAGTAGGCTGAGTTAAGGCCAATTGTTTAATAAAGGGTTTAGTAGATAGCATAGCATGATTAGGAACATCTCCTTAAGAGATGGGCAAGGCCAGGCATAGCGGCACAGTGCGGCCACTGTATGGTCAGCCCAAGGGTGAGAGGCGAATGGCCAAACCCACTGGGCAGACCATGTGGCCAAACAGGCAGTTATGGTGTTCTCACCCCTGTTGGTTAACCCCCCATCCCCCAAGGGGGAGGGGGGAGGTACGAACAACCCGCTCCGGCCCGGGGAAACCCGGTGATCGGGGCAGGGTGTAAGTTAAAGACGTTTACAAGGTAGGGCACAGAAGGATTCCCCTCGGGCTTAACCCGAGAACCGGGGGAAGAAGGGCGCCGGATGGACAGGGCAGTGCCCGGTGGCGGGAACCTCCTGTGGTTGGGAAAACAGTTAGGGACAGTTAGAAAAGAGAGGACTCCAGTTCAAAGGGGGCAGCGGGAGGGGTATCCTCTTCCCCTTTTGAAACGATTAATAAAGAGTGCAGCTGTTAAAATTCACAAATGTGTCCTTGTCTTCTTTGGGGGTGCGTCGGCAAAGGTTTCTTAGTTCAAGTTACAATTCTGTTGATTGACATGCTACACAAATTAAACTATGGCTGGCAGATTTTCAAACTGGCATGCTATTGTAAGAGTACAGCATCATTATTTAGTCTTCGGTAACAACTAAACATATACACAGATTACAGAACTTTTGTTTCATACAAAAAAGAGGATGTTAGAAGAATGTTAAACTCAGACGTTTGGGAGTCAAAATGTACCCCCTTGTGCATATGAATTATGTTACAGTCTTGAATTACAAGAGCAAATGAATTGTTTCATTGGATGTGGTTTGCATAGCGAATAATGAAGCTATTTCATTTCCCCCCCAAAATTCTCATTGTTCAACATGTATCCCCCTACCTTATTCACAGCAGTTGTCCAATGTGTCTCCTTTAATAAGGAGAAATACTCCTCTGCCAAAATGTAATGCATCGTCATGTGAACTGTCAGTTCGAATGTAAATGTCTCAGGGATCCATTGTGCTATTAACCTCGAGGTCCCCTGCGTGGCTCAGGGGGCCCCTATGGAGAGGGTGTTCTTGGTGGCCACACCTAGGCTGTAGAATTCTCTCCTAGTGGAGACCTGGGTGGCCCCGGATCTCCACTCCTTCCGTCGTATCTGTAAAACCTGGCTGTTCCACCTGGCTTTTAGCAAGGGAGATGGGGTGTAGGTGGGGTTTGTTTTGTGCCTTCCCTTTTTATTGTATTCTATGGTTTTATTGATTTTATATTTTTTAATATTGTAAGCCAGCCTGGGCTGCTTGGAGCAGGAGGGGCAGGGTATAAAATAATTTTATAAATAAAAAAAATATATGAAATTATTAATTATAAAATACTCTGCACACCTACAGAACAGTCTACAACAAACAAAAACCCTAAATGCAGTGTGCTAGATGATCTACCAGTTTTTTTAAAAATAACCTAAAGTTTCATTTCTTGATTTGTTTTTTACTAATCAATTAGTAAAAGCCAGATGAATAATTTTTTTTAAAATGCATGCCGAGGTGTAGGGGAACTGATATTAGCCTTCACGTTTTTAGTCTTTAACGTCCATATTCAAACACTACACTTGGGAATAATTAAATGGATCAAAACTATGTAAAACTCTTTGTTTTGAAGCCTGTCTGCACAGAATTCTCCTCACCCCCATGTTCCCCCCAGCTGGGGGGTGAGGTCCATTTGTCCCACCCTCTAATAGGAGGAAGGAGCAGGGATAAAAAGAGAGGGGGAGCGCTGCAGTCAGGAGGCATAAACAGCCTCGCTGCTCCCTGGAGTTGCTAGGCACCACTGGGGCTTGGGGCGCGAAGCAAGTCTTACAGAAGCAGGGCTTTAAAAGTGTGCTTTTGGGAGGAGTTGGACTCCATGCTGCAATTGGAGCACAGTGGGGAGTAAGGAAACCCGATCAGGAATCTGTGCCACCCTGAACAGAGGCTGCTTCTGTTTACTCCTCCAGCTACTTCCAGCCACTCTCTCAGAGAATTGACAGGGAGTTCATGCTTGGCTCCCTGTCGTGGGGTCAGCATGTGGGATTGGTACCGGGTCCTGCCTAGGTGCCTGGCTCTTCCTGGCCTCAGCCATAGCAGCTGCCTCAGCTACATAGAACCAGAGTTGGAAGTGACCTCCGTGGTCATGTAGTCCAATCCCCTGCACAATGCAAGAAATCCGCAGCTACAACATTCCCCGACAGATTACTGTCTAGCCTCTATTTGAAAACCTCCAATAAAAAAGAGAGCGCACCACCACCCTAGGCAACTTGCTCCAATGTCGAACAGCTCTAAGTCCACTTTTAGACATGTGCAGGGCACTCATGGTGTGAAATCATGTGCGTGTAAAAATCCCGCAGGTGGGTTTAGAAGAGACTTGTCGCGCAGTATAGCCAGTTGTGAGTGTTCTTTTAAAACTGCGGACTAAATACCTTGAGGTATTTAGTCCGCGGTTTTAAAAAAATGCACAACCGGCTATAATGCGCGAGAAGTCTCGTCTAAACCCCACCTGCAGGATTTTTACACGCCGTGTGATTTCACGCCACAAGTGTCCCGCACACGTCTAAAAGTGGTCTTATTGTTAGAAAGTTCCTCCTAATGTTTAATTGAAATCTGCTTTCTTGTAATTTGAGTCCATTATTTCTAGTCTTGCCTTCAGCGGCAAAAGAGAACAAGTCTTTGCCATCCTCTCTGTGACAGCCGTTCAGGTAGTGGAAGATCACTATCATGTCTCCCCCTTAGTCTTCTCTAGACTAAATACACCCAGTTCCTTCAACCTTTCCTCATACGACTTGGTTTCCAGACCCCTGACCATCTTGGTTGCCCTCCTCTTAACCAGTTCCAATTTGTTGACGTCCTTTTTAAAGTGTGATCCCCAGAACTGGACACACTACTACAGATGAAGTCTGGCCAACGCAGAATAGAGTGGAACTATTACTTCTTGTGACTTGGAAATGATGCTTCTGTTAATGCAACCTAAAATTTTTCTCCACTACTCACGCATGTTTGGGGGGTGGGGGGAGGATTGTCTCCACTCCTCTAAGGAAGGCCACTGACCTAGAGAGTTGCAAGGGGATAGAATCCCCTCTGATGCTGCCTCTGGGGGTGATGAGTATCCCGCTTGGGCAGGAATTCCACAGGCTGCCTCTGTGCGCTAGCCTTGCAACAAACTGTGCACTGTGCTTTGCAGGTGCTGGGAGGAAAACAAAAGGGGGCAGGGTTTGCCCAGGCTTGGAGAAAGGTGGGGACTAGAGTGTGGCCCGAGCAGCCGGGTCTGGATCATGGGGCGGTGAGTCTACCCACCCACTTGCCCTCTTGGATTGGTACTACAAGCATTGCTGGTAGCATGAATTGAAGTTAGGAAGGAAAATTTTCCCCATTAACCGGACAAATTGGCTTGTGTCTGGGTGTTTTTTCTTCACCTTCCCCGTACTGCCATCCTCCCATAATGTGCAGGCTGTGCACTTGAAGGGGCATTCAAGTGTGCAGTTTTTTATTTAGTCTCATCTCTTTGACTTTTCAGTGGCTCTTTAATTTTCAGCACCAAAATAAAATGAGAGCTCACAATGTTCATAGAAAAGATGGAAAGGAAGGTAATGGAAGCAGCTGAGTCATCTCCATATAGAGTGAGGGAAAGGTGAATGGATCAGGGTATATGCAACCCACAGGGTCTAGGTGGACCTCCGTTGGGAGGGAATTCTATAGCCTAGGGGTGACCACCAAGAACACCCTCCCCATCGTCGCCACCCGGGAAACCTGGAGGACTTTGAGTTGGGCATCCCTGGCTGACCACAGGGGTCCTAGGGAGATGATGAACACTCCCCAAGCACTACCCGCTGAGTTCTTCCGGCTAAGAAAGAGCGGAACCATTCAAGAACAATTCTGCCAACCTCTGCCTGGTCCCACAGGTGCGCCACCAACATCTCGTGGTTAACGGTATCAAATGCTGCCGACAGATCTAACAAGATCAAAAGAGATTATCTGCCCTGATCCATCACATGGCACAGGTTGTCGACCAAAACCACAAGTGCAGTCTCCGTCCCAAAGCCCGGACAAAAGCCAGACTGTGAGGGATCAAGAAAATGGATCCAATCTAGATGCCCCTGAAGCTGTCAAGACACCACCCATTCAATAACCTTCCCAAAAAAGGGAAGGTTAGAGGCTGGCCGACAGCTGGCAAGGGAGTCAATGTCAAACAATGGTTTCTTGAGCAGAGGCCGCACCACTGCCTCTGAGGCAGCCCGGCACTCTGCCCTCCCTGAGAGGCATTGACAACCCCAGCCAGCAACGGTCCAAGTGTCTCACGGCAAGTCTTAATCAGCCAAGACAGGCATGGGTCCAATTCACAACAGGTGGCACTGGCCGTCCCAAGAACATCCACCACAGCAGTGGGTAACACCCACTGAAACTGATCCCACGAAACTGGACAAGGTGGGCATTCATTACCTCAGATTCTCCTACTGCTATAAGTGCAGCATCGAAATCGTGATGAATCTGGGCAATTTTATCCACGAAAAAGTGAACAAACATGTCACAGCGAGTACTGGAAGATTCCAGTTCCAGGAAGAGAGAGGCTGGACTGACCAGCCTCTGTACCACTTAGCTGGACACAACTTCATGGATGCTATAAGGACAACAAAGAACATCATATTTGCTGTCTGCATAGCCACCACATAGGTTCTTAAACTGATTCTATGCCGCAATCCATTTGGCTTCAGCCCGAGCGTGGTGCCGCCATCACTCCAACCGCCGTCCTTCCTGCTTCATCTGTCGCAGGTCCTAAGTAAACCAGGGGGACCTGCGCTGTCGGCATTCGGGAAGCAGACACCTAGGAACCGTTCGATCGATGGCCTCAGTCAGCATGACATTCCAGAAAGCTACAAAGTCATCGAGTGAGCGACCATCAAGATAGGGGGGTATTTCCCCAAGAGCATTCTGGAAACTCACTGGTTCCATAAGTCTCCGGGGGTGAACCAACCGAACTGGTTCAGCACCTTTCTGGGGGCAGACATGCACCGGGAGACTGGGCCGGAGGAGGTAATGATCCGACCATGACAAGGGCACAGCTGACACCTCCCCCACTACCGGATCCCCTGTCTCAAGGCCAGTGCAAAACATTACATCCAGGGTATGTCCCCCATCATGTGTTGGGCCAACAACCCTCTGAGACAGTCCCATGGTTGCCATGATGGCCATGAACTCCCGCTCCGCCAAGATCAGCGTCAGCTTGGATATTGAAATCCCCCAGGACTAATGTCCTTGGAGAATGCAAGACCACCCGCAACACCAAATCTTTCAGCGCGTGTAGGAATGCTGTCGTACAGGTAGGTGCACGGTATACCAACAGCAGTCCTAATCTGTCTCTGGCCAAATCAAACACTAGATGGACACCCTCAATACCCAAAATAGTTTGCACTGGATACTGCCTCATGGACCATGTAGCCCTAAAAGCAATGGCTACACTAACCCCCTCTGCCCGAGGCTGATGCTGTACAGAGTACCTGGAACAAGGTCAGCCAAAATTGGCCCCAACTCAGTGTCCAGCCAGGTCTCTGTAATACACAAGAGGTCGGCTGACTGATCCAGGGTTAATTCCCTGATTGTCGTAGATTTATTAACTACCGACCTCGTGTTAATAAGCAGCAGTCTCGAACTAGGGGTCCTTCCATTCTTAAATCACTGCATTACCTGCCCGGAGGCCAGTGAGGGGAATCGGCACTAAACACCTATCTCCCCTCACAGATTTAATCTGCCTCCTAGAGGGACCATCATGACCCCAATGGCTGTAGACCCCCCCTGCCACACCATTCCCCCCCACCCGGGTGGCTGCCCGCCTGGTCAATGAGGGAGATCCCCTCCCCCCCCAGACCTCCCTCCCCCCCCCCACAGGGGAGGCCCAGTACCCTCACCCCACTCGGGTTCCACCCCCCTCATCCCAAGGGGGCGGACCCTCCCCCTCACACAAGGGGAGGGAGTCATAACCTTACCCACCCCTTCCTATAACCAACCCTCCAACAATATCTGCCATCTAAACTGGCTGCACTTATTATTGCCCTCTCCTCTCCAATTTAATGGCCACATCCCCCCAGCCTACCGTCCGTCCCACCTAAGGGCTACACCTAAGGGCTCTTTGGTGTGGCCCTTAGATGCGGCCTATGGCAGCGCTGGGCCAACCGCTCCTTCAGGCCCCCTCAGCCGGGTAGCCACGCCCCACAGAGGAGCCTTGGCCACACCCCATCTCCCAAACAAGGAGGAGGGACGACAGATAGCCTTCAGGGCCAGGCAGCTGGAACCTCTTGGGGGAAGAAGGGGGGGGCGAGGCAAGAACAAGCTCCCAGCCCCCTTAAGCCTAACAGTCTGGGGCGGTGGCAGCAACAGCAAGCAGGAATTATATGCTTCAGTTACCATATTCCAATCATGGGAGTCATCCCAACAAGTCTCAGTAATACCCATTAAATCATATTTACCTTCCTGTCTTACGAGTTCAAGTTCATCCTGTTTATTTCCCATACTGTGTGTGTTAGCGTACAGACATCAAACACCATGTTGAAGACATCTTCATGTAGGCAAAATATGACAGGCTGGGAGTAGCATATGGCTATACAAATAAAGTTGGGAAAGCATGGAACTTGAATTTGGATATCTCACACAACTATCCATAGGTAACGCTCTCTTTAAAATCTACTGGTAGGCTAACATACATATTGATTTGTCTTACTATGCCTCAGCCTTTGGAGTTACAAATTTCACTCAATGAAAAGCACTTTAATTCTGCAACAGCAATGAACTGTCAGGAAAAAGCATGACTGAATGCTAATCTCTAGACTCAATTTGCTGTGGGAACTTAATTTAAAAATAGAGACAGATTTGCAATACCTTTGCATTTCACGCTTCCTATCTGTAAATTGTGGCGAACATTGCCATGCCAGGTCTACCTTACAAGCTTACTACCTTACTAAGTTTGTGAAGCTTATTCATTTAACATTAGTGATGTCTTTATTAAAGGCATTCCTTGAATACAACTATACGGTAATGGGCATTTTTACACACATGTTAAAGTTCCGGAGTTTTCAGTCTTCTGGGTTTACAAGTCCACAAGTATGTTCTGGATTCATTTTTCATACACACACTGCCCTGAGGCAGCCTAAAGTAGCTGCAGCTGTAGATATGACAGGCTGCCATGGAAACCAAGTGACCACAGCTGCCTGGAGCAAAACAGTTTACCAGGAGAACATTTTACACACAAAGGTTCTGGGAGAAGTTCAATGCAGAAGTTCAAAGATCCAGATGTTTAAGATCTGGGTGAGTGATTTAGACACACAAAGTTCAGGATGTAACAGCAAACATCCAGGAGAAATGTGTGTGTAAAAACACCCATTATTATGATGCAGTTTACAAGACTGGTTTATAGTTTTCCAGGAGCAGAAGTTTTGCTATTTTACCTCATAATGTCCTTGTTCATGATAGAGTTTCCCCAAATTATAAAGGCAGCTGGTAACAGAGCTCTTGTGCGCATGAGGATCCTTCAGATTTTCATCAGGAATCTCAGAGCACTTCACAAATGTCCTCCTGGCTTCCTCAGTCTTTCCTTGATTCATTAGGATAATACCAGTATTTAAATAGGCAGCTGTAAGAGGAATAGGATAAGATATTTTGTTCTCTATTGTAAACAAACAAGTTTTGACATCTTTGTTGGTTGATGCTTGCCAAGTACTGTAGATTAGGCACATTTAGGGTGAAAACAGACATGACGTTAACTCCACTTTAACACCGTTTTAACATTTCTGATGCATGTTGCAGGGCTGTATTGGTGCCCTAATGCAGCCCTGTAACATGCCTAAGAAATGTTAAAGCAATGTTAAAGTGGAGTTAGCATCATGTCTGTTTTTACCCTTGAAAACACTCCACGGGGGTGGGGTGGGGGTGGGCGGTGTTGGCTGTTTAAATAACCCAAATAGTAAGTGGGGTTGATTCTAGTTCCACAGGAGTTTTGATATGGGGAATATTGTGTTTCTGAAATAAAAAATAGCTGGAAAATTTGAACAGTCACATTGAATTTATATTTACTGCTGATTTCTTTCATTAGAGCCCTGCAGGATGACCCACTCCAACCAGATTCCATGTCCATGCTTGTAGGAGCAGGAGATATTTTGCCCCCTACAGGCACACTGAGTGGGCATAAATCTACTCCTGTGTTAATTTGCAAAGCAGACGTATGTCCATCCTGGGACAGCAGATCAGTCCCGCAGAGCCCAAACACTGCAGGCAGAACTGTTATGCTCACTCCATCAAATAGCTGATCAACAAGAAACAAGTTATCTCCACTTGCAGTGCTGTGGGGTAGGAGGGCACAATCTCACTCTTTACTCTCAATCTATGTCAAAAGTGTGTGTGTGTGCGTGTGCGTAAGGCAGGAGCAGGTGGCAATAGCTTAATCATTATACAAACAGAAATGGACAGGGTAATCATGCTTTTTTCCCCTTCCCTTGAACAGTTTTACCTTACATGACATATCAAAGCTACTGGAAAACAATTACTTATGTCAGTCATGATGGACCAGCTCATCTTTCTAGATAGTACTAGACTGTACCATTGTTCTTCAGTCAATCTGTAGCTCATTGTCCAATGGCAGAAAAAAGATCTGAAAGCAGCCTAATAGCAGTAGTGTGACTGTTGATCAATGAAATAATTTCACCCTCTTTTTTTTACTAAAGGAAAATTTCCTGAAGATCATGTCCTTCGTGTTTCCAAAGACTAAAAATAATTGGTGAACTACTCCTGCATAATATCTGAATATTCTTCCCATTTTTGATTTGTAACAGTTCAAAAGGAAAACATTTTAAAAGTAATACCAACCTAATGAATTACTTACAAGCTAAGGTAGGTCTGCTACCAACTGCCAGTTTATAGTAATGTAGTGCTTCTGAAAACCTGCTGTTTTCCTGCAGCAATAATCCTCTGCATAAGGAAGGGGGGAGAAGGGGAAGAAGAGAGAAAATAACTGCTAAGTTTTTTAAAGACTGTCCTTTAAAATAATCATCCCTAGGGTGTGGGGGATGCTTAAAACAAATCTAAGGCAAAAAAAGGATATATACTAACCTGTAGTTCACAAAAGTAAGAAAGAAAATGCTCACTTGCAAATATGGAGAAAGCAATTGTGGTTGCAAAGTAGGATTAATTGAGGATTAATTCAAGGGTGTCAGGTGTAGTCATATAACTTTATTGTGAGTTTATTAAAAACACAGCAGCAGCAAGTTTCTTAGAAACTGGGTAAACCATTTATCTATGCAAGAAAAGGGTACATTTTTCAGTTCAATTTGTCAATGTAGCTGCGGCTCTGTAGACTATTTCTAGTTAGTAGTTAGTTAGTCCATCTTCCTTTTTAGGACCAAGGCCTCTCTAGTTATTCTATAGAAGTGCTATATGGGGCTCGGAATTGGCCATATACCTGGAGATGGTTCAAAATAGGTTCCTTAGGGATATTCTTCATGTTCCACAGAGTGCGAGCAGAACTTGGGGTCTGCTCAATATTCTCAATGGTTAAAACCTATATACTTAGTTTTTAGTTACGCTTTTTGTGGGAATGAGTGTCTTGCTTCTTCTGCTCTTTCAAAAACTGAAGTGGACCCATGGGCAGACTTTATATTCTATCTGCTTTCCCAATTGGGTTTCTCTAGGGAGTTTATCCTCTTGATGTCGTATGAACAAGCCTTGAGTGTAATAAAACTCGGCATAAAAGATTAAGAGAAACAGATGCTGCATGATGCAGTTAGCTCTCAAAAGTTTGCTGATTTATATATTATGTATTATCTGCCAATTGAGGGTACCCTGTACTTCCAGAACATTTTAAACAGGTCTTCCAGAGTTGCTTTTAACCTTGCTAGATTTGACCTGATGCCCTCAGTGTTAATCGAAGGTAGAATGACTAAGACTCCTTATGCCCTGAGGCTATGTAATTTCTGTCCCCAGAGGGTAGTAGAATCATTAGCTCATGTTTTCCTAGATTGTTTATTATATAAGGATATCTGATAAATGATATTGGAACCTATTTTTTTTGAGATTGGAAATTGCAGTCAAAGGGAAATGCTATATCGCTTCTGAGTGATCAAGATTTCGATATAACCAAGCAAGTTGCCAAAGGTTGTGTACTTGCCATGCAAGAGAGGAAGATCACTTTGGATGCTACGTAAATGACTGACTGAGAATTCCCTTTAATTATAAATAATCTGATTATATTCATAATAAATCATGAAAATAAATAAATAAATAAATAAACCCCCTTATTTCATCGATTCCATAGGATCCTGTTACAGTTACTGCTAAGTGTGACTCGAGTATGATCTATTTAAGTTTTTATTTTATCTAATATCAAACTCAAATTTATTGTGTAGTCATCAGTCGTAGCAAAAACCATAACCATACAATACACATATAAAGACATATAAGAAACATACATAAGACAAATACTATAAATAAAATACTATATACAAATTTTAGAAATTAAAATATTCTAGAACACAAAAAACATACCAACATTAAATCTAACACAAACGTTGCCCTTCACTGAACAGGAATAATCCCAAGTCTTGCTGGGAGTTCAATTAAAGGAAAAAATTAGTGTCCTTGCCCTTCGGCGGGCCTTGGAAGCGGGCTATCCCAAACCCTGTAACAGAAAATCCTTGCCCTTCAATGGGCACCAGGAGTGGACAATCCCGAACCCTGCTAAAGGCAAGGAACCTAATTAACAAACGATCAATAAGAGTTGCTACGAAATGGCTACAAGTCATTATCGTAGATAGAGTTTCAGCAGATGAATGAATTTTATCTAATATTGATTTTTCAGTTTTGTATTTTAGTTTGTATAAAATTTGTTTTATCTTATGTCACCATTGGCTATCATAATAAATGTATATCTATCTATATATCATCTTTCTTTTCATGGCTGAAAAGAAGCAGAATTTTACAAATGTTTATTAAAAATTAATTTCCAAGTTCTTTATGACAAAATATATGTATTTTTAGACAGCCTGGGTGTAGTATTCATTATGTGGCTAATAAACTGGGTCAAAAGACTGTCTGTACTGTTTCTGGTTGGATGACAACAGGAAAACTAAAGATTTCAAAATGGCTGAGTGGTAGGGTGAGTGGGCTTTTTAAGGACTACAGCACTTGCAACTGCCTCAGGTACCCTGAAGTAAATATCCACCCAACTAGATTAACTGGGAACTGCTGAGTGTGTGTGGTCTTTACCCTTTAAAGCTTATGAACAAAGGTTCTTGGTTTCAATTAAGCCACATATGTGCATAAAATTAAGCCTGTGCATAAGTGTTTGCAGAACTAGGTCCCAAGACCAATGAGATACTGAAACTGATAAAAGGTGAGACAACAGAGCTCTTTAAACAACTGTGCATACACCCAAGGGCAGAAAATAATGGTTGTTAATCCAGAATGGTCAACATTTGTCAAAACTCCAAGTTTAATAAAATAAAATAAAATAAAATAGAAAAAGGAGGATCACTTTTTGACCAGCTATGCTTATTTGAAGCTACTATATTTTCTTTCAATTAGAGAATATTCAATCTGATTTGAGAAATATATCTGTTCCCAGACTAGACAGCTGTAACATGTAAAGTTCTGCATTAAAACAAGCATGTGGGCAGGAAATTCAGAGTCCCTTTTCTGGTTTTTTTTAAAAAAACTAAAAATGCTGCATTTGTGGAGCTTTAAGATCATAGGCAACCACTGCCCCCTGCCTCAGCTTTCCTTTATCAATCATTTTACAAATATGCTGAAAACAGTGAGACTACTCACACACTTAAATTTAAGCAAATGATGGAACTATCCCTACTAAATTTAAGCAAATTATGAAAAAAAAATCTCTTAGAAGCTTTATATGTATAGTTCAAGCAAGGGCAGATAGAGCAAAGAAATGGAACTTCCTCATGCACTGGTGAGCACAAGCTTATTTCTGGTAATTGGGAATATCTGGTGCTAGCCCACACAAATACCTCTATTTCTGTTTCCAATTATGAGCTTAAAAAGAATTTATGAAAAATCACTTCATAAGTGCAACTGACATGTTCTAATCTAAGCTCTTTGCAGTTTCCATAATATAGAATACCACCAAGGTTTTGCTTTTAAAAATCAGATGAACAACAAACAGAAAAGCTCTTTTCACTTTATTCTGAACACATGTACACGTACACAAAGAAAAACATGGCTAGAAGAGATATAAAATCCTTCTGCATATACACAGCCCTTAAGCAGAAAAAGAGAAGAAAGTCTGAATCCTAGGCAAACGACATAGCGCAATTTTAGGTGTGACACTCTGCATATGGATATTAATAATCCACTTTTAGAAAAGTTCTGCCGATGGCATTTTCATCTGCTGCTGCCATTGCAAAAGAATGTGAATGCATTCTTTTGAAACCACATTGGTAAAACCTCGATATCGGGTTTTTACCTGTGCGGCTTCAAAACAATGCGTGAGCCACGGTTTGCAATGGCGGCGGTAGATCTAAACGCCATCCATGCAACTTTTCTAAAAGCGAATTATTTAAATCCGCATACAGAGTAGCATGTCTAAGGGCGTTTATACACGAGACAAAAAAGGCGGCTAATCCTTTGATCAGCCGCCTTTCTTTGCGCTCGTCTACTTCTTCCAGCTGCGTGTTACCGCGCGTCGGAGGGGGCAGGCGATCCTGCCCCGTCCGACGCGGATCACCGAAGTGCCGGCTTTAAGCCGCACTTCCGGGTTCCCTTCTGAAGTGCGCACGCGCAAAGGTCGCGCATGCGCACTGAGCTCTAAGACGGGTCTGATGCTCTTCTGAACATCNGACGCGGATCACCGAAGTGCCGGCTTTAAGCCGCACTTCCGGGTTCCCTTCTGAAGTGCGCACGCGCAGAAGGTCGCGCATGCGCACTGAGCTCTAAGACAGGTCTGATGCTCTTCTGAACATCAGACCCGTCCGAGAGAGTAGGGGCGCGGGGGAGATGCGGCACATTAAACGATCCCGCTTGTGAGCGGGATCGTTTATAAACGCCCTAAGAATGCTCAGTCTACACTGAAAGATTATTAAATCTTAAAACCCCACAAAATAAGGAGGGACTTTTTATGATAACACATACCCTAAATTTTTCTTTTATCTTGACTGTCTCTTAATCAGCATCAAGTAGGTTCACATCTGCCCTATGCTTTCATGCAAATCTAGTACTAAGTGACTTCTTCAATTGCTGATGGTATCAAGGCTACTTACAAATAGTTCCGATGTACTGCAAATTGAGCCCAAGACCATTATGTGCGTTCTAAAAGATAATGGTGTGTGAAAAAGCTAGGAAAATGTTACTTCTGCCTCAGATACATAAATAATAGTTTTCCAAGATTTTTGTTTCTGAGATTTTTAATGAAACAATCAAGATCCCTGTGGCAGGGAAGGCTCTCTTTCGCTTATGAGTAGCCTAAATGTTTGGGGAATCAGCTGCCCTCGCCACAACACTGTGTTCCCAGTAGCTCTTGGCAGGCTGCTAGCCTGACTGATTCCGAGAAACTAACTTTAAATTTGGAAATGGGCCTACTCTTCACCCCCTTTTAGCCCACCTCTTTAAACAACAACAACAAAACCCCTCCAAACTAGGGCTTCTCCCAGCTCTGTAGCTAGGTCCCAACTTATAAAGTAGAGGCTTCCCCAGCCTTTCAAAACTTAACATATCCAACCTTCTCCAGGTCTGTGGAAAGTTGACCTGGTTCCTTCCCCCATAGCTGGGCATTCTCTCAGGCTCTGCCCTGCAGCTAGGCTTTTTCTCTGCCTTCAGCTGCCCAGTGCTTACTGCACTCTTTGGAGTTACTACTCCTTTCCCTGGCTTGCTCCAGGATGCTTCTGTTTATCACACTGCCACAGACTCTCCGTCAGCTGAGCTACCCAGCTTTTATATCCAGCTGCAGCTCGTTAGCTGGTCACATGCTGTTCCCTTTTTGCCCAGCCTTAAAGTGCCAGTGTCCAACATGCTCTTTATCAGGGCGTTAACGCCTTCATAACTCCTTCCTACAGTCCCTTTGAAGCATACGAAAACTGTGGTACCCATACTTTACAGATGGATTTAGCAATGGTATTACAGGATGTGGATAACATATTCTGGAATCAGGATACTATTCTTACATTTTTGGTTCCATACCACTGGCCTTGTGAATATTTTTTTCTTAAAAAAGAATGACTTTGTGAAATAGAAAAAAAATACCAATTAAAAAACCATCATCAAGCATAACCTATTAATTTAGCAATGAATTTCATGTTGTCCTGTATTATGTTGACAATTGCAATAGTTTTTAAATGCTCAGGTGCACACACGTGCTACATGCGCATCACAGCCGTATAGATAGAGATAAAGTATAGATAAAGAATAAATTTTTCTGAGCTATATACCACTTGGATTAAAAATAACATTCTTAGTTGTCCGTATTAGTGGTCCTCTGAACTGATACTCTGATTTATCTCAAGTAATAGCACAGGCATTTTGGATTAATTACTTGATGCTACATGGTTTTATTTTTCTTCTTTCAGGACAGAGCCTATATTTTATAGATGATACACTAGATACTTCAAATTCATAAAGATACAACGTAAGGAATAGGTGTAAGATTGACTATTGAATTCCAGTAAAAAGAGTGTTTTATTTGTACTTTTTTAGGAGCCTCAATACACCAAAAATTGATGCTTACAAACCAGAGAACTATGATCAGGGATGAAACTGCCTCTTTTCCAAGGTGAAATTGGCTCTGATTGACCTTTGCCACCATATTACTTTCCCTGTGGTTTGTGACAGTGTGAAACTCAGTAGATTTGTGTGTGTGTATTTCTAGTGTCAGCTTAAACAAAATAAGAAAAGGTATAAGGAAAAATTGCAATAGTATTTTTAATGGAATATAATTATATAACAATTTTGCCTGTTTTTGAAAGATAACAAGTCAAACATTGCCAGAAACAGAAATTAAATATTTAATTTAAGGAGAAGTTAAGGGAAAGATGCGTGCATGAAATTGGAAACAGTATTTAAGTACTTGGCTCATAAGATGGCACAGTTATAGTTTTCTTCCTAAAAAAGCAATGGTATTAATAGAATTTAAGAGGTAGGGTCATTTCCCTTGCACCAGAAAATCAGCATTGACTTGATAGTTCACATTTTAACAAAATACAGAGTCTTACATACACAGAGTTTAAATTTTTTCATCCTGTCTCTAGATTATTAAAGGAAAAACACCCCTGAAAATCTTTCATTCTATCTCTAGATGACCAAGGGGAAAACATCCCTAAAGCTGTTACTGGTACAATATACTGACTTACAATCAAGGAGAAGGCAGACAAGACTACTTCAAGCACTCCATTGCTGCAATCCCCGCTGAACTGAATGGGTTTGTATCAGCACATCACAGAGGATTGAACTGCTCATTTGTACTTTTTTGTGTTATAATTTGGTGACAGAGACACATACCAAGTGACAGTAGCTTGTAGCCTTTAGGATTTCTTTCTGCCACTTTGTCAACTTGCTGTCTGGCTGGTGTCACCCTCCTACTGCCTCATTCACCTCCTAAAAGTATTTGAAATTTGTACAGTATACTGACTGCATTTTGGTCATAACTTCACTTTACCAGCAACATGGTGTAGCTTTCAGTGTGGGTTGTAATGATGTCAACAGGACGGCAGGCAGCAGAAAGAACAAATCAATGTCTAGACATTTTGGGTTGGTACTTCTCAGTTAGTAAGATAGTTTACAAGTACCCTGCACTGAAGGTGCTTTTGAATTATTGGCATCATTATCAGGGGCGGCTGGTGGGTTTTTATGTTGGAGGGGCACTGGGGCAGTAAGGCCGGCAGGCCTAGGGGCAGAGCCAGGGGGACAGAGGGCAGAGCCAGGGGGACGGTAGGCCAGTGGCATGGCATAACCCAGTAGCAAGGAGTTCCCAGGGTTAACATTGGATGGAAGAAAACAGTCTACATGCACATCAAGCTTAAAATAAATAATTTATAAACCCAAAACACAGGGACCCACCCTTGTAAAGCACCCCAGTCACAGCCTGAGTCCAATTTTACCACACACATCCCATTTCCAGCATTTTGAACACAACTGAAATCGCATGACTT
>QEPC01006248.1:1049763-1128870 GCA_003113815.1 Sphenodon punctatus
CCCCCCCACTCCCCGCTCCCCCATGTGCCCTTACTTTCCCCCCCATGTACCCCCGCTCCCCCCTCCCCCCATGTGCCCGCACTCCCCCCACCCCCACCCTGGGCCCTGCAATTTACTTACCACATGGTGGGGCCGGGTCCTCAGCACTGCCGCCTGCATCCAGGGGGGACTCGGAGTCGCTCTTAGCCTCCCCGAGTCCCTTCCTCCCTCCCTGCTGGAATCGGGGACTCAGGGAGACTAAGAGTCTGTTGCTCCATGGGTGGGTGGAGATGGGTGTTGCGCAGGAGCATGCACGCACCTACACCCACCACCTGCGGTGTTTACACAGACACCTCCACCCTTTCTCAACCCAGAAAATGCACCCCAAGTGGTGCCGCAAGTGGTGTTTACACAGACGCCTCCACCCATCTCCACCCAGTGAAACTGGGTGGAGGCATCTCGTGTGAAAAGGGCCCATGTTGCAGGGCTGCAGTGTTGCCCTGTACCATGTATAATAAAATGTAACGCCCATTTTATCGGTATTAAGAGTGTCTGCGTAAAAAGGGACAATGTAAAGCCTGCTTTTGAGAGAACAGGATTTAATATTTTTAAAATCTGTTAGAACCAATATACCTCAAGCCTGAGAACTGCACTGAGGCTACAAGACGACAGAGGCTACTTGTGACAGTTTTACTAACCTGTCAAAAATGGTTAAGCATAACTAAACTACATATAAAAAAAATAGGATGAAGTAGCTTGAGTTTATTATAACAATACATCCTTTTCTGATTTCTCCCATTAGTCTGAGCTCACCATGCATGCATATCTAATCTTGAAGGCAAACTTCAATTTTGGGTTTTGGATGAGATGTTTTAATGAAAGGTCCATAGTACCGGGCAAGAGTCATTCATTTGAAATTTGACCACTTTTCTCATGAAACAGACTGGTGCTAGGCTTTCTGGACCGGTTCTCCCAGTGATCACACACCCAAGGAGGTACACTATCAATATTAAAAGCATCTGGGAAACATGGAGCAGACTGGAATAGTTTACATGGGCTACACAGAACTTTATATACCCAGGCTATGAAATGGTATAATGGCTAAGTGTGGCGTAATGGCTAAGTGTGCAGTACTTGGATTGGAAGGGGTGACCCCAGTTTAAGTCTTGCCTTAGCCAGAAACTCACAGGGTGACCTTGGGTCAGTCACAATAGTCTCTCAGCCTAGCCTACCTCACAGGGTTATTGTGAGGATTAAAAGTTGTGTTAATCTGTTATATGTGAAGCACTCTGATTGCCACGGCAGGGGGGCACTATGTAAAAATAAAATAGAGTGATCTCTCAGGCCCCATCTTGAAAGAAAGCCTGTACAAAACCTTTGAAAGATGGGCATGGGATCTAAAATTAATAAATGTATTGGATACAATCAATTGTATTGGAACCTTGATTGTATTGGATACAATCAAAAAGAAAGAGACCTGAGCTTTTAAATCCACTCTAGAAATCAACCGACAACACGATTGTTTATACTTCCCTGTTATGTTCTCTACATTTTATTCAATTTCCTTCAAATGCAAACAACCTCTTTTCTGAGCACTTGTAGAGAGGGTGAAGAAGACAGGAGGAGATGGGCAGTGCAGAGAATAAGCAGGTGCCAGAGGCACTAGCACAGGCTTCAGTCATTGGCACCCCAAAGTATGTGGGGGCATACATGGGGGACAGTAGGTGCAGAGCTCCACTTTTTTGAGCACTTGCAGTAGGGCTGAAAGCTGTAGCACACACAGTTGCACACAAAGAGCACTGAGCCCACCTACGAGCCACACAGGACCTAGCCATGGTGGGGGTTGTGTAGCTTGGCAGAAACTTATATTTGCTCCCCAATGCATACACCCAAGCCTCCCTGATTGCAGTGATTGGGTACAGGCAAGTTGGAAGCCTGGGCAGCATATCCAAAGAACAAGCCTATACCAGGGATTCCCTTATGTTTGTCTCAGTCAAACAAGATGGGTTTTTGATGCCAATTGGCCAGCAGAAATATAAATCATCATGTATCTGCATTCTGTGCTGTGCCCACCGCAATCCCCCATGCTTGTTACTAGAAAGTTGGAATAATCTGCTTAGGAAAGAGCCAATAAGGGATTCTTGGCTGTCCTCTGCCACAGTGCTGCAAGTTATGGTTGGGATGCTAATTGGCCAACCTGGATGTGTCAGTCATGTCTCTTGCTTGCCGGACTGCTTTCCCCTCCCCTCTGTCTTGCTTCTTGAAGTCCTGGTTACATCTTGAAATTTTCATTTTTGTTCCCAAATCTTTAGGATTACTATCTGCACAACTTCCCTTAAAATCACAAATGTTCAATTGCTTATAAAAATCGAGACCTGTCCTGGAACAAGCCAAACTACATTTACCAACATATTCCCAGAGAGCTGCTTTACCACATTCAAAGCAGAGCAGTGCAACTGACAACCTCCTTCTGGCACTGTGCCAGACCATTGCTGTGGGCAGGGGGGCGTGGGGGAGATGCCCCTCCAGGCGAGGTTTGTTGTACCTCAGCTAACAGGGTGTAATCACAGTGATCATTCCCAAGATTTGGTGGGACCTACTATGCTGGGGTTACTGCAGACACCGGAGACCAGACTGGAGCATACGGATTCAAGGATCACAGAGCTCAAGGCTGCAGCGGCAGCACCACCTACTGTGCCTTCTTGGCACCAGGTCTCTTTAGGCGATGATGGGGCTGCTGTAGCTGAAGAGCGAACTGAGGTTCAGCGATGTGGTGGTAGCAGGAGGCAGGCACCCACCCCTTCTTCCCAAAGGTCCGCCAGATCTGTGACGGCAGTGTCCTTCAGCAAATGAGTTGGGTATGGAAGTTGCACAGGCAACTCTTGACAGGTTGGAATCGATGGACCAGCGACTGATGGCCATTGAGTGTGACAGCACTGCTGTGCCAGTGTCAGGTATAGCTCAGGCTTCTTAGGAGGTACCTGGGACAAGTGAGGTGCCTGGGGCCTCTCATGAGTGATCTGTGGAGCTTGGCAATGGAACAGTAGTTAGACATCCAGTTCAGCAGGGAACTGGTCCCAAATCAGTTGATATGGACTGGCAATGCATGGTGCCCCTCAGGGGTTTGGCGGCTGAGTTGTCAGGCAAGTGATGGTTCACCCCCCTACTAATTGGTGGGCACTCCAAATGGGGCAAAGTCCACCCACAGCTGTTTGTGCAAGTATACTTGCTCAATATCCCCTAGGGGTTTCTTCAGTGGCATCCAAGCAATCTCCTCTTTTCCAAGGAGGTTATACTGATGTGTCTGCCCCAGTCGGAGTCCACCTTCTCCCATCCACAAGAGAGAAAATCCGGTGTGGCGAATACGTGGATATTTTTGCCTTTTTAAATGGCCTGACCCAAATGATAAGTCTGACTCCCAGGCTAAAGAGAGGGTCAAGTGGACAAAAGTAGACAGAAACTGGACTAACTGGGAGTCTACTTTTATTGTTTATGCTGGTGTGATTCTCCAGCAATTTCCTGAGCGTGCAACTACACTCTGGAAGTATTTTGATATTGTATGCAAGGACTCATCTTTCCAGTGGTGGTTTTGGGTGGCTCCTTTATGATTAAACTTTTAGGCAGAGGCCAGCAATTACCCTCAGTTTATCATGGGAGGTACATGCACACAACGTACGGCTTGAGTGCATGCAGGCTCGAGACATGCCATGATCTGATAGCAGCTTTGCTATTCTGAAGGGGGATGCACAATCTCAGGTTCATGGCAAACAGGGGGCCAGAAGAGGAGGTCAGGGTTCAGCATGCTGGGATTACGGAGGCGCTATTTTTTTATATTTTTTTTTGTAGATTCCAGCATATCTGTTTGCAGTGTTCTGCCATGCACCCGATGTCCAAACGTTTTAAAAGGAAGAGCTCCCAAGGGTGGAGGTGGACCCCAGTCAGGTCCAAGTTTGGCAAAGAGCACCAACTCCAATCAAACATGAGATAGTAGAAGCATGGCTCAGAGACTGCCTTGATAGGGATGTGGCGAGTTTTGTGTTGGATTTAGAGTCCCTTATGTAGGTGTTTGGGTTCAGAGTTTAGCCAACATATCTTGGGTCTGTAAGAGGCCTGGAAGATGATGTTCATTAAATAAAATAAAAATAAAAATGGAAGGCGGTTCCAGAAGGCAGGGTGCCTGGCCCATTCAGCCAGCCCCCCTATGACAACTTTGAGGATGTTCCCCTTTAGGGTTTTTTTGCCAAAGAAGGCTCCTGGGGAATACAGATTAATTCATCACTTGACTTTTCTCGAGGCAGCTCTGTTAATGATGCAATTCCTTGCAAGTTGTGTTCGGTTCGTTATGCTCCTTTTGACAGAGCAGTTGAAATCATAAGGGCTTGCGGAAAGAGTGCTCTTATTGCAAAAAGTGACATTAAGTCGCTTTCCAATTGTTGCCAGTTCATCCTTCTGATTTTGATTTGCTAGCTTTTGTTTTGATTAAAAGTTTTATTTTGACAAGGCCATGCCCATGGGGTGTTTGATCTCATGTGCTGCCAACTTAGCTGAAGCAATGTGGCACGCTCATTAGACCGCAGTCTCCCAATAAATAGGAAGTCGTCTATTTAGAGAGACTGCAGCCCAGATTGGTGTCCCAGTGACGGAGGAAAAGAGCGAAGATCCGGCCACAACATTGAAATTTTGAGGTATTGAATTGGATTCTGTGGCTGAGTTCTGTGGCAAGCATTCATGCTTGCTAGGAGGACAAGATGTCCGCCTTGTGCGTGGATGTACAATGCACAGTTATGGCAGGGAAGGTAACCTTGCGAGAGCTGATCCCTCCTTGGGAGCCTGAACTTTGTCTGTTGAGCTGTTCCACCAGGTAGGGCCTTTTTATCCAGACTTTATGCCAAGATAGTGGGAGTTCTGGTTCCCCACCATCATATTAGAGTGACTCAAGACCTGTGAACTTGGGAATCATTACTCATGGGTCATAATGGGGTCAGCATTTGACGTGAACAGATGTTGTTAGAGTCTGAGCTTCAGATCCACTCTTGACGTGGCTGTAGGATTTAATATGGGGATATATTTTAGGGGCTGGTGGTGTGCGGAGCCGTGGACCTCTGAGTGGGTTTAAAAGGGGATCACTAGGGATTTAACTTTCTTGAGAGTTCTGCTCCATTGTAGTGGCGGTTCAATTGTGTATTGATCGACTTAAGGATTGGAGTATTGTTTTTTTGGTGCGACAATATGGCTGTTGTCCATGTCATCAATAAGTTGTCCTCAAAATCATGTAGGATGGTTCATTTAGTTAGAACCTTTTCTTTTAGCTTGTTTAAAGGATAACATTTTGTTTTCTGCTGAACACATTCTGGGATTACAGAATGAAATAGATTCTCTTTTTTGGTTTTAGATGGAGCGTTTCTGGGCACTTTTGTCTAGGGTATGCTAAACATTGGAACATGTTCCATCGGAGCTGTGGAGCCTTAGGCATTAGTTTTCCAAGGTTCTCTGGTCCCAGCAACCAGGTCAGCTTATGAAACAACTTTTACTAAATTCCAGGCATTTAGGGTTGAGAAGAGATGGGAGTGTGACTTCCCTATCCCCCTTGCCAAGGTAATCCAACAGAGTTTCTACTTACGTTGTTTTGGCTCCTAGCATTATAGCTGGGAGATGGGATGCTATTACTTTTTTTTGTCACCTTACCGGGTACCCAGAGCTCAGACTGAACCCACTCCTGAAGAGCATGCTGGAATCATGGAAATGGCAGGCGGGAAAAACCAGGGATGACAGGCTGCCATTTTCACCTCAATTACTTTCTCAAATGGTTCAGAAATTGAGTAAAATTTGTTACTGTGTTGATGAAATAACCTTGTTTGGGGCTGCCTTTAAGATAACCTTTTCGGGGCATTTCGAGTTGATGAGCTGGTAGTACAATCAAGATTTGACGAGTGAGGTCGGGCATTTCAGGTAGGACACATGGAGTTGGGATCTGATCTTGTAACCTTTAAAGTGTGTTGGAGGGATGCAATTAACTCACAGAAGGTAAGAGTGGGGCCAAGAAACAGGTAATACAGGGAGTCAAGAACTGTTTGTTGGATTATGAGGTTTTGTTGTTGGACCATAGGGCCATTTGTTGGTCAAGGCCTGAGTTATTTAAGGAAGATGGAGTGCATCTGTCCCTCAAGGGCTGGACCTTTCTTTAGGGCAGTTGCAGATGCTTCTTAGAACCTTGGTTTAAATCAGTCTGGGCAAGGATATTTTTTTTTGGGGGGGGGGGGGAGCATGCCAGGCAAAGCTGGATGCTCTTGAGGCAGAAGTCCAGTGGTGTGCTACGTTTTAGTTAATTAAAACAGAATTTATGGCAATTTGGGGTGCCTCAGGAGCTGGTGGAGGTAATGTTTTGCCGTTTAGGACGCATTCGACCCACGGCGTTGATTGTAACCCCAAGAGGTCAGCGGCAGCAACCTAGCTATGTAGGGTAGTCCAATCCCTAGCCATGGGCATGAACCACTCCTTCTCTTTTTCACCCCAAGAAGGGAGGGGGATAGTTTGAGGGAATAAGAGGCGCATCTGTGTTATTAATTAATTATTATTATCATCATTATCATTATTATTATTATAAGCTTTTATATAGCACCAGTGATGTATATGGTGCTTTACAGAGAATAAGATAGACACGGTCCCTGCCCGAGAGTTTACAATCTAAAGACAGGGGGAGGGGAGACAGGGAAGGGGGAACAGAGGGAGAGACAAGGGATGCGACAAAAGCTGCAGCCTTGTTTACCCAAATGTAGGTTTGTTGCATTCCTTTTCACACTGCATGAACAATAATTCTTAGCTACATCTATGCCCTTTTCAGATCCAAATAAGTTTAAAACTTTAATTCCTTTTAGTAAGTCAGTCTTCAGCTGGATTCTCTTCTATGTAGCACAGAGTTGTTAACTTTCATTATTATATACATTATGGTATATATTATATACATGAGATAAAATACACCTTGACTTGGGGACACAGTCTCCGGTTGCTTTTGAGAAGTCAGCAATTAGAAGAAGGGGAAAAAAAGTTTGTATATCATACAGATCTGAGCTGAAAAATATGAAACCATCTCTACACTGTAGCAGTCTTATCCATATTGTTATGTATATTTAGACTAATCTACAGCAGGGAAGTAGCTTTATATTGTTTATTAGGTCCGCAATAGCTTTATATTCTTTTTTAGGTCCTAGATGACTGATAATGGATAGCAATGGGTATACATATCTCTCTATCGCACGCACGCGCACACACACACACCCCGCTATCTAGTAGCAATCATTTAGGACCTAAGAAAGACGATGAAGGTCCATGCTGTAGATTAGTCTAACTTTGGCCAAATGCCTTTGGTTTCTCTAACTTGACAATGTTCAGAGCTACACTTCATAAGTGTTTATTGTTTTAAAAACAAGCACAAAATATTCTAATTTCAGAGGAAAACAGAGCTGTGGATACAAATATGTATTAATATCTTATATATCAGAACTTAATTCAACTAATTCTTGGTAAAAATGGATTTGTAGGGTTATGTTCAGATCATATCTTCATGTTTCAGCTTCGTAGATCTAGAGCTCATGTGAAAATGAAATGAAATGAAATTTACTGAGACGCTAGCTTTCGCCATGGTCAATAAATAAATAAATGAACAAATAAACATTGAAATTAGTACACACACAGTCAAGAAATTATAAAACGGTCAGCAAATTAACAAGAATGCTGACAATCATTCAAAATGTACTAAAAAATTATACAAGATACACAAGCTTTATAGAACAGTAACTAAAATCAACATCTAGTAAAATTGTATATTGCTTCTTTTCCTATCTGGCCAGCTAATAAAGCAAAAGAAGCAATTGTTTTAATAGTCTTCTCGTCGCTTGCTGACATTATCGCTACTATTCGACAGTCAACTGGCAGATAACCTCTCTCACTCAGCAGTGGCGACAGCCATTGTTGCTTCAAATTTTCATGCAGGGAACAATTGAAAAGAAAATGCATCAAATCCTCCACCTCCAAATTGGCACAAGGACAGGTTCGCTTTTCATATGGTGTATTGTTAAGCCATCCTTCTGTGATAGCTGAGAGAAACAGTTGAAAGCGCAATAGACTGAAAGCCCTACGCAATTCGGGTTCACTGAAACTGTCTAGGTACTTCTCCAGTTTATATTGGCTTTTAAAATGACTAAACCAGGGAGCAACCTTCCATAAAGCCATATCGTTTTGTCTAGAGATGTCACTCAATCTCATTTTCATTAAGATCTTTTGCAACGCTATATCATTCCTCCAAAAGCAGGAGAAGGACAGACCCGCCTTACCAAACAGGCGTCCACGTTGATCAGCCACGGGTAAGACAATCCTCCAGTATATTCCAACTTTTCTCTCAGACAGAGGGAAGGTAGGGATAGCTCATTCTGGTTAATTAATTTTATCCAGTAATTCAAAGCTAACTGATTACTCAAACAGGTAATGGCTAGCATACCTGTCTCTGCCCTGATCACTGCTGCTGGAACACTCTGAGGAACCCTCAACAACTTCCTCAGAAAAATATTCTGAACAACCTCAAGGGATTGGAGGTCTACTGCTGGAATAATTTCTGCACCGTAGGTGAATAAAGATTGGACTTTCGCCTTATACACATTCAATATGGATGAAGTGTTTATCCCCCTGGTTCACACAACTAATCGTTAAAAACCTTTAGAAACGACCCTGGCTTTCGATGCAATTAGGGTTTTGTATTGGCTCCAAGATCCATTGTTAGATAAGGCAATGTCTAGGTAAATAGGAGTTAACCTGGAGAAATTCTCTCCCATTTATAACCCATTTATATCTATTAGTCCTTTTCTTTCCTAGAACCATTACTTGAGATTTTTGCAAATTGATCTCTAGTTCATTCATTGCACAATAGGCCAACAAACTTCTTAAAAAATTACACAATTCCTTCTTTGTCTGGGAGAAAAGGACAATATCGTCTGCATACATCAGGAATATTAGAGGTCTATCTCTAATCTTTGGTAGACAGGAGGCTGAAGATGAGAGTTCTCTAATAAAGTCACTTAAATAGAGGTTAAAGAGCAGGGAGGCTAAGACACAGTCCTGTCTTACACCTCTCTGAATTCGTATGGGGCTAGACAAAAGCCCATCCTTGCTCAATTTTATCTTAGCAAAGTTGTCAGTGTGCAAATAAATGAGCAAAGCCAATAAATGATCGCCAATACCCATTTGATGTAATTTACGCCATAACTTCAGTCTTGGGATAGAATCAAAAGCTTTACGAAAGTCTATAAAGGCAAGGAAAAGCGACCCTGCCCTTATTTTAACATACTTGGTAATAACATGCGTAATAATAAAACAGTTATCCATAGTAGAGGCATACTTACGAAAGGCAAATTGTTCCTGCGGGATTAAATTCTGTCTTTGAGCCCATATATCAAGATAGTTAAGGAGCAATTCAGCGTACACTTTCCCAATAATAGGGAGGAGGCTGATAGGGCGGTAGCAGCTAGGATCCCTTGCGTCTCCTTTCTTAAAGATTGGGGCAATGATCGAAATACCCCAATCAGCAGGTATCTTCATAGATTTATTTATTTGGGTGAAGTATCTGGCCAACAAAGGTGACCACCAACCTGGACAGGCCTGTAGGGCCTTCTATGACTATAAAGTCAGCACTGGGAGCCTTGTTGCTTTTGAAGGACCTTATGATGTCCTCAACCTGGGGCGGTTCTATCTCCGGGTTAAAGGAACCCGTCCCTGATGATTGCAATGACCTAGCGAAATTGAGTGAAGCATCTTCATCCTCACCCTGCTGCAGCCCAAAAAGGGATTCAAAAAAGGGGACCCAGACCCTCTCCTCTATCAGTCTGGATTGACTGCTGGAGGGGGGAAGAGGACACTCTTCTCACTAGGGCCAAAAGGACCTAGAGTCTCTCGGAAGCGCTGCCACTTGCAGCTTAGCCCACATCCGGTTAATATGGGCTTGTTTTTTGCTCTTAACCAAGGCCTTATAAAAATGTCTGGTTTGTTGAAATTGAAGCTTGGCCTGCTCACTGCCTAGTTTTATCCAGGCTGCCCTGGCTTGAATAAGCTTACGTTTAGCTAATCTACAATCTTGAACATACCAAGGATTTATCTGTCGCTTAGTCTGGTGCATCTTACGAGAAAGAATGGTAATAGCAAGTCTTGATATTATCTGGGAATAATGTACATCCATTAACTCTATCTCATTCTCACTTGCTGCCAGGATAATTTCACGTGAATAACACATATCTCTACTCCTTAATAGAACTAGAGTTCAGTAGTGACCCACTTCAAAACAAAGCAGCAATACATGAATATCTGATAATGTGGATGAACAAAAAAGGCCCTGTCCACCCCATAGTTTAAGAAACATGATTAATGAAAAGTCTATTAAAAAGACCAAAAAGGCAACAACTATCATCTCCTCCATTTCCAGCAGCTATATCAATAGCCCCATTCACAACAGGTTTCACAGATGACCCAAACTCAGGGAAAGCATGCATACTTACAAATTATAAAGCATATCAGCCATGTTGCTGCGGTAGTACAGGGCATTTCTATAGGCGCTTTCAGCTTCAGAAATCTTGCTCTGGCTCTTGAGAACATTTCCAAGGTTACCCCATGCTGCCAAGAGGAGAAAGCAGATTCAGCGAAAGCTACAATCCAATTATACGTGACATAGTATCTGAACTTCAGGAAGTTCCATAGGGAGAAATAAAACACAGAAAACCTCTTTTATGGAACATTCCCCCCCATCACACTATCATTTCATCTTAGCAGGAGACCAGGTTCAGTAGGAGTGATCTACATAGCTTCTGTATAATTACAGTGTCTGGGAAAGTTTTTTTTTTCCAAACAGAACATATAGCAATTTTAATAAGAAGTGTTATATTAATCAAACAAGAAAATGTGGATTGAGATCTACCCTAAGAATGCCTCTGGCCCCCCATCAAGTTAAATACACACGATCAGGAGAGGTGCCTAACTTGAACCTTTCGCATAACTGTCTACCCTAAAGCTACAAAAAATCTTCCCAAAGTAAATACAGATCTCACTGGAGTATAAACGCTGATAAAGGGTAGAGGAATTCCAGGTAAAGCAATGTCACAGAGATGCAGCATGGTTCTAACATTCAAAATGTGTTTACAACTTGGAAGAAATATGTGGCTCTTTATTGTACAGTTTATTACACTTCACAAGGTTGCTTTATATCCCATCTCAAAGTAATTTGAAGGTTATATGTATTTGTGTCTATCCAGCTGTTAATTTTGTGAATGCAGCCACCTAAGTTTAAGAAAAAACCCGCAGGCAATTGAGAAAAAAAGGGAATGGAATACATACACCCAGTGTATAAAGTGGCCTATATTATTTGAAACGTGGGTAGCTGACATTAAGAGATACAATTGTGGGATGTACTTGTATATCGTATAGGCCCTGATCCAAAGTCTCCATATGCACGGACCAAAGCTACAGTTGTGCATGTGCAGTGCATCCAATGAAATTCACTGCCTCCTGAGGGAAGGATGGGACTGCAGTGGGTGGCAGTGTAGTCAGGAGGCAGGGACCTTTGTTGGGGGCACTTAGTGTGCACACGCAGATGGGTGGCTTTGGTACTTATGCATGCACAATAGGTGTGGACCTTGGATCAGGGCCACAGTGCACAGACTCTACTCAAAGCATATGGTTCAATATTAAAAATATTTTTAAAAACACTCAACATAAAGGACACAGATGACCGTTATCATTTTCCAAAAAAATCACCATATGGGGATGTATCCATGCCTCCACACATATATACACAACTGACAAGGAAAGTTGTATTTCAGCCACCTCTCAGCTGAGGGGTGTGCTACAGATCTCCCTCCGCCCTGCAGCATATCCTAATTAACAATTAGTTATACGATACAAGTCATCAAAATATAATTTATCCAACACACCAAGTCCACTTTATAGCCTAAACATTTACATCAAGTTATTTTGTCTTCCACTCCAGAAACATAAGCAATACAGGGTGCAATCAAACAAGACGATAGCCTGTTTGAATCTGTGTTCAGTCCATGCAGGTCCCAGGCAGCTGCCACTCACGTTTAGCATGTCCAGTCCAATAAACGGGCAGCCCTCTGCCTGTATTTCATGTGCTTGTGGCAGCTTCCACCAGTGGCACTAGCGATCTCCCTCCCCCATGGTTGCCTCACAGCTGAGAGCTGCACTAGAGATCTCCCCAGCCCCATTTCCCTTCCCTGCAGCTGCCTCTCAACTGAGAGGCACGCTAGAGATCTCCCTCCCCCACATTCTCCTCCACTGCCTCTCAGCAGAGAAGTTCTCTACAGATCTCCCTCCAGCATATGACAGAGATGTCCCCCCACTCCGGTCTCCCACCCCGCCTCTCAGGGAGAGCTCTAGTGTTCCTTTCAACTAAGTAGGGAGTGAGACTGTGGGTGTCTTCAGACAGATTTAGCATCCACGCCTCGGGCCTGGGCGTCCTTTAGAGGCAGCCAGAGGCAGCCAGATGTACAGGCAAACCAGAGGTGGAACTGGCTGCCCCTGCTCTGGGGCAATCCTGCTGAAAAATAATAAAACATACAAATAAATAGATAACTATACAAGTTTTACAAGTCTGGATAGGCAAATATTAAAATCAATCCAATTATCCTCTGAATAAAACAAAAACTGATCATGAATAATTATTACAAATCCAGACACGTTTCAGGTTAAAACCCTTCATCAGGGGTATTATGTGGACACTAGAACCATAAAAGAAAAACTTGAACTAACAAGGATAACATTCCTAAATATACTGCAACTAAACTTGAAAGTCTATAAGGTATATACACCATTTTAATAGAATTAGATGTGCAAGAATCAAATTTCTTTACTTGAGAATGGACCAAATGGGCCCTCTGTGTATAACAAAAGACCAAGAAGCAAAAATACCTGTATTGAAAACATGAAATACGTTTTCTTCATGGGGAATTCGTCTCAATAAATACACCAAATAAATTATCTAATAGGACAGAAGAGAAACTGTAAAATCATAAGGGATCACTCCACCATCCCATGAAAAACTCAGAATGAAAAATATGGTCTAAATCTCAATTAGCTGCCCCAGAATATGTAGAGAACACAAACTGCAGTGACTATCTACTGCCAAATTCCCTGCTATGATCTTTAAATGTATATTGGAGCATCTGGGTTCCACACTAAACTCATGGTATGAAAATATATAAATATATAAACCCATTTTGGATTGATCAGACTAATAACCCTGGATAACTAAAAATGTTTTCAGTATCTAACGAAACTCTCCAAACAATATTAGCATATTCTAGAAGTGTAAAATAGAAGTGAAATCTTCTCCCCAAAATAGAACTTGAACAGATATCTAGAAGTTTCTCATACCTGTACCAAAAAGGCCCAAAGAACTCAACTACAGCAAAAACAGCATGAGACAAAGAATATTATAAGTATAAAACATAGTTTACTTAAGTTCAAATAAAAACATGGTACAAAAGAAAAACAGCGTCAGTTACAAATACATGATTAAAAAAGACATTTCTGTTCAAGGAACAGTTCTATTATAAATTCAAATATCTTAACATCTATAAGAAATAACATATGCTTTAATTATTGTTGTTGTTGGCTCAATGCATCAAAACAATATACTTTCATATTCACTCAGTCCTGTGTCCCATACTGCCATATGAAAGTGAGAAAATGTCCAGCGAACGGAGGAGCTTTCTAAAGAATTCATCTTTCCTCTGCCTCTTTATAGTTTGAGAATGCTTAGAAGTCAGTTTAGATGACGTCAGGTCAAGACAGCTGACTAGGAGGGTTTCTCAAAGTAAGTTGTAAACAAAATCTGCTGATACATAGCAAACAGGCAGCTATCATCTGAGATAGGATTTAACAATGACTAAGCTGTCAGGTTTCTCAAGTCACACAAGACCTTTTTCTGCCCTGCACAGGAAGTCACGTCTCTTGACACTGGTCAACAGTAAATGTTGAATCCTTAAGAGACAGACTGATTATATCTCTTCTCCCAGTATATGCTCAAGAGTTCAGTAAAAAGGTCATTATAGAAACAGTTCATTAGAAATTCACCATACAGAGGCCAATTCTAATGTTCAATACATTGAAACACAGATTGTCAAAAATATGTGCTTTTTATGTGATACATCACAAAACCACCTGTGACAAGCTAGAACAAAAGCTTTCGAAATTGCTTGTCCCCAAGAAAAGTGAAAGAAATCCCCACCTCTGTAATGACCAACAATAAACTAGGGATGGGCAAACAGAACCGAGTTCGGAAATTTGGTTCGGTTCGGAAATTTGGTTCGGTAGACCAAACTATTCGAGTTCGGTCCGAACTCCGAACAAAGTCCGGAAATTCAAACCCCATTGAGCTAAATTAAATATTATCTTTTAGGGATGGGCGAACAGAGCCGAGTTCGGAAATTCGGTTTGGTTCGAAAATCGAGTTTGGTTTGGAAGTTCGGTTTGGTTGACTGAACTGGTCAAGTTCGGTCCGAACTCCTAACCATGTTCGCCCATCCCTACAACAAACACAAAAACAAAAATGTAGCTCTCCTACAAGGGGAGGAGAAACAAAAGAAAAAGCTGCCAATATTACTTACCACTGAAACTCCACCAGTCCTTTCTAACTAAAAAAGCTCTTTCTACTGACTGCCAACACAGGTGTCCTATATAAACTGTAGAGAAAATTGGCATGGGTAACAACCTGTGACAAGTTAAAAAAAATTAATTGACAACACCACCACCACCTGGCCCTTGCTCATGGAGTTAAGACCATGGCCTCATGCCTAAGTTTATTTACTTATAAGTCTTGCTGAAATCTATAGGACTTACTCCTGAGTAAGGTTTTAGAATTTCAGGGGGAAATGGTTTCAACTAGTACCAATGGTATGTATAGAAATGTGGTGCATTGGTAACTATACAGACATACAAATGAAATATCATTACATACATGATATGAGTACTATGATAAAAACCAAAATCCATGCAAAAGACACCAGGAAACGTCTTAAAAGTATTTTCAAGTAGCTTTTAAAATTACCAACATCTTTCAACTGTAGTCTTCATCTGGGCTTGATAAAAAAGCGTATCGGATCCTAAACATTATTATTATTATTATTATTTTATTGTGTGACCAACAGGTCATTACAATTTATCAAAAAATAAAATACACAAAACAAGAATAAAACATGCTTCCATGACCAAACATAGTTCCATACCAGGCTAAAAATCCTAGGACCATCATATAAATATCCACTAGACAATACTAAAATTACTGAGTAACACAATTCCTCGGGATCAACAATTTATTACAAATGGACATTGCCAGTTCACAAAATTTTGCCACTGCTCTCGCTTCTTCTGAGTTCCTCGGGTTCAGCCATTTCCCCAAAGTGAACAACAGGGGAGGGGAATTTGTATCCTTTATTAAAGACTTCAGTCTAATAGTGCGTATTTTATTATATGCTGGGCAAAAAGCAAGAACATGAACAAGATCCTCAATAGCCCTAAACATAATTGTATATCTATATCATTCTGATAATATAATTCTACATTAAATTGATATTATCTAAAACAAAAAACCTAACCGTTTCAAAAAAGGAACATTTTTTTCAAATTGTTTTAACTCTGTCCTTTACATGTATAGAAATTGTATAACTTTATATACTGAAATATTGACAATGTCAGTGTAGACAACTTTATACAATCAGTTGTATACAATGCAGTTCTGCGCAAAAGGACACATTTAAGGCAGTTTGAAAAAATGTTCATAGGAGACTTAAGATAATAAATAAATTACTTGTAAAGAAATAATGTGTTTAGTTAGTGGTAAATAGTAATAAGAGTAAGTATGTATGGTAATAAATTAAGTACATATCTTCCCTTAATGTTGATGGTAAATTATGGAATATAGACAGAAAATCAGGAAATAATTTCCATACTTTTTTGGCATTTAATTTTTGTTGTATGTTAAATGGTTTTTGAATTGTAATTGTAATTAATTGTCATGATTTTTGGAGTTTAACTTAGGGGAAAATATATTTTGTGAAATGGTTTTGAAAAGGGAAAGTTTTTTGTTTTGGAAACAGTTCTACATTTAATGTTTTTTTTAAACAATTACTTTTTTTGTTAAAATATTTTTTTCGGGGGTGGGGGTGGGGGTGGGGAGGAGTTCCTGGATCAGGGCCCTGGATTCAGTTTCTTCTGAAGAACCCCAAGTACTGAAAAATCAAGCTCAGGGTAAGGGAGAAGAGATGAAGGTATGCATAGGGTTTCCCTACCTCCCCTTTAATCCAGGACTCTAACGAAAAATACATGGTGTAGCCGCCCTGCATTAGAAGGGTGGGGGAGTGACAGTAGTTCTTCTCCCCCATCCCCCTCCAGTTGCTGCCAAGCCAGGTAGGAGACTGGGGTAAAGGGAAGTCCCGGTGGCTGCATATCAAAATGTAGAAGAGTCAAGTTTCCACTACGTATCATAATTACAGGCACACACGGGCAAGCACCGTCATACTCCAGTAGCACTTGATGAGCCTGGGGGCTCAACTTGTCTGGGGAGAGGAGATATCGATTGCTCATAATCCTCAATACAGGGTGAATCAATGGGAGTCATGTAAGCTTCCTTATACTGTTTTCTCACAACATAAATGGCAGTCAGCGGCTGCTTGGCTTCGCATGCGCCAGCCAGCAAAACTGATTTTTTAATATTTAATAACTCGGTTTTGGGTGCACCAAACACTATCAGACTACAACAGCACTGGATGGACATCTCAGGCTCCAAGGCATGGAAGTCTGGGGGCTCAACTCGTCCAGGGGGGAGGAGATAACGATGGTTTAAAATCATCAGGATGCAGTGCATTTTGACCATTAGCGATTAACTTTTAAACAGTTATAACTTTTGATTTTCTGCCTACATCTTCAATTTTTGGATGTATGATAGTCCCCAGAAATAAAAGCCATGGTTAAGTTTTCAGAACTGTAGCTCAAGCGGTGTCTGCAATATAAGGGCTTTAAAATTCCCTGTTTATAATAGAGAGTGGTTCTGCCTTTAACTTTCTTGCTACTGCAGCAGCCAAAAATTACATGCATCATACATCCCATACAGAATATCTGTAAGCACTCTGGGGATTAAAACAACAGTTTGTATAAAAGTTCTTATCTTGTTAGGCAGAAAAAAAGTACAAAAAACAACACAAATGTCTTCTACTGGTGGGCGGATTAGGGCACAGTCTTAAAAGTAGTAAGGGGGAGGGGAGGATGAACTGCATGAAATAATTGTGGTATTGAGATACCATTCAACTCACCTAAAAACAGTACCTCAAAAGAAATAGGTCCTAGTTGGATGGGGTGCTTATGTTAACATATGCAAAATCCAGCATCTTAGTAGTCCACATTGGATCATACTAGACAGAGCTCTTACTCTGGCAGAGTCAAGAGCAGAATGAGGAGTCTTGTCTCTCCCCTTCTTGTATATGTTAAGGAGGAGGGGGCATCTTAACTCATCTTAAAGGCATCAGCTCCATTAAAAGGAGGGTGGATGTCTAGCAGGGCTCTCTGAGGAGGGGAGCGGTTTTGCAGCTATTGGGGTTGCTACGGGTCAGGGGAGATATGGTCCAAAGGGGAGGGGTCTTCCATCAGTGAGGAGGGAACGGTGCCTTGTGCCTGTTCTCCTCTCAAGCCCCCACGCGGATAGGTTGTGGGTCGAGGCCCAGGAGACCCTGGGCCTTGGTTTGGTGCTGCTGAACGCAAGATCGGTTGTCAATAAATCATCTACCATCCGGGAGTAAATCCTGGAGTGGGACGCTGACCTCGTGTGTATTACAGACTAGACCTCGCTGGACAATGAATCGGGCCCTATTGGTCGATTTTGTTCCAGCTGGGTTCTCTGTGCAGCATCTGCCTCGGCTGGAGGGACCGGTGTGTGTGTGTGTGTGGTGCGGTGTAGCCATTGTTATCAAGGATGCATTGTCTTTTAGGAGGTATCCGGTGCAAGCTCCACCAGGTGTTGAGTGCCTCCATCTTGTGTTGGATTTGGCCGGGGACCATGCACCCGATTGCCTGGCGGCATCCCTACATGCTCTTCCTGATCTGGTGTCAGATGTGATCCTCCAGACCCCTAGATTGGTGGTCCTGGGGGATTTTAACATTCAAACTGGCACCGATCTTGGAGGAGCAAGGCATGAGTTCATGGCCTCTATGACAACCATGGGCCTGTCCCAAATCATCTGTGGCCTCACACATGAGGAGGGACATACACTGGATTTGGTTTTCTGCACCGGCCTTGAGGCGGGGGGTCAGTTAGTAGGAGTTAAGGCTGTAGAGCCTTTGTCATGGTCTGACCATTACCTCCTTAAGACGTGCATCCTGGCGCACGATAGCCCCCGGCAGGGTGCAGGACCTATTAGATCGGTCCGCCCCCGGAGACTTATGGAACCGGATCGGTTCCGGAATGCTCTGGGGGAGTTTCCCCTGGACCTTGACACCCGCTCTGTCGATGATCTCGTAGCCTTCTGGAACACCTTGTTGGCCGAGACCATAGACAGGGTGGCTCCCAGGCGTCCGCTGCCCTCTCGAGTCTCCCGCAGGTCTCCTTGGTTTACTGAGGGTCTGCGGTGTTTGAAGCGGGAGAGCAGGCGGTTAGAGCGACGGTGGCGCCGGACTCGCGACCAGTATGATCGATCGCAGCATAAGAGCAGTTTAAAGGCTTATGCTGTGGCGGTGCAGGCAGCAAAGAAGCAGTTCTTTGCTGCTCTTATTGCATCTGCAAAGTCACGTCCAGCGGAGCTTTTCCGGGTGGTGAAAGGCTTGGTCAGTCCTGCCTGTCTCCGCCTGGACCTGGAGCAATCCAGTGACCGCTGTGACCGGTTTATCGAGTACTTTGTAGATAAGATCGCTCGCATCCGCCACGATTTCGGCACCACAGTTATTGCAGAGGATCATCTTGGGGCTATGGATGCCCCATCCTGTCCTGTTTTGTGGGATCGGTTTCAGATGGTGTCGCCTGCCGATGTGGATTCCTTGTTGGGATCTGTTCGTGCCACTACTTGTGAGCAAGATCCATGCCCGTCCTGGCTGGTGAAAGCCAGCCAGGAGACGTTACGGCCGTTGTTGGCTGGGGTGGTTGGTGCCTCCCTTCGGGAGGGCAGGGTGCCTGACTGCCTAAAAGAGGCTGTGGTTAGACCCCTGCTCAAGAAACCATCTCTTGACGCTGATGCTCCTGCCAGTTATCGGCCGGTCTCTAATCTTCCCTTTTTAGGGAAGATTATTGAACGGGCTGTGGCACGACAGCTCCAGGAGCATCTGGACCACATCGGTTTCCTTGATCCCTCCCAGTCTGGGTTTCGGCCTGGGTATGGTACGGAGACGGCATTGGTGGCCTTGGTTGACGATCTCCGTCTGGCGTTGGACCAGGGTCGTCAGACCTTACTGGTCCTGCTAGACCTTTCGGCTGCATTCGACACAGTCGATCATGAGGTGTTGGTGACTCGCCTGCGGGACCGTGCTGGAATTGGCGGAACGGTCTTGGACTGGTTTCGTTCATTCCTGGCCGGGAGAACTCACCGGGTGGTCTTGGGGGAGTGTACGTCTTCCCCCCGGGACCTCACGTGTGGAGTCCCGCAGGGTGCCATTCTGTCCCCCCTCTTGTTTAACATCTATATGCAGCCGTTAGGGGAGATCGTGAGAGGGTTTCAGGGCATGCAGTGTCATCAGTATGCTGATGACACTCAGCTCTACCTCTCTTTTTCCATCGACCCAGGCCATGCAGTCTCTTTATTTTCCCAGTGCCTGTCGGCTGTGGGGGCTTCGATGAGGTTGAGCCATCTGCAGCTGAATCCTGACAAGACGGAGGTGATGTTGGTGGGTGAGGGCCCGGGGGGCCTGGGAGTGGTTGAATCTCCTCTTGGGGGGGGGGGGGTCGCCCTCTCATGGTCTCTCTAGTGTGGAGTCTGGGTGTGTTCCTCGATTCATGGCTCAGCCTGGAATCTCAGGTTGTGGCTGTGGCAGGGAGTGCATTTCGGCAGTTGCATCTTGTCCGGCGGCTTCGGCTGGATCTCTGAATCTCTTTTGTTCCCCTGTATTGTATATTTTTAATGGTTTTAAATGGTTTTATTGTTTTTTATACTGTTGTTCGCTGCCCCGAGGGCAGGATATAAATTTTAAATGAATAAATAAAAGATGAAAAATAGTTCAAGATCCCTCCCATAAGGAAACCCCACCCTAGATGCATCAATTTAATCACCACATTTCGAACTTTTTTTTTTCTGCCATGGCTTTGAGAGATGTAGTGAGCTTTTCCACCTTTGTGTGCATCTTCGCATTTCAGTATCTCTATAATATATGCACAGTAGATGTCAGAGGGTAAAAACCGATGCGACTGTGGCCCGCTAGGCCTGCGGGTCATCGGCACGTCTTTTTTTGCACTGCTAGATGTTGGCCCAACATTCCCGTGGGTTTCCTGAGGTCAGAGCCTGGGCTAGCCACAAAGTCACAGCCTGGGCTAAGGCTTGCCTGACTGGGCCAAAGCAGGCCACAGTGGCCTAGTGTGGGTTTTTATTACTTTTATGCCTCCCTTTTATGTATTTTATGTATATTTTAAAGTATTTTAATTTTTGTAAGCCGCCTCAAGCTGCTTAGACAGGAGAGGAGGGATATAAACATTGCAGACAAAGACAGACACAGACAGACAGACTCGATGTATTTTCAGCTCTCTTCCTACTTGAAAATGAGTACGCCTTTTTGGTCAAACTTTTTTATAGGGGAATGAAGGTCTACAAGGTCAAAATGATTTTATGAAGCTATGACCCACCTCGCTAGAGGCTTGGATATACCGTAACTAGTGCCACTGAAGTTAATACATTCCTAAGTCTCTTCAAGACCAAAGTCGAAACAGCTTCTGAAAAAGGCCCTGTAGAATTGAAACATTACATTAGGCAGACTGAGGTTGCAATATATTCTAACTGTATTTGATTCGACATAATCACATACACCATTATCAGCATAAAATGATGTGGCAAAACTGGAAATTGTGCAATATATTTTTCCTTAACTCTCTTCCACTGGTTAAAAAATGTTGATGAAAGATACTTGCCCCAGCACCCAGGAAGAAGACATGCACACTCAAGCTGGATTTAAAATGGCCACCCCCTTTATTGACAACATTATGAAGTCGGGGAGGGGTATACTCCCTCTAGGATCCAGCCTAAAACTATGCTTTTATGTAATAACTAATGAACCTGAACTGAATGGCCCGATGTCCCTCGGTACCACTAACTGATGTGTGTGCTAGATCAATCTCATTCCAGCCGCCTGGCTGGTAGGGGAGGTTCAAGCCCTCTAGTGACCAAAGTAGGAGGGAGGCGGTGGCTGCCAAAAGGGGGACCACCCCTGTCCTCTGCCGTATAGCTCACCCCTCACTCCTAAGCCTGGGTTGGAAGCTGGTCGCCCCTGCTCTAGCTTCTCCCTTGCTCCATCTCTTAAGGAGATGCCTTAACACACCACTAACCATGAACACCCTGGACAGGTGTGACAATGAAATACATCTAAGCACATCCAATCTCTCCCTAAGAGCCCAATTGTAATTGCCATGAAATGTGAGGAAGGCAAAAAAACAGCCAATTACTTGAGCCAATCGAACTGATTGTAAAAATTCCTTCCTGACCCTCGGTAAAGAGCGACTAGTTATTAACCCACAGTGACATGAGGGAGGGTGGGTGGGTGCTGCTCCAGGCTCCCACTCGCAGACGCGTCCTCCAGCAACTGGTCCCGCTCGCGCTGCTGCTTGAAGATGGTGTCAGCCAAGTCCCGCCTTGCAAGACTTGGCTTCGCGCCGAAACCTCCTCCATTTGCCAGCAGCCGCCGTTCCTCTTCCTTCTATTGGGGGCGGGGCAACGCCCGCTCCCTCCTAGGCTGCCCCCGACCCCCATGAAGGGGGGAGTGGAGGGAGGTGGGAATGGTGATTACACTGAATTATTTAGTAAGAGTGGACCCAAACAAACTCTGAAACCAAACACATCTACAAACCTTTCCATTATGTTTGCTTACTCAAACTATGAAAGGTCACACCAATTATCACCAAAAAGAAGGTAAGATGACAAGATTTCTTTTAGCTATGTGCTAATCTGCCTAAACTCAATAGGCTTAATATTTTATTAAAAATCAAATGCCAAGTTTGATTTTAAATCCCATTTGTTATTTGCTTGCATAGTTCAAATCCAAGTTAAATATGTGCAATTATCTTCTTTTAAACAAAGATTTGCATGTCTGTCTACAGCTGATTATGCTTACACTATTTCTCTATGAGAATGAGAATATTACAGGAACAAAATGAAAGGAATTTCCAAAATCTGTGGGAATACAACATTTGGAAGGTAATTCGATTACAAAAAGAGAAGAATTAATGCTATGGTACAAAACAATTTTTATATTAATTCCATATTATGGTAAACTGTGTATATAAAATTTTAGGATATATTCCAAGAGGCGGAGATTCTTCAAAGAAGAATTCTAAAGTAACCTTACCGTAGTACTATCAGGGTACTAAAAAAGACAGTTGCTTGATTGCTTTTGAAATCCTATTAGAATTTACAGTATTTTAGGATGCAGTATAATTTTGATATCAAAACACTTTAATAGAATCCGTCAGGAAACTTAGATCATGAAAAACCAACCCCATATGTTAGGGATGTTGCAAAGAAAAAGGAAAAAAAATCTGTATCATCATGTATTACTCTAGAGAACAGATTTTTCACTTTGATTATGAAAGAATAATAAAACTATTTCTAAACTCATAAAACAATATCTAGGACTGACAAACTTTAAAATAAAAAAATAAGTATAATCTCTTCACAATTTACTAATAATCCATCGCAAATATTGACCTTGCATTCTAGGTGTAGAAACTTTTCATGAATATGTTTATCCTTCGAAGCTGATAAAAGGACTGAAAGGACAACTTGGACGATTGCCTGGGTGACTCTTGAAAACTACTTTTTTAGTAGTGCAGAGCTTAATAAAAAAACAGTAATAGAGGTTTGTAAGAGATAAACATCTCAGCAGTCCAGCAAACTAAGAACTCTTCTTCATGGAAAAAATGCATACTGCAACAAACGACTACTAACTACTCTATATAATATTGTGCCTGACATTTAAGGTTGGCTTTTATTTTCTGAAATTGAGTATTGTAGGTTGGATTTCCATTGATTTTTATGCCTTATCTAAGTTCCATGCTACTGCCTGTCCTTACTATACAAGAGTTATTCTGAACCAACTAAAGACTTGCATCTTCGTAATAAATTACAGGTGCTGCAGTGTATTTCACTCTGTGGTCTATATTAAAGTTTAATACTTGGCTATTATACCTTGCTTCTAAATTTTGTCAGAGAGTTTGGTTGCTGTGTTGGTGCCAAATATTATTATTATTTATTCAATGTAAACCCCATCCCTCTCTCCTTTGGCATCCTTGGGAGGCTTACAAAACAGAACCATAAATATAGTTAAAATACAATTTATTAGATCAAATATTTTAAATACTTAAAATATTAATTTCACTATAAAATAATATTTTCCAAGGCCGCAACAATAGACAACCAACAGATGAGCCAAGCAGGGAGCTTCGTAGAAAGAAAATTCACCGGTAAGTGCCCCAATTTTCTTTTCTCCCTCCGCTCCCTGCTTGGCACTCCTCAGTTTGGGATGTACCAAAGCTGAGCCAAACCAGGGTGGGAGAAAAGAGATGGGCCCCGGTTAGAGATCCGCTGCAATGGCCTGGAGGACCCTCCGCCCGAAGGCGGCCTCCACCGAAGCCATTGTATGAATCTTGTAGTGTCTAGGGATGGGCGAACGCGGTTCCGGCGTTCGGAGTTCAGACCAAACTCGACCAGTTCGGTCAACCGAACCGAACTTCCGAACCGAACCGAACTTCCTAACTGAACCTAACTCAGTTCTGTTCACCCATCCCTAGTAGTGTCTAGAGAATGTATGCGCTGAGGTTCACGTGGTTGCCCTGCAGATCTCCTCGCAGGAGGTTCTGGCCAGCATGGCCCATGACATGGTCGAAGAACGTAGAGAATGCACCATAACCTCTGTCAGCAGGGGCTTTTTCATTGCCCTGTACGCTTCCATGATACAGCTACAAATCCAGTGCACGATCATGTCCTTTGATGCTGGTCGCCCCAGTTCCGCACCCCTGTATTTGATAAACAGGCTGAAAGATCTGGAACCCATACTTGTTTGGTGGATATAAACTTTCCACACTCTGTGAATATTCAGTTTGTGCCAGACCTTCTTCTGACGGTGTCCCGAACTTGGGAAGAAGGTCGGTAACACGATCTCCTGAGCCCTGTGAAAGGCTGAATTGACCTTAGGATTGAAAGTCGGGTCCGTGCGCAGAATCACTCTGTCCTCGTGAAAAACGCACAGGTGTTGCGCTGTGGAGAGGGCTGCCAACTTGGAAATCCTTCTGGCTGATATAACGGCCACCAAGAAGGCCACCTTAATGGACAGGAAGTACAGTGGGACTTGACTCAACTGTTCGAAAGGGGGTTGAGTGATGGCCGTGAGAACAGTGTTTAAGTTCCAGGAAGGAAAACGGTGTACAGGCGGTGGGGCTATTGCACGAGTAGCTTTGAGTAATCTCCCCACCTGCCTGCTCCTGGTAAAGCAGGCCCTGGACCCTGCCCCTAGGATCACTCCGAGAGCCGACACTTGCCTAGCCAGGGTGGAGGTCCGAAGCCCTTGCTCTAGGCCATCCTGTAAAAACTCCAGCACTTCAGGCATGGAGGGTGCATGGTTGTTTCCACCTCTGGTCTCTCTCCATCGGAAGAAGCGTCTCCACGTGGCCACATAGATTCTGTTGGCAGAGGTCTTGTGGGATGCCATGAGTGTTTTGATGACTCTTTCTGAGAAACCTTTTGCCCTCAGGACCTCCCTTTCAGTAGCCAGGCCGTCAGCTGAAAGTACCCTGGATCTTCATGTATTAGTGGGCCTTGGTTGAGGAGGTCCGGGTGGTCCAAGAGGCGGACAGGGGGCTGTATCTGAAGCTCCATGAGGTCTGAAAACCACGGGCGTCTTGGCCAACATGTGGTGATCAGAATCACCTTGGCTCCGCGTCTCCTGATTCTTTTTACTACTCGACTCAACTCTGGGATTGGAGGGAAGGCATATGCTAGACCCCGAGGTCATGGTTGCTGCACAGCATCTATCACCAATGCCCCTGAGTCTCTGCGTCTTGCGAAGTAGGTGGGTACCTTGTGATTGGCCCTCGAGGCAAACAGGTCAATGGTTGGGGTCCCCCCACCACCGTGTTACCCAGCTGAACATGTTCTGGTGCAGCTCCCACTCTCCTGGATCCAAAGTCGTCTGGATGAGTTGGTCCGCTTCTATGTTGTCCATTCCCCTGATGTGGACTGCCCTAATCGACTTGAGTCTGGGTTCTACCCATTAGAACAACCGCTGCACCTCCAGCTGCAGGGATTTAGACCTTGATCCCCCTTGGTGATTGACATATGCCATTGCTGTGGTATTGTCCATCTGCACCAAGACATGGTAGTCTCTCAGGTTGTGTTTGAATTCCATCAGTGCCAGGTGAATTGCTCGAAGCTCCAGGAGGTTGATGCTGAGGGATGCTTCCTCGTGTGACCAATGGCCTTGTGTCTTCTTGGTGCCCATAAGCGCCATCCATCCCCCGAGGCTGGCATCTGTCATCACTGTGATCCTGTGTGGCGTGATCAGGGGGACTCCCTGGCGCAAGCGGGATGCCACTCCCCACCAGTCGAGCTACTTGGCTAGAGGCCCTGAGATCCTGATTACCTTGTGTTTCCAAGTCATGATCTCTCTCTGGTAGGGTCTGAGGAAGTTCTGTAATGGTCGAAGGTGAAGCCTGACCCACTGCACTTGGTCTATGCAGAACATCATCATGCCTAGCAGCCTCGCCAGAGCCATGACAGAAGCTGTGCGGTCTTGCAGTGCTCTGGATAGCGCGTCGATCAGTCGGTTGATGTGCTCCTCCTCTATCGAGACCCAGTTCGCTGCTGTGTCGATGATCACTGCCAGATGTGGGAGAGTCCTGGTTGGAACAAGATGACTCTTGGGGGGATTGATGACGAACCCAAAGCTCTGCAGGGTTTGCATGGCCACCTGCAGGTGCTGGACTGCTGCAGGGCGGGACGCTAAACAGATTAGTAAGTCGTCCAGGTACAGGTAGGCGTGGACCCCCTTCTGGTGAAGTAGAGCTACAAGAGGGGCCAGTACCTTGGTAAACGCACGGGGGTCCGAGGCCAGTCCGAAGGGCAAGGAGGTATACTGCCAGTGCGCACCCCTGTAGTAGAATCTCAGTAGCGCCCTGTGCTGATGGGCAATGGGTACGTGTAGGTAGGCATCCTTCAAGTCGACTGAGGAGAGCCAATCCCCTAGCTCTAGAGCCTGCAAAGTGGACTTGAGGGTCTTCATACGAAATTTCTTGTACTTCGTGAACCTGTTCAGGAATCTTAGGTTGAGCACTGCTCGCGCTTCTCTGTTCTTCTCGGGGACGAGAAACAACAGGGAGTACAGACCCTTGCCCCGCTCTGTGACTGGTACCACCTCGATTGCTCTGATGTTGGCGAGTCTTGCTCTGGCCAATCTCATGAGCTGCCTCTTCACCGCGTCCTTTGAAGCCGGGGACCCGACAAATCTGCTGGTCAGCCAGGTCACCAGTTCGATGCGGTACCCCTCTTTGATTATGGTCTTCACCCACTCGTCCTGGATGTGAGAGGACCATATAGTGACGAAATGGGTTAGGCGCCCCCTGAGGAGAGGAGGACCCTCAGGGGGCATGGCAGGGCTGTCATTGGGAGGACTTTGGGCCAGGCTGTTTGTTGTTGGGCCTCAACCTGTTGTTGTTGCTGTTGTTGGCCCTTTGAGCGGGCTGCCAGCCAGACTTGCGGTGCTTGTCTTTGGAATAGTACTGGTGGCCGGTTCCTCTCGCGTATCCCTGCCTATAATGCTGGTGATGAAAGGAGCCTGACTTATTTCTTCCTTTGTCTGTATTAGGCGTGAGGGCCTTTTTCTTCTTCTCTTCCACCATTTCCTCAAGCATTTTGTCGAGGGTAGGGCCGAAGAGCTTGTCCCCCACAAACGGGTCCAAGGTCAGGGTGGTCTTTGACGTCGGATCTGCTTTCCATGTATGGAGCCACAATCGCCGTCTAGCCGCCACATTGGTAGCTGCCACCTGTGAGCTGACCCTCATCGAGTCTATGGAAGCATCTGCGATGTAGGCCGCTGCGGAGGCAATCCTGTCCAGCCTGGATGCCTGTTCCCGCGGCTGTAACTCAGGGTCCCTTGCTTCCTCCACCCAGGTCAAGATTGTCCTTACGAAGAAGCTAATGGCTGTATCAGCCCGAAGGGCATTTGACGTGGTCTTGAACAGCCTCCTCAGAGAAGCTTCCAGTGCTCTATCGGTCTGGTTCTTAGGCAGAGGACCTCCCCATGGGGTGGCTGACGAGTCTCTAGCAAGGGCGGCTGAAGCCGGGTCAAACAGGGAGGCTCTCCCCTCCGGGAGGGCAAACAGGAAGGCTCTCCCCTCCGGGAGGGCAAACAGGAAGGCTCTCCCCTCCGGGAAAGGGTAGAGGTTGCTTGGCCATTTTCGGGGGCCTCCTCTCTTTAGTGGTTGCTCCCAGGCTGACCTGATGATGGCTTCGAACGTGGGAGGTAGCAGCAGACAGGTGGGTGGTTTCTTGGGTTTGAGGAGCAGGTTCCTTCTCGGGCTGCGTTCCTCTGCTGCAGGGCTTCAGCTGTTGGGGTTACGCTGAGAGCGTCCGTGACTCTGATTATGATCTTATTGAGCAATGCTGGGTCGTACTGCCGCTGTTCCTCCTCGTCTGAAGACTCCCCACTTTCGGACCATTCCCCTTCCTCTGCGGAAGACTCGGGGGTATCGGGTGGGGATCACACGCTTGAGCGAGGCTTGGATCTCTTAGGTTTGTTGCCGCTCGTTCTAGGTCCCTTAACCTTAAATCCTTTACATTCCAGCAGCCTGATCAGTTCCATATCAGAGGTCTCCCCGCTATCAGAGCCTGAGCCTGACCCTGCTGAGGAAGACAGCGGTGAGAGGTAGTTGTCTTGCGGAAGGCGTCCCCTAGACGTTGGTTGCTTGCCCTTGCTCGCGTTCCTGGGGTTTCCCTTGAACCTTCCAGCCTGCGTGGTTTGCGAGTTGATGTTACTCATCTGGGCCCTTAGTTCGTTGATTGCCGCTGCAATTGAGCTGAGGAGGTTCCCTGATTCTCCCTGTCCCTGTGTCGCGTCTGTGGCTTGTATGCGCTGGGACGGGTACTCTGGTGACAGGTGTGGAGGGCTCTGCTCTGGGGAGGTGCGCTCTTCCTGTACTGTGGAGCGTTGCATGGCTGCAGCTTCCCCTTGCTGGTCCGGATCCAGTTCCTTTGGCCTGTTGCGCACTTGTGGTCGCCATCTCTGACCTAGGAACCATGCAGAAATAGTAAGGTTTTTAAAATTAAAATGGCAGCGCCCACATGACCGGGCCAAAATGGCGGCACCCATGAGACCCACATGACCGGGCCAAAATGGCGGCACCCATGTGACCCACATGGCACAGCCAAAATGACAGCACCATTAGATGTCACGTGGAGGGGTAAACCAGGTCTGGGGAAACTCCCTCCCAAGCCCAACTGCGGAATGCGATGGGGAGAGGACGAGATGGTAGGGCTCTCCCCCACCTTCCCATAGCCCCAGGATGGTGCGGGGCAGTTGGGGAGGGACACAGGAGTGGTAAACGCCAACCCCCTGGGCTCCAAGCACTGTCGGCAAAGTACCGGGGAGAAAATCTTGCCGGAGATCCCCCCATGGCCACACCGTCCTGTGGCAGGCGGCGCCAAAAAAAGCCAGGGGGAAAACAGGGCCCCACTGCTGGTGGCTTGCTCCGCATGAGCCCATGCGCTCCCAAGCGGTTCCACTCCAGGATGCCAAAGCGTGCTCCGGTAACCTCCACCTGCCCTGCGGTACCAGGGCCTCGTGAGTACTCCCTGGGAAGCGGCAATCCTCCCCTGGATGGTGCAGCACAACCCACCCCTCCCCCATGACCCAGGCAGTGGGTGGCTGGCAGCGGCGGAGCCTGCTGTGGGCACCGACAGCGCCTCCTGATTCCCCTTCAGGGAGAGGAGGGGGCAGGCAGGCTCCCCAGTTTGGCTCAGCCCAACCCAGCACCCTTGCAGAGGGAAGGGGAGTGAGCAAGCCCTTAGAAACAATAAAAAAACAAACTAAAAAAATAAAACAGGTAAAACAATAAAAACAGCTCCCTAAAAGGTACTCCAGGGAGCGAAGTCTGCTTCTGGTATATCTGAAGGCAGAACTCAAATTGGAGAGGTAGGGCGTGTCCCGCACCTGATCTGCCCACAAATTTGAACATTTGAGGTCTGCCTTCTGAGTACCTGAAGCAGGACACACCCAAGCTAAGGAGTGCCTAGCAGGGAGCTGAGGGAGAAAATATGCAGTAATTACTAGAAGCCAGCATGGGTTTGTCAAGAATAAGTCATGCCAGACTAATCTAATCTCCTTTTTTGATCTGGTTACTAGTTTAGTGATTCATGGAAACAATGTGGACACAATATTTTGTAAGCCACCCTGAGATTTTTGGAAAGGATGGGGTAGAAATCAAAATCAATCCATCCATCTTGATTACCGCAAAGCATCTGACAAAGTCCCCCATTATATCCTGGTTGACGAGCTCCTAAAATGTGGGCTAGATGATAATACCATTAGGTAGATTTACAGCTGGTTGAAGAACTGTATTCAAAGAGTGCTCATCAATGGCTCCTCATCAGTCTGGAGGGCGGTGTCATGTGGGGTGCTTCAGGGCTTGGTCCTGGACTCAGTACTGTTCAACATCTTAATTAGTGACTTGGATGAGGGAGTAGAGGGAATGCTTATTAAATGTGCAGATGACACAAAACTGGAAGGGATAGCAAACGTCTTAGAAGACAAATAAAATTAAAAACCATCTTGTTAAGCTGAAAAACTGGGCTGGAGCTAAGAAAATGAAGTTCAACAAAGATAAATGTTCTGCATTTAGGTAAGAAAAATCCAGGATGAGGGAGGCTTAGCAGCAATACATGTTAAAAGGATCTGGGGATTGTAGTTGATCACAAAGTGAGCATGAGTCAACAGTGTGATGCAGGACACAAAAAGGGCTAATGCAATTTTGAGCGGCATTAACAAAAACATTGTATCCAAGTCACGAGAAGTAATAGTTCCACTCTATTCTACACTGATCAGACCTCATCTGGAGTACTGTGTTCAGTTCTGGGCACTGCACTTTAAGAAGGAAATTGACACGTTGGAACAGGTTCAGAGGCGAGCGACAAAGATGGTCAGGGGTCTGGAAACCAAGTCTTGTGAGGAAAAGTTGGAGCGGGTTATGTTTAGCCAACAGAAGAGAAGTCTAGGGGGAGACATGATAGCGGTCTTCTACTACCTGGAGGGCTGGCACAGCCCTTCTCTCTTGCCCCTGAAAGCAAGACTAGTAATAATGGGTTCAAATTACAAGAAAGCAGATTTCAGTTAAACATCAAGAACAACCTTTAATGGTAAGAGCTATTTGAATGCGCAACAAATTGCCTACGGAGGTGGTGGGCTCGCCTTCTCTGGCGGTTTTCAAAGAGAGGCTGGACGGCCATCGGTCAGGGATGCTGTAGCTGCGGATTTCCTGCACTGAGCAGGGGGTTGGGCTAGATGTCCACTGAGGTCACATCCAACATTATGATTTTTGATACTGCTCACTGATGCTCCCTCTACTGCCTTTTATTCAGAGCCCCTTTACCTGCAACTCAGCTAAGCATGGGCACATGCAACTTCGCAGTTTGGTGAATGTATCCCTATTGTTTCCCCCTATTCACATCCCCTCAGAGCAGGGACCCATCTCCAATTTAATGATTGTTCAGTGACAGATACATTGCAGGTGCTATATAAATACTTAATACTAATCCAGACATAGTATCTTGTGAAACTAGTAATCATTAGTTCACACACTCACGAAGTGGAGACATTGGACCATCTTGTTTTATGCTGCCCTTATTATTGTAGAATCTGTGACACCTGGCTATCCCCCTGAATAGATTCTGCTATGAGGGAGGGGTCAGAAAATATTTTTTAAATCTCTGTTGAATCTTTCATCATCAAACTCGCTTCTTGCCTTGGCAATTTTTCTTAAGCTGGCTAAGGAAAGGAGACAGAAGATTATGGCGTATCACACTGCATTGGTAAATTATAAGGCAGCTGCTTAGGTTGGGTAGTTGCGAGGACTGCCATAGTTGATAGAGGTATTACTAGCGACGTTTTCTGTTCTCCAGCTCCTCGGTTGGGGATCGGTATTGCGTATTGTATATCTGTACAGGTTAATGGCTTTGGATTAATTAACTTTGTCCTTATTTAACGGACCTGAATTATTTAACCTTGTTTTTATTATAATTTTTGTAATTTATTATTTTATGTATATGTACTTACTATTGTGTTTTTGGATATTGCGAAAGCCAACGCCGTAATAAACTTACCCTACAAATCCTAGTTCACACACTGTGAGCGACTGATACACTGTGCAGCCCCATTCCCACTTTTACTAGAATGGCTGTGTCGTGCCGGCATGGGAAAGAAAACTCCATGTAGGTAAATTAACTAACTCCTCTAGTATATTGTCAGTCACATGTAATGAAGTCTAATAACCACAGCAGAGAGTCAAACTCATTAAGCTCTTTCTTCTCATTTTAGGATTGTATTTCATTTTTGTGATTTTGCTTAAAATCAGAAATATGCTCCACTCCACTGAGGTAGAAACCCACGCTTCTGGGGAAAAACATCAAGCATTCCAAGCAATATTTCTGGTGCTAGAGTGATGTACTACATACAGTCACCACCATCAGGAATCAGAACAAGGATGTCTTAAAGCAGGGGGTGGAGAACCTCAGGTCTGGGGGCCAAATGCGGCCATCGGCAGGTTTTTATGTGGCCCCTTTCCAGTGCCTGGATCTGGTCCCTGGATCCAGTCTCTATCCCCAAGCACTGAAAAAATGAGCTCAGGATAAGGGAGCAGAAAGGAGGGGCATGCAAACAAGGGCAGGGGACAGATCCATGGCACAGATCCATGATCTGGGCCCTCCTTTTCTTTAATACACCCGTTATGTGGCCCTCGGAGCTCATACTAATTTTCAATGTGGCCCTCGGGACAGAAAAGGTTCTCCACCCCTGTCTTAAAGGATGCATCTACAAGTTGTGCTGAACAGAAGAGACTCCATATCTGGGCTATAACAGACACTGGAGCCAGTCCTAAACCCTGTGCATGCACATGTGGAGCACGCAGCATATACACACACAACCTGCGCAGACATCCATTATGGAGACCGTGGCATGTGTGCAAACTAGGGCTGAACCGAATTGTACTTCAGGATATTTGGACCAATTTTTGAAGTTCCGAATAGTTAATCTTAGTACTCTGAGGCAATTCAGTGTTCTTGCCGACGCTTTGGACTTCGGAGACCGAAGCACAGAATGTCTGAAAACTTCAGAAAGTTATTGCAAACTTTTTGAACCCACAGCCAAAGCACAACCCAGAAAAGCAGGCAAGCAACAGTGGGACAATCGCTCCAGAAAACAACTCCTGCAACTGCATGCAGAAATAAAAAATAACAAAACAAAGTAGTGTACCCACAGCATGGCCCACCATCAGCAGTGAGTGCACCACATATGTCAATCAAGCAGTGCACAAAAATGCAGGCTAGCAAGGGACATTCGCTCAAGAAGAATACAACAACCCCCACCAAACAGGCTGCAACTTTATGGAGAAATAAACTGCACCAAAAAAAGCCAGCAAGCACAAGGCCCAGCAGGCGTCACAAAATTAAGAAACCAGACATTCACACCCCTCCCCCCTCGGTATGGCATTGTGGCAATGGTAACTTGAACAGACCAAGCAAACTTGGGAACTGGAGCCAGGCAGAGAGATCCCTCTTCATGGTGCCAAGTGCCAACCAAAGCAGCAGGCAGCAATGTGGCACTCTATTTTTTTATTATTTTTTTTAAAACTGCATGGCATGGTAAAGGGTAACATAACCCCCCATCCCCCAGCATTGGTCCCATGGACAGGACAGGACAGGCCCCCCTCTCCTCACTGATTACTTACAGATCCAGCAGCACTGCATCATGCAGCGCAGCCAAATTCACCAAAAATAATGGACAAAATGGCTGCAGTGCAGACACTTATTTTGCCCTGCCAGCCAATTCAAAAGCTGACCATCTGACTTGGCCAGCCAATCAAAACTTGTCATCTGGCTTACCATCACTCCACTGTCCCCTCCCATACCCCCCTCCTACCAAATATGGCCCTAAGTTTCATTTCCAGAAGAAGGGAAGCTCAGCTGTCTACCAGCCCCCACACATACGTAGAGGTTTTTTGAAGTTTTCTGAATTACGGCCTTGGTTCTTGGAACTTTGGCCTCTCTCAACCAAATACCTTACTATTCGACAAATTCCAACGTTTTCTGAATACTTTATTTCAACCCTAGCACAAACTATACAAAAACATATGCACGCACATGTGTGCATGCTGAAGTTGCAAACTCGAGGGTTCTGTATCATGCCCACTCTTATTCTTTACGGAACGGACCTGGTGACTGCTGCAGCCCACATATAGGACAGCCCCTCTCCCTACACCATAGAGTTGTGGGCAGATTGCCAGATGCTCTAGGCAGCCACCCACAACTCTATGGTGTTTGTCAGGGACAACCCCCAGTCAAGAGCAAAGCTACAGCAGCTGTCTGCCAAGTAGACAGACTGCAGCTCTGCCTCGGGCCAGTGCCCAAGGTTTGGCTGGCCTACTCCTTTGGTGACACTGTTGGATGTTCCGGAGCATGACCGACAGGGATGCCCTGGAGTAGGGACAGCCTTCTCCGCTTCTGCCTGCACATCTGGAGGTCTGCTTTTACACGGACAGGCAATCTGGGAGTGCAGCGGAGTAGAGACAAGGCTGCTGTCAATCTGAAAACAGCCAATGTACTTTCACTATTCACATGTAGACTTTAACTCTTCTGTCCTATACACTGCAGAAAACCTGAAGACATCCAGGGAATATGGGGGGGGGTCTATGCATGCCATTAGATCCACAATCCATTGTGTTTATGTTTCCCTTTAAAACACAACATATATTAATGTAAGTGACTTATAAAAGAACCTGAGTTTTTCTTGATTCAGCAGGTGGCATTGTACCTTCAAAGAAAAAGAAAAAAAAGGATATTTAGCAGGACTGCAACCTGACTTGAAATTTTAGTTGATTAATAGATTAAACCTTTTTGTTGATTAATCAATCAATCTATTAAAAATCTACATAAATTTGCATAAGTTTACATACATACACAAATTTGTATATATTTGCCTAATTTGCGTGCATTGGGTAAACTTGCCTTCCACTGGAACGCATCTCCTTGAACTACAGATTCAGAACTAGGAACTGTCCAGAAGGTTCTGGCAGCTAACCGATTAATCAGGGAAACAAGTTTTAATCTGTTTTAGACAGATTAATCAATTTATTGGCTCAATTAATTGATTAATGGTTGCAGCCCTAATATTTAGGATTGGTGTCGAAGGAAAATACTCTGGCTGGAAGGTACTTTCTTTCAAGTAAAGCAAAACCTTGAGTAACTAGGATATAGAATAGAATCCCATATTTTTTGTAGGCATACAGACTACATTTTAATCCTACTGCTCTGGTAGAACACTAACGTTGGTAGATTCAACCGTTTGAAGCATTCGTCATTGCCTGCCCTAAAGTGGTGTTATGCGCTATTAAACAGTAAACCTACCTTGCTATTAAAGAATCTCCATTTCAGTGATAAATTATATTTTGGGGGGGATTTACTTTGTATACTTGTAATGTTAAAAAGAATTATGGAGGTGAAAGACAGTATAAAATGTGAAATTTTTATTACATTTGACAAAAGCCCCTAGCATGCATCAAGAGAGTACCAATGGGATATGGAACATCTGAACTGTTCACATACTACTTATGGCCATTAGTGACCATAAGTTAGCAGTGTACTAAAAAAAGATTTATTCATAGACTTTCTAGAAAATGTAGCCCCCATCTACTTCTATTGAAAGGGTGTCAACATAATAAAATTCACTATCACAACTGTTATTTGGCACGCTGTTGGCTATCTCAACAGAAACTAGTTATCAACATGGAACACATGCCTACATCCACCCCACGTTTCTTGCACTAAGAGCATTCACACCCGCAGGTGAAACTCGACATACTGACCAGACAGGATGCAAGATAAAATTGCCAATGACCATGTTGTGCCTCTTTATAATCCATAGTGTATTTTCAGTTTATAGGGTTTCAGCCCTCTGCCTTTGATGAGCACTAGATTCAAAAATTTCAAGTAGAAAATACAAAAAGTCTAAAAAAAAAAGTCATAAATCTTTGCTTCTCCTTTGGTATTAACTTTAATGTGCACTGAATTCCTAGTGCATGACAGCATATGAATCCAGCGTAGGCCAATTTTTATCATCTATTTTAAACACCGTTTCATATTGTGCTATAAATTATAGCAGTAAAACAGTAATAAGATATAAATTATAAATGGATGTCAGCACTTTACCCTGCAGCAGCATTGCCACAGTGCAAAAGTGACAAGTAATGTATAGCACCTCTGATTCTCAGCTAACTAACTGGCAACAGCAACAAATACAGAAGTTACAAGAGGTGTCCCTAATTTCTAAGGGTGTTTTCAGACAAGTACACTCCACACACTATACATGCTGCAGAGCTGTAGTGTTGCCCTATAACACGTATAGTGGGTGGGAGGTGGGTGGAGACTGTCTTGTCTGAAAACGCCTTCCGACTCTCCCCATTCATTCTCCACATCTTTTCAGACTGCATAATTTGCAATGATTAAAACAAGAAGTCCATAACCATAGATTTATGCAACTGTGTATTAAGAGTTTGTATTCTTGTTTTCACAGGCTGCTTTCACATGTGACTGAAAGCATCCTTACAAGACTGGAAGGAAACATGCGATTGTAAATATTGCACGGTTTTGCGTACATGTGAATGCACTACTCGGCATAATTTCTGCTTTTACGCACATTTACAGGGTTGAATTTCACAACCCTGTCATCTGTCAATGTAAACACGCATAAAAGGGAGATTAATGCATTCGTATGTACACAAAACCATGCGAGATTTGCAATTGCATGTTCTCTCCCAGCCTTAGAAGGATGCTTTCAGGCACATGTGAACGTGCCTGTAGACTAAACAAATCATGTAGAGCCCTGCATGCTGTCACGGAGTTCCGTGGGACAGAGCTAACGTATTCCTTGTTACATTGAGACTAGACTTTGGTAAACCTAGCTGTTTTAGGAGTGGGATGTACCTCAGGTCAGTCAGGCCAGTGCTGATTTTTGAGCCCATGCACGATCTAATTCAGTCCTACTGCAGGCATCAATAAAAGGCATGCCACTGCAAAGATACATTGGGTGTCTTTAGACATAACGTCAACGGGTGTCTGAATGTGTGTTTTGACCTTGATACGAATACCGGTTTGGCCCTGTGTTCACCATGTGGCGCTGTTGAGACACACAGCCCATCTTGGGGCAAATAGGTGTTTTGCTCTCCACCTGATCTCAGCACGCAAGTGTTGCCACCTCATTCCCCATGTTGTACCTGCTAATATGCTTTCCCCAAGCACATACCTGTGTTGGGGAGGGAGTTTGTCCCCATCACACCTTGGAGAAAGGAGGGTGCAGAGAAGGGGGAGGGAGCTCCTGGCTGCTCTCCTTCCTAGCAAGTAGGAAAGGGTAACTAGGTAATATAGGGTGGGGGAGGGAGTTCAGCTGGGCCCACAAAGCCTGGTCTGAGCTGCGGATGCGGAAAAAAAGCTGGACAGAGCTCGCTTTCCCACCTGTTATAGATAACGAGGCATGGGGGAGAGGGAAGGTGGGCATTGGCAGGGATTTCCGGGATGTGCTAGGTCCACCCATCCAGCGTCTTGGCACTAAAGGCGTCCACCGGTCACCTGAATTCAGGCCAGGAAAGAATCTTTCCCCCTGTATGGCAAATTGGTTTGAGCCTTAAGAGCGGGTCGTCTCCCCCCCCTCTCCCCCCGCCTCCTTGTAGTACTTTCCCCCTATACGTATCAGGTTGTACATTTAAAGATATTGTAGAGTTAGTTTTCTGTTGAACACCACACAGGAGAAGTTTCCTCAAAACAGACCTTTACTAAGAACTCAGAAGACATGCTTCCATACTGTGCAGACTGCATGGTACAAGATGGAGGACAGAGAGAGAAGAAGAAAGGAGACGAGGGGGAAAAAACTGTTTCACCCCCTGCCCCTACTGGACAAGCCCCATATTAAACTTGCAGGGCTTGCAATGGGCTTTTTGTCGGTGCACCCCAAATAAGACATGACACGACTGTATGGATTTAACATGGCCGCACCCTTTATTAATCCAGATTACAAATAAACCAAATACGTGAGGGGGTGACTTCGCCTACTGCATTCAGGGTCCAAGAACGTAACTCGATTAAACCTTTAAACTCAGGGGAGGTTTCGATATACCCTCGATAACCTTCCCCAACAACGTCTCCCCTTCGTCCAGCGCAATGGGCGCAGCCAAAGGGTACATAGTTCGATCGGACTTGAGTAAGCCATAAGGTGCCCTCTCGGTAGGGGGTCATACAATACCCTACCACTATCCCAGGTCACCTCTCCCAGGGAAACCACACTTCGCTTGTCATACCCTGCAATTACGATAGGTGTGGTTTCCCCGTCTCCTAAGGAGATGATTCCTATGTTCACTTTATCCTAAATTAAACCGATACTGGACCCGCACCAAGAGTGCGACAAATTATACATAACCACAAGTCAACATCAATTCAAGCAAGCATTAGAATACTAATGGCCAGCCAAATTTCCTCATACTGTAAAGAAGGCGAAAAAACAAGAAGGCCCTCTGACCAATTTTTTCTTGTCAAAAATTCCTTCCTGGTCCATTCTAATGCAACCAGTCGTAACCACAATATGCAGGGAGAGAGGGTGGGTGCTGCTCCATTACCCACTCCTCCTAGAGTGAGCAGGGAATGCCCGCTCATCGCTGCTCCGCCCACATGACTGCGAAGCACCAATGAGAACTCAGCCTTTTTGCGCCTGCTGGCCTGGGCTGCCACTGTGACCCTTGCGGGCGTAGGATGCAGCCACCGCACCACGCATGCTGCACGTTGCAGCCGCACGGCACCTTGTGCCCTGCCTTGTCCCGGCGGTGTCTTGGGGGCACGACAATAGCCCCGCCGCACGGATAGGGTGGAGGGCCATACTTGTGACTGTTGCACAATTGAACAAAAGGGACATTCAAGTGTGCGATATAACAACAATTGCTGCAACATGGATGCCCAGTGCCAGGAAAGAGGAGCTAATGGCAAAAGAAGGGATCGGTAAACATGGAAACTGGGGCACCTCTTTACAGGGTAAAGGGTGAGGGTATGGGTGTTACCGATTGCGAGATAAGCAACACATGGCTTTAGCTAACCCTTGCTGGTGGCAGGACAGTGCTGCTGAGCAGGACAAATGTGGAACCTAGTTGGTGCCAAAACCATCATCCCTTCCTCAGGTCCCTGCCATAGGCAGTCGGGTAGTAATGGAGATGGGTTGTGTAATCCATTGGGGACAAGGAGCTTGGGATTGCTGGAAAAGCGGGACTGTTATGTTGGTTTGGTTATGCCAGTCCGGTTATTTGTTATCCCCCACTTCTCCCCAGACTGCTGTTAACAATAAAGAGTTGCAGCCTCTTTTACCCAAAACTTTGTGTCTGTGGCCTTATTTTGGGCTGCGAGGACAAAATTCTACTCTGTTTCTACAGTTCCTACCCAATGGGGCCTTTAGCATGACTGAAAAACATACTGATGGTAGAGGAGAGGTAGGTAATAGAAAGTACTCAGAGTAGGTGAGAAGGTTAAAGCAATTTTAGTGCCAGGTGTAGGTAGAACTTTGTTTACATAAAGTCCCTGGAAGTAAAACTTTTAATTTAAGGATTTACCTGAGCTATCAGAGGAGATTGCATCAGTTCCTGAGGCCCTAATCAGTCAGATGAGCACTTCACTAATATTAAAAATCATCAATACTTGTGTGAAGTAGAGAATGGTTCTCATTTTACAGACGATCACAGACAGATGAAACAGTCATCAAGGTCACTCAGGAAGTTGTGGAAGAACTGGAAACGGAACCTCAACTTGTAAGTCTCAGTCTTCTGTCTTATTCACAAGATGCTCTTTCATTCTCACTGACATCTCAGGCTATTACGCTGTTCACACCTTTCACAGGCAGGGTAAAACTTACAAGGGTTCTGAAAAAGCAGGTGTAAAAAAAGATGCATCTCAAAGATTTCATTTTATTGTACATCAAGAAAGGTCTGTTTTTGGATAACAGCAGTGACACTGTAGCTGTCTCTCTTAACATATAGGGTGTCTTTAGACATAACGTCAACGGGTGTCCAAATGTGTGTTTTGACCTTGATATGAACACCGGTTTGGCCCTGTGTTCACCATGTGACGCTGCTTAGACACACAGCCAACTTTGGGGCAAATCAGTGTTTTGCTCACCACCCGATCTCAGCACGCAAGTGCTGCTGCCTCATCCCCCGTGTTGTACCTGCTAACACGCCACGCAATATCATTAGACATAACGTTGGCCACGTTTAGCCGGAACACGCAAATTGTCCTTGTGACGCAATGGTGTTCACATCATGTGATCAACGGGTGGCCAAATTGGTGTTGGGATTGTTATGGTGCTTACACACAACAGCCAAACATGTGCTTAGGGGTTTTGACACTCGATCTTTGATGTCTAAAGACACCCATAGCCTATGAGGCGGCGAGAGAACGGTGTGCTCTCAATAATCATACTAAATAGGGATGGGCGAACGCAGTTCAGATGTTTGGAGCGAGCTCGGTCTGTTCAGACGTCTGAACCAAACGTCCAAACCGAACTGTCGAATGATCAAACAGTTCGGTCATGTTCAGATGAGTTCGGGGGCGGGAAAAACGTCTTTTCAGGGCCAAAAATTCGGTTTCAGTTTCGTTTAGGTTTCGATATTGATAGCGCTATTTTTGAATGTTCAGCCAAGTTCGGCCAAACCGAACTCGGCTGAACCGAACCATCGAACCTGAACTTGGGTTTCAAACTGAACGACCAAACCGTGTTCTGTTTGCCCATCCCTAATACTAAAGTTTCACATTAAGTCAATTTCCAGGACTGAATCAGTTCTGGATAGAACATTTTCATAAATACACTTAAAAAAAAAAAAAAAAAAAGCTTACAATTCTTCAGAACATGGCTGAAGACAGCCAAGTGGATTATTTGAACCCCAACATTTCACTAAAGCCAATCATTTGGACTCAGAGGGAAACAGTGACTTGTATATATCAAATGGGTTGCCTACCAAATTTATCTAGTTTTTAAACAGTCACTACTAGATCAATGTGTAGCAGAGAGGAATTATTGTTCCATATTTTAAATAATGTTACATAATAAATACTTTACCTTAGTGCCTCACAGAGGTGTCCTGAAAATAATGTCTGTGAAGCACTTTGAACATCAGAAATATAAGTGCTGGGTGTTTAAAAAACATAAAAAACACTATGTTTAAAAATTGTTTTGTTCTATGTTGGAAGCCGCCCTGAGATGTCATAGGCATGGGGGGGGGGCGGCATATAAATATATATATATTTTATTAAAAGGATTTTTTAATTTGGTTCTTTGAAACGAAACACACAATGTAAAGAAAAAATAGGTTACACATTTCAATGGTTATCCTAACCATTCTTAACTTCCTTACATACTAGGTGTTCAATATTAAACATATTCCTCGTTACATGCTGCTTAGAAATATTGTCAAATAAAATTGTTCTGTCATTTTGGGGGAACTCTTCGTTTTCCAACGCCGTGATAATGCTAAACCATACAGCTTCAAAGTTCTCTTTTTTGTCCTTTAACGCAGCCATCAGTTTTTCCATAGTGAACAGATACCAAATTCGACGAATCCATTCCTGCAGGGGTAGAGGGCCTTCAGTTTTCCAATGTCACGCAATTATGTTGACTGCCACCAAGCAGAGAATCTTAGACGTCTCTTGGTGTAACTTAAGAGTTTTGTTATCCGGATAGATGCCTAGGATAGCTAATTCAAATTTAAAGGGCACCACTGTACCATTTATCCAGTTCAAAAATCTCTGCACACATATACAATCCCATAAACAATGCTTTAGCGTACCCTGTTGCCCACATCCCTTCCAGCACATTCTTTTATCAGGTAAGTTTCCATATTTTAAGTGTTGGGGTGTTAAGTAAAATCTGGTGGTTGCCTTTATCTGCGTTTCCTTCACCTCCATCGCAGACGCACATGCATGCATGTGCCTCCACATCTGTTTAAGCTCGTCTTCCGCAAAAGATCTATTTAACTCCTTTTCCCATTTGTCTATATATGGATGTTTTGCGTTGTAGAAAAGTGCCTTTAGTTCCTTATAAATTCCAGATAGTTTACCCTTTGTCCCGGTTAAGCTAAACAATATACCCTCAACCCCTTTTGGCTCCCTGCTGAAGCTTTCCGTTAACATCGGGTTTGTAAACACATTTTTTAATTGTAGGTACTGAAAGGTTTCAATTCTTCCTCGTACTAACTGTTCTAAATCCTGTAAGGCCATAAATTGACCTTTCTTAAACAGTTGGCTTGCCTTGTTAATGCCCTTATTTGCCAATTGTTGCACTAACTGAGGAGCAATGTCACGCTCTCTTACCCCCATCCTCAGTATTGGCAAGTAGGGAGAGGCCTGAGCTTTGTCCCCTAACTCTTTCTGTATTCCCCTCCAGGCTATCAGCAATGGGTGTTCTTGCCTGAGTTTTGGAGATATTACCCCTTCGTCCACCAGAACATCCTTCAAAAATTGCAGTTGCATTCAGTTTTGTTCTATCAGAGGCCACTCTGGGTATTTAGGACAGTGATACCAGTATTGTATTGCCGACAATACAGCTGCTTTATAGTATAAACTAATATCAGGCATATTAAGCCCCCCTTTCTCCTTGAGTTGAAGCATAGTTTCCTTCTTCAGCCTGGGCTTTTCCCCCCTCCAAACTAGATCCTTCACCAATGTATCCATTGGTTTGAAGAATTTAACAGGAAGGCTTATCGGCAGGGCCATAAATTTCTAGATCAATTTAGGTAGGGTTATCATTCTGTAAAGATTTATCCTTCCCACCCATGAACATGTTAAGTTTTGCGAACTAGTGAATTCCTTCCGAATCTGTTCAATTATAGGAGGGAAATTGGCTTCATATAAGTCCTTACAGTCTTTTGTTAAAGTTATCCCTAAATATTTAATGCCCCTTGGGCTTTCTGGGAAAGGTGCTGCTGCTCTTATTAGTTTCTCCTCCTCCTCTGTTGGGGCATAGATAAAAGCTTGGGATTTTTCATTATTTATCTTATACCCGGTCACTCTCCCAAAGTTTTCTATCTCCTTAAGCAGAGGAGGTAACGAATCCATCGGATTATCAATGAAGAGAATTAGGTCATCCACAAAGAGGGCCAACTTATATTCTTTGTCTCCTATCTTCATTCCTCTAATTTGATTATTTTGGCGTAAGGCTGCTGCAAGGCCTTCCAGGGTAATATTAAACAATAGTGGGGATAAAGGGCAGCCCTGTTGTTTTCCTCTCCCAACTTTAAAGGCAACTGTATTGCACCCATTTACTTTTAACTTAGATCGTGGGTGCGCATAAATAGCTTTAATCCATCTAAGGAAGTTCCCCGACAAGCCTACCTTACCCAACATAGCAAATAGGAATTGGTGTTCCAAAAAATCAAAGGCCTTTTCTGCGTCTGCCGCTATAATCATAGAGGCCTGCTTTGTTGTATTATGGTATTGTTGTGAGTAAATCAGGTTCACTGTTTTTCTAATATTGTCGGCTCCTTGCCTTCTGAGTATAAACCTAGCCTGATTTACATGGATGATTTCGCCTGCTACTTCCTTAAGTCACGTTGCCAGAATTTTTGCAAATATTTTTAAATCATTGTTTAATAGTAAAATAGGCCTGTAACTGCTGCATTTGGTATTTGGTCTACCAGGTTTTGGAACCAGGGTTATTTGAGCATCATAGAATGAAGTGGGCAAAACTCCTGTTTTCAGGATTTCATTAAATAATTTGGTGAGGTGTGGGCTGATTAATTTGGAGAAAGTCTTACATAATTCAGAAGGGAATCCATCTGGACCATTTGCCTTGTTTTGCATGCTCTTTATCGCAGCTTCTACCTCTGTGAGTGTAATTAAAGTATTCATAAAGGCCTGCTGATCAGTATTTAATTTGGGTATTTCAATGTTATTTAAAAAATCTTTTCTTTCCACAGGGTCTGGTTCAGATGAGGTATACACTTTCTGATAATGTCTAAAGAATTCCTCTTGGATTTGGACCTGATCTGTCAGCCGTGTGTTGTCATCCGTTATAATGGTTGTGATAGCAGTTTTTTGTTGTTTAACTTTAGTTAATCGCGCAAGCGCCTTGCCCGCTTTGTTGTTATTGCCGAAGCAATAAAATTTTATACGCTTCAATTGTGTTTGGACCTTCTTTAATTCTATGATATTGATTCTCTCTTTCACTCGACTAATTCGGGTCTGCAGTATTTTGGATTGGGCTTGTTTATTTATGGCTTCTAGCTTTTTAAGTTCTGCATTGGTCTCTTGTACAGCCTCTCTTATTTTTTCTTACATGTGCTCCCAAAGCTATTAATTTACCCCTGATGGTGGCTTTAGCTGCCCCCCAGAACACAGAAGTCAACTCTACTGTCCCCTGGTTAATTTCTAAATATTCTTTGATCTCTTGCTCAATAACCTTCTGCAATTCCTCATTTTTTAACATCCCTCTATCAAGGGTCCAATTATACTCCCACTCAATCAATGAACTATTCCATCTGAGTTCTGAAATAATGGCATTGTGATCTGTGAATACCAGCGGGATTATTCAGGATGCTTTACATTTCCATAAATCTTTATTATTTATTATGTGATCTATTTTAGAGTAACTGTTATGGATGTAGGAGTAAAATGTATACTCTCTACTAGCTTTATTCAGGTTCTGCCATGCGTCTGAAATACCGAGTCTCCCATAGTTTTCCTATTTTTGACTGCTGCTTGCTTATTGGATTTTTTTTAGAAATATCAAGACTGGTAAGAAGGGTATTTCAATCCCCCTGGATCACAAGAGTACCCTTGATGTTGTCCAGTATTATGGGTATATACTTCTTGAAAAATTGCAGTTGGTTTGTGTTTGCAGCATAAATATTAACCAGGGTTATCCATTCATTTTCCAGCACCACACTAATTAACAAAAATCTATCTTCCTTATCTCTCACCACCTCATCAGATTTATAATCTACTTTTTTGTTAAAACCAATCAATACCCCTGCCTTCTTTTTTGAGGAGGCGGCGGCATAAATCTCCCCAATATTTTTATTTGCAAATCTCTTGACGTCCTCAGCCACCAGGTGTGTTTCTTGCAAGAAAAAAACATCTATATTTTAAAATTTTATTGTATGTTTTAATGCTGGAAGCCGCCCCGAGCTGCATGGCAGGAGGGGCGGGGTAGAAATCTATAAAATAAATAAATAAATAAATAAATAAATATTATCCTGCAATAGATTCCTAACCCTTTTATGTTTCACTGGTGAATTTAAACCTCTCACATTGAGAGTAAGGAATTTAATTTTATTCATTTACCTTTACTTTTATATTATTAATTACAGCGGACACCACCCTCATATTATTTCCAAGTCGCATATATTGACAAGCCCGTATATTTCTTATACTCATTCTCCCCATATATGCATGTCTATTGGGTTTCTGATAACCTCTCACCCAGTAACAAGAGACATTTCTAAACCATATACTCAAAAGGATTCCAACTAGCATGTAATTCCTTATCAACCTATGTATTTCAGTTACCTGCCTCAATTCCCCAACTATAAGGTTCTTGTCCCCCCCCCGAATCATAACACAACCCCTAACTAAAACCAAAAAAGCAAATATACAGACCATTGCCCCAGCCCCTCCCAAAAGTGGGAACACACTGGGATCCAAGCGCTCTCCTTGTCTCAGGAAAGACCACTTGCGCTGCTACTCCCTAACCCATTGTTAACTTAAAGAGTGAGCCTGCGATAGCACTCAGGCTCCATCATTTAAATGCCAAACCAAATAACAGAATTTAAGCATCTTGCAACCCTTAGTTTGCACGAGCCCCTTTTCATCAATCAGAATAGTAAATTAGATGAAGTAAACAGGTACCTGTCACTTTAGTGGCCAGCAGCTTCAGTAGGAGGCAGGTGTAAAAAAGCCTGTAGCTCCTCAGTTTCCATGAAAGCTTTAATTTTGCCATTCAGAGATATTGTAATTTTTGCAGGGATTTTTAGCATTGGCTTCAGGCTTCTCATGCAGTAAAGTATTTTCCCCATTTCCTTCGCTTAAGCATGGTTTCTGCAGCGTAATCAGGAAAAATTCTTATACTGCTGTTATTGAAACGCAAATCTTTTTTCTGCCTGGCTTTCCTTCAGATCTCCTTTACTTGGAAACTAGCCAGCTTGACTAAAATAGTGCGAGGTCTTGTGTAGTCCTTGTTGGGGGGGTCCGCCTGTTCTATGTGCACGCACTATTTCAGGAGTGTGGAGGTGGCTCTCAGTTGGAAACTGTTCCTGGAGGAACCCCCAAATCATCTCTCTTATATCTGCTTTCTCACATCCTTCAGGAAACCCCACCAGCCTGAGGTTATCCCTTCTGGATGAATTTTCCAGATCCTCCGTTTTCTGCAGCAGAAAGGCTGCTGACTCCTGCAATTTTAAGAGCTGGTCCTCTGTGTTGACTGCCTGGTCCTCTATAGAGGAAACCCTGTCCTCCACGGTGTCCAGCCTTTTTGCCATCACCTCCAGTTTTTTATTGCCTGCATCCACTGCCGCGCGCAGCTTTACCATTTCAGATTTAAGTTCGTTCTTCATATCAACTAGGAGCTCCACCACTGACCTGTCTCCCACTTCTTCTTCCTCGGGCAGGTTCGAGATCACGTCGTATGTCTCCGCCATTTTGTGGGGCAGGCCTTCTGCTCCGATGGCCGCAGACAGCAATATCTTTCAAGCGCTGTTTCTTTGGAGGATTTTTTCCTCTCAGCTCTGCTCCGATGAGTCATTGCCACCCGTTTCCAGGGATTTTTTGGTTGCACAGGTACTTTATTTGGCCAAATTATTACCGGGTTGAGGAGAGCTCTCGCGCCACCCAGCTACTCAGCTTCGCGCATGAGCGGTTCCCGCAACATATAAATATAATGAAATAAATAAATAAATAAATACTATGCAAAAATTTGAATATTGTCTTATAATGTTTCTGCTACACAGAGTGGAGTCTTTAAAATAGGGCTGAAACTCACCCTCACTGTTCTCTAAAATCTAATTGAGAACTGGGTTCTCAACAAGATTTTGATAAAATCTTAGAGTTGGTCATCCAGTCCAACATCCTGCTCAATGCAGGAAATACACAGTTACAGCATCCCTGGCTGATGGTCATCAAGTCTCTGTCTGATGACGTCCAGCAAAGGAGAGCCCACTCATTTTTCAAGAATGAGCTGAGAATTGTGCAATTCTGGAGAATTAAAAAAATCGTGAAATTCTCAAAAATCTCAAACAAAATCTGCACATGCATAAAATAACTTCCAGGATGGAGGACATACATGCACAGAACGGCTGTGGTGGCCATTTTGCACTTGTGCAGAGCATTTTTAGAGGATAGCGAGCTCTTGCAAGAACTCGCCAGGGTTGCAAGCTTCTCACAAGAATATTTTCTATTCTCTTTTCATCCCTACTATTGTTGGTGTTCTTTAGGTTCCCTATTCCTAAATGAACATAAAATTGTGAACACATACTATAAAATCTACTCATAAAGACCAGTTACTGTGATATTCCATTTTTCTAATATAAGCTTATCTTAGCATATACATTTTGATTAGCTCCCTATCTCATTTTGTTCAGCCACCAATAAAAATGTTCTAATTTTTAGTGTGATACATTAATTGATCCTACGTACCTTATTTTTTAAAAATCTGTGTTTTATGTATTGATTGATTCCTTGTATCACCAAATATCAGCTACTGCTGGGTAAAAACAGGCAGTCGGCTGTTTCCCCAGCCCTCAGCAAACCATTGCAGTTGCCACTCTTTGGGTTGGTGGGGTAGTCTGTTCAAATGTGCAGCCCTCAACCCGGGCATGGGGGCTGTCAACACAGGTCCCTCCACACACCCCGTAGAACTGTCCACATGGGACAGGACTCTCAAGCCAATGCAACACAGCAGGATCGGGCCTGGGAAGAGCTGCCACCAAACAGCTGATCAGACCTACTCCTGCTCCCCCACCATGTGCAGCACCTGCCCACTAAAGAGCTGATGGGGGGCACTCCTGAGGGAAGCACCAGCCAACCATGCAAAGTGACAGCAAGGTGGCTTTGTGGTCAGCTGGCTGTCACTTTACATGAATGCTCCCCTTGCTCCAATGCCTCGCAGCTGGGAGGTGCTGGAGATGGGGGAGCTATGCCTGGACCCACAGAGTGACAGGTGACTCTGTGGCAGTGGCCAGGGTCAGTTGGATGTCACCTTTCATGGCCGGTTGGCACTTCCCTTAGGAGCGCTCCCCATCACCTGTTTGGCGGACATGTGCCAGCTCATCCCAGGTACCAAACAACTGATCGGGAGGGCTAGGGGAGCTCCACTAGCCACCCCAATTAGATGTTCGGCAGACTGGGTAAGCATGCTCCTCTGGGCTCCTCTGGGCCTGAACCACGGACCCCATCTCTCAGCAGGCCCGGGCAAGCCTAACAAACATGCAGGCCCACGTTGGCCCAGAATGTGTCTCCCAGGAGGTCCAGAACGACATCTTGTAGCAGCTGCCTAGCCACCCTGGGGCATATGTGGGCCCACATCTAGCAGGAACAGAACGTACGTGCTGGTGAATGCCAGGCCAAAGCTGGCCGATATGGGCCACTGTCACCTTATTTTCACCCACTCATATCAACACGGATACTAGTGACTAATTTTTTATTAAAATAAGTTATACTTTTTTCATTAACAGAGTCATTTATAGGATTTGTTCAACTTGCAATACTCCCACTTTGCTTGGTGTATTATGTACTACACTAGCAGTAGTGTTTTTTCCCCATCTTTTCTGTAAGGAGCTCTATCAAAACTAAACAAAGGCCTTGAATAGCTTATAACGCAGGCATTGGTTTGTTTGTTTGTTTTATTTAAATTTCTATTCCACCCTTCCCTAAAAAAGACTCAGGGCAGCTCACAACATTGATAGAAAGATATACAAAACTATCAATAAAAGCAGTAAAATACAAAATCCCCAACCTTCCCACTAGTACTGAACAGTTCTCATTAGAGACAGGTTCCTCCCCCAAGGGGCTTACATTTGTAGGATACAGACTTTGGGGCCAGTCCTAAACTCTGGTGCACATGCCCAGTATGGGGGACTTCAATGTGCGCATGGGTTTATAATCAGCCACAATTATTATGCAGAAAAAGTGTTTTCATAGTTAATGCATAAAAAGATACAGATCGCTTTTAGACAAGCAGCACGGGATTGCGCATCACGATTGCGCATAATTAGAAACGGCCACATGTATTAATTACACGAGACGGAAGCGGGGTATTATGTGCATATTATGGCGGTTGCGCATTTTTAAAGTCCGCGAATTAAATACCTCATGATCGAGCTATTTAATTCGTGGACTTTAAAAATGCGCAACCGTCATAATATGCACATAATACCCCGCTTCCGTCTCGTGTAATTAATACATGCTAAATCAAATTATGGATAACTCTTACGCAACACAGATAGGCAGAAATGTCATATAGCAGGCTATTTTTCTTTTATTCCTGTGATGTACAATGAATAAGCATTTAATAATCTTGGTAGTATTATTGATAGATTTTTCACTCTTCGTTAGGATTCACTGATTAGAAGCCGAATAAAACCTTACCACAAGAAAATGAAGTGCACTGTCCCCTAGTTTTACAAATTCATAAAAAGATAAATATTCCACCTAGAAAGCTTTTTGAAAGAGAAACTAATGTCAAAAGTAACTTAAAGTTTCAAAAGAAATAGCAGTGCTACTGAAGAACTGAAAAAGGAGAATATTGACATTTGGAAATAAATTTAAATCTTTCACAATTGGAGAGCTAACCACTTTCTCTTCTGCCTTCCAATATACTCAGCATATCAGCATATCAAGGCTGCTTTACGAGGGATGGGCTGAATTTGGGATATTTCAGCTACAGTGAGTGCCTATAATACTCCTCCAAATAACTTGCGGGGGAGTACATTCCCTCCACACCCTCTAAGCCTGTAACAGTACCCACTTATACAGCTCTGGGCTATTTTCTGAAATTATTTAAAATAACCTTCAGGTAATTTTAAATAATTCAGACTTTGTTTGAGCTCTTGTATTCGAGCAGTTACGCCTAATATGTCTAATGGATGACAAAGGCTTTTCCATATATTTCAAGAATTACCCCTTCGTCTCCCCCTCTTCACCCAAACATAAAGGGTGGCGGCGAAGGGTGCTTTGTCATGCTCCCCCCTTGCAGGAATGAGTGGGGCCGAGGGGAGGTCTCTGCAAAGCAGGTAGCCACTGGTGGCCGCCAGCCAGGTTGCCTGAGCAACGCCCGGCAGCAGTGGGGAACTAGGGTTGCTAGGCAATGCAGCCCAGGGCACAACTGAAGTTTCGTGCATGAGACTTAGGGCCCAGCAGTCAGCCAGTCCACTGCAGCAAGTGCAGGGAGCGGACAAGCAGAAACCTCCCCCCCCTTTTTTTTTTTTTTTTTTTTTTTTTTTTTTTTAGGGGGGGGGGGGGGGAGGATGGGTTTTTTTTTTTTTTTTTTTTTTTTTTTTAACACTCTGAACATCAGCAGATCACCTAATGGGGCCAGGAAGGAATTTTTACAGCATCCCCTGATTGGCTTAGGAATTCCTGTTTTTTGCCTCCCCCACCCTCAAGGTTGTTTGATTGACTTGATTTAGCCTCTAAATGATGGGGGTTGATATTTAACTTTAGGTAAGGCTGGTAAAAGGTAATACTTATTCTATATCTTGGATGCTCTTAGTCAATTATCTACCTTGCTAGTTGGTTTTCAATGCTCCCCTCATCAAAACAGAATTCTACGGGATTCTTTTTATTTCTTTTCATAGAATTGTAGAGTACTGAACATGGTATGAATTTGACAAGAGTAGAAAGAATAACTTTAAATTAATAAGGGGCTCTGTATGATGAACTCTCCTACATAAAGATCAGTAATACCATTAATACATTAGGGAATACTGTATTCCCTCATGGTAATACAGTAACACCATTAGGGAAATGCATAATCATGCCACATACTTTTATCTGCAGTTAAGCAGAAACTGCTTTTTTGAATCACTACATAACAGATTTAACTAAGTCAGCTGGACTTAAGTCCTGGAAGTTTACTTTTCTAAAGTTATAGCAAAGGAATAAAATTCAATCATACAATACTATTGTCCAATTCATCTCAATTATTCCGTTTCATAATCTTCAAAATGAACTATGGCAGTATTTCATTGAAAACAAATTGAAACCTCTTCTGGAAACTCTTGTTGGGACTACATAGCAAAGAAGAGAGAGAGAATTTTTTTTAGAAAGAGCAATGTTTTTACTATTTTTTCACAGCTGCTTCCACAGTGCTTGTTCATGAGTATGTTTAGGATTGAAAACTAAGTCAAATTAGGTTGCGCACACATTAAGTGCTAACTTTGCAGTGTGATCCCCTGGCAGATGAGACATGCTAGCAGTCAGTGATCATGTGAGACACACTAACGTGAATCGGATTGGCACACGCACTAACAGTTGCCACACACATTCTGTCAGAGGATCATGCTGCTCTGAGGCTGCTCATTTAAGCTGATGTACACCCCCCAAAAGAATGCCCTTCAGCTTTGAAAAGAACTGCCAACTACTGTCCATATTTTTTAAAACATTAAACAAGCCTCCGTTATAAAAAGGCTTACAATTCAAGGAAGAGGAACTATTGTATAACAGACTGCTCATTAAGCTGAATGTAGTCAAACCAAAATTTCTCCCTTTTCTCCTCCTCTCTACCCAACATTGACAGCAATTTCAAAATCCATAAGCTACATCAACCATCCTTGTCTGTTTTCTTCCCAAATCCTAACAAACTATAATGAGGGAAGCCATTTAAAACTATTTATAAAGAATCACTGCCTATATCAAAATAGTCAGTGAATGAGGGTGATGGCGGATGCAGATAAGGTCTTCCAAATTCTCACTCCGATTCCATCCACTAATGGTTGGCAGATGCCTGACAGACCCTGCGTCAAACAGAATGGCTTTTGCATATGATGACTTTACACCAGCCTTACAGAACTCCATTCCCCTGGTTCTACTGCGATGCTTTTTATGACAGGTGAGTAGAACTGAGAGTCAGGCTTGTGAGTGAGTCACTGATGCTGCCCATGATTGACAAGAGCAAGACAGAGCAGTCAAGCTGTGGAATGGCTGTTGCAGTCAGAATTAGTGAGAACCATTTTTCTACTGCTCCGAGTAATAATAATACATTTTATTTCTCGAGTGTCTCGCCACCAAATGATGCTTGGAACGCTTTACAAGATAAGATGTTATATATTATATATACAATATATAAAATGCATTTAAAATACAAATCTATGTAAAAACAAATTTAAAAGGGGAAGTGAATGAGGGTGGCGGGGGGAACAACACACATTAAGGGGAACCAGCAGTGGATCCTAAAAGCGGAATAAATATGTGGAGGTCCTCAGGTGATTTTTAAAGGTAAAGGGACTACCTCTAAAAAAACTACCTTCCGCACCCTTAGTGAGGAACTAAGGGTGCTTTTAGACAAGCACCTTCCCACCTATTATCCACCTGTCATGCATGTTACAGGGCCGCATTGGCACCTTATGCAGCCCTGCAACATGCATGATTGTTGGGTGATAGGTGGCAAGACGCTTGTCTAAGAACACCCTAAGACAGAGATCCAGAGGGAGGGAGTTTCACACTGGGGAGCCCGCCATAGCAAAGACCCGATTGCCTATCAACTTAAAATGTGATGGTGGGATCCCCAAACTGTATGTGGCTTCTGAGTGCAGACAGTAGTAGTAGTAAATCTTTATTGTCACTCATGACCATTTGGTTGATGCGCTTAACAAAAAATATATAAAAAACAACAAGATACACACACAACATAAAATATACATATCTATACAAAAATACAGATAGTTAAATCCTTAATTCACCATAGACCTGCAATCGCCATCTTAAAAGAAGAAGCCAAACCCTTCTCCCCTCTAGGATTCCACCCATTCCAATTGCCTTCTTTTACCCAGAAGAAAAAAGAAAATTTGCAGCCCTAAGTGCAGATAACCATCAAAGGGGGGCTCCAGGAGAAAATCTTGAATATAGCCAGGGGTAGATGAACACTTTTGCTTTGAACATGAACTTGTGAAGAATTTGAGCCCCAGGAACAGCAGAAGGGGGAGGAGGCAGAGTAGACTTTCCATTGATATCTCCTTTTTTTCTTGGCATGGAATCGAAGACTAACACCGCTTTTAAATGAGGAGCGCTGAAGCGCCTCCTGAACGCCACATTAAAGCAAAGCCACCGGAAGTGACGTTCTCCTCGTTGCCGGAGGCGGCAGCTGGAGACACGGGGCTTTGGAGCGGCGCGTTCTTACGACTTCAATTATCAGGCTTTCAGAACGCGCCGCTCCAAAACCCCGTGTCGCCAGCCGCTGCCACCGCCGGCAACGGGGAGAACGTCACTTCTGGCGGCTTTGTTTTAATGCGGCATTCAGGAGGCGCTTCAGCGCCCCTCGTTTAAAAGCCGCCTAAGGGATGCTGCTCCAAACCTCCGTAGTGGCAGAAGAAGAGAAGACCCCAGAAATATAAATCAGCAGGGAAAACAGTCTTCTTGTAGGTTCCCTTTCAGTTCATCACCAACTCCTCAAGCTCCATTGTTGAACAGTATCTTTTATCTCTGGTTACAAGAAAGGATGCTTTGACATGTTACCGGGGGGGGGGGGGCTGGGAGGGGAAGGGAGGAAGTTCCACGAGAGCAATCACAGCTGTATAATGTGCTATTATGCTTTCATGACGCAACACCCATGACTCTAAAAGCTCCATTGGGGTCCCTAGTCATGTGAGAGTGTTCTCGTGGCATAAAAGCAGAACCACCACATTCCTACATGCCCTAAATACAGTTGTGATTGCCCTCACATAATTCTCCCCCATTTCCACAGTAAGTGGCCAAAGACAAGATTAGCTACAAAGGCTTTATACAGAGATTCAAGCCAGAAGCGTAAGAGGAAGAATCTTCTGAAATAATGTTTTCCTGTGGATCAAAGCTATTGGGAAGGGGGAAATGGAGGGAAGCAGCAGCAGAAAGGAGAAAATGATGGTATAACTGAGTGGAGGGAGATGATGAGGCAAATAGTATGGCATTTCATTCCAGCAGCTAGACAATTTGTCCTTCATGTAAATTAGTAGTTACTTGGGTCAATATGGAGACAGACAGGGCTGATCAAATGTCCTGAAAATGCAGTGGCCCAAATATACTATAATAGTACTGTAAAACCTCAGCTGTCTAGAACTATGTCAGTCAAAACCTCTTACTTATACTGAATTTTGTTTTAGATTATTCTGCCCCCACTACTGCAACACTTGAATGTATTTCAGTATTGTTGAGTTTAAAAACGAAACCAGACAAAAATAATAGCCCCTGGCCCACCTGAACTGACAGCCAGTTGGACCCTTGTTGCACTCCCTAATAGGGGAGAGACAAGGCAGGGAAAAGCAGCTGCATCCGTGCTGCAGCAGGAGCAAGTGCGGGGCTGCCAGGCCAGCAGGAAAGAAAGCCGAGCCTGGCACAGGTCACCCCTAGCAACGAGGTGAGCAGCCAACCAGGAGGCATGCTGCGAGGGCCCTTCCCATCAGATAGGAGGGACTTTTCCACCTGCCGGGAGGCTCCCTCCTCTTCCGGAAGAGGGAGCCAGAGCAGCAAACCGCATCCAGATTCGGCTGGTGTGGTGCTTCAGACTGAGTGCCTGCAGGACCCAGGAAAACGGAGGCTCCCCTACTTTGCAGGACACGTGAATCTTTCTGAGACCCGATTGCCCATCAACTTAAATGGAAAAGCTCCCAAGGCGGCCTGCCAGGGATGTCCCCTGTGCCCAGTACACTGCAAGCTGGAACCCAGGCCAAAGAAGCAGTGCGCCCCCACGGAGCACCAGTACTGAGATCCCCTACCTGTGGTGGAATGGGTCCTGGCTGCAGCAATCCCTGCCCCCTTCACTGGAGCTGCGGGAGAGAATGGAGTGGGGCTGGGACCACACTTAAACGTCCTTTAAGTGTGGTCCCAGCCCCAAGCCCAGTTAGAGGGTACGGGGAACTGGACATGCCCTCCCTGAGCGGGAGCCCATAGGGAACCACCTACACTAGCCTACAAGGGAGCGGATATGGAAGGGCGAGTATATAGATATATTCACCCTCCTATTCTAGGACACCATACCAGTCCTGAACGACAGGGAGGATAAGAAAGAAGGAGCGATTCTGTTGCCCCAAGGCAGACAGGAACTAGGCCAACTGGACTTTAGCCTACTCCATCTTTCAAGGGGTCATGGTCCAGGCATACCCAGACAGGGCCTATGCCCTGATGAAGTATGCTGATATAGTATGTCGTGCATACAATTCGGGGGCCCCAGGAGCCTGGCTTAGATACGATGAGGCCTTTCGGCGCAGGGCATCCTACACACCCAGTTTGAGGTGGGACATCCATGCCCACGACCTCTGGTTGGACTGCATGAATTATGCAGCCAGCACCCCCAGAACAGACAGTGGCCATGTGCTAACAAAAGTGGAGGCTGCCCCGGTTAATGAACCCTTTTGGAATGACAGCCGCAAGGCCCAGACTCATGGGGGGTGGGGGGGGGGGAGAGGCAGTGTTGGGAATTTGCCCGCTTGGGAAAGTGCGGGTGCAGATTCCGCCATGCCTGTGCCATCTGTGGAGGGTATCACACCACAACAGCCTGTAACAAAGGGCGCCCATCTTGGGCCAAGGGGAAGAATCCCCCGGATCCCCAAGGTAAGGGTAACCAAGGGGCCCCACAGTGGGGAACCCTGAGGAAGGGCCCCAACCCCAGTCAGAGTTTAAGAGATTGGAGCAGGCTTGGGGGGGGGGGCACCCCAATAGACAGGAAATGGTCTACATAGTGACTGGTTTTCGGGAAGGATTTAAGATTCCAGCAACAGGTGTACAGCAAACCAGAGTTGCCCTCAATCTCAAATCTGTAACTGGAATGGAACACATGGTTTGGGCCAAGTTGGATAAAGAGGTCCAAGAGGGTAGAATCGCAGGCTCATTCATGGCCCTGCCTTTCCCTAACCTTGTAGTCTCCCCTTTGGGTGGTGCCAAAGAAAGCTCCTGGCCAATACTGTCTAATCCACCACCTGTCCCACCTCAGGGGACGGTTGGTGAATGATGCTATCCATTGGGAACTCACAATGGTCCATTACGCCACATTAGACTCAGCGGTGTGGCTGGTCAAAGCCGCAGGCCAGGGTGGATTGCTCGCCAAGCGTGCCATAAAATCTGCCTTTCGACTGCTGCCTGTCCACCCTGAAAGTTTTCATCTCTTGGGGTTTCACTTCTAGGAACAGTATTATTACGACCGAGAAATGCCCATGGGCTGTTCAATTTCTTGTTCTGCTTTCGAGCATTTTAGTTCTGTGGTGGAGTGGGTGGTCAGGCAACACGCGAAAGGGGGGAGGGGGGAAAGATCACAAGATAACTGGATGATTTCCTCTTGATTGGCAGCCCCAGAACACATGAATGTGTCTGGACTGATGGAGACTTTCGAAAGGGTGGCCAAAGAGTTAGGTCCCAGAGAAAACGGAAGGGCCATCCACCTCATTCATGTACCTTGGCATCAAGCTTTATACGTTACGTGCCATCTCTCGCCTCCCAAGGGACAAGCTTGCTGCCTTGCAGGTAAAAATAGCAAAATGCTTGTTGGCAGTGAAGGTCACGGGCAGGGAGTTGCAATCCCTGATCGGGAGCCTAAACTTTGCCTGCAGGATGGTGGTTCCTGTCAATGCTTTCCTTTCGAGACTGTAAGCCAGGCTCAGGTATTCCCTGGCGTACCACCACATTAGGGTCACGAAGGAAATGAGAGAGGACCTCCAAATGTGGGCAGAGTTTCTTGAAGGTTTCAATGGGGTCAGATTCTGGTGGGAGGAGATCCTGGTGGAGGCCGAGCTACAAGTCCATTCAAATGCTGGAGGAGGTTATCGTTTCGGGGTGTATTTCAGGGACTGGTGGTATGCCGGGCCATGGCCGCCAGAGTGTATGGAACAGGGCGTTACCAGGAACCTTACGTTCCTGGAGTTTTTTCTAATCATGCTGGCTGTACACCTTTGGGTGACAGAGTTCTCTAACCATTCCGTCCTCTTCTGGTGTGACAATATGGTGGTGGTTCATGTCATTAATTCCCTGTCCTCGAGATCCCCATGAGTTATGAAGCTGGTTAGGGCATTAGTGCGGGCCTGCCTGTGGCATAACATCTTATTTGTGGCCAGGCATGTACCAGGCATCAGTATCAACATAGCCGATGCCCTGTGTCACTTCCAGATGGAGCGTTTCTGCTCCCTGGCACCTGGAGTCAGGCTCTCCCCAGAACGCCCACCCAACAGATTTTTTCACCATCAACCTCACCTTTTGTTTGTTTGTTTTGACCGTTACGAGGCAATGCTTTGTGCAGCAGCATTTAAGCTAGCCTTCTTTGGAGCTTTCTAGGTAAACAAGATTGTAGCCGAATCAAAGCAAGACAGCTCGGGGCGGACCCTTGCCATCACCGATGTAAGAGTCGACCACCAGGCGCTCCACCTGTGACAAAGACCATCCAAGACCGAGCAAAGAGGAATAGGCCGGGTGGTTATCCTGTACAGGGCCGGCTCTGCTGAGTTGTGCCCGGTTCGGGCCATCAAGGAGTACTTCACATCCCGCCCCGTCACCGACCCCCCTTTTTAGGTACACGGCGGGTCCCCCCCTCACCAGGTACCAATTTGCAACAGTGCTGAGGGTGGCCTTAGGCCACCTTCGCCTTCCCCCTTTGAAATTTGGCTCCTGTTCATGTCAAATTGGGGTGGTGTCCTTTGCTGCAGCAGCTGGCCTCCTGGAACAGGAAATATGGGTGGTGGGATGGTGGCGCTCCAGGGCATATTGCACCTATGTCCGGGACCTAGCCCACTAACCGTATATATTCTCTCTGTGCATCTAGGTGCAACAATTGCCCCCAGGAGAAGTTTGATCTAGATTGTCAGCCACAACCTAGCGCGTTGGGCCAGGAAGGCAGCCAGTCCAACCCACTGGGTAGCCCAGCTGGGCCTGCCCATCTGAGCGGAGATCTGCTTGATGGAGCACAGCAGGATGCGCTGGGTCCAGTTGTTCCCACCCTCAGGGCAGCAACACGAGGAAGGCTACCAGATGTCATGGTAATCTACCTGGGGGAGAATGACCTACCAAGGACAAAGGGGGCCAGGCTCATAGTTCACAGTAAGGCCGACGTCGTGGAGGTAGAGAAGCTTTCCCGACATGAGAATCATTTGGACCGGCTCTGTGGCCCGGATAAAATGGGTCACAGCAATACGCCCAGGTAAGGTTGATAAAACCCGTCGCAACATCAATAGGAAAATAGGAAAATGGATTTGCCCAAGGGGGAGGCAACGGATTTCACATCAAGGGATAAATTATAGATCCCCTGAACTGTACTGCTCTGACGGGGTGCACTTGTCCCCAGAAGGAAACAACCATTACTTGGCTGCGCTCAAGGCTAAGCTGCTGGAAGTATTGAGCTTGATTTAGGCTTGGGTGGGGGTCGGGCCCGTCCGAGTTAAGCTCGACGGCCCCTTAGTGGCAGGGGTCAAGTACCGTGATATTGTTCCCCAAGCCCATAGCTTGGGCTTCGTCTTCGATACACACCTTTCTTTTAAACCTTACATCGACTCTGTTGCCAAGTCCTGTCTCTTCACCCCTTTCTCTCTGTCTCCTCAGCCTAAACCCTTGTTCACGCCATGGTCATCTCTCGCCTTGACTACTGCAACCTCCTCCTTACTGGCCTCCCCCACTCTCACCTGTCCCCCCTTATCTCCATCCAAAACTCTGCTGCTAGGGTCATCCACTCTAGTCTCCCTACACACTCCTGCACGCACTCTCAGTTCCTCCGCTGTCCCCTCCCTCACTCTACCTCGTCTCCTCTGCTCCCCTAATCACCTTCCCCCCTTCTCCCTTGCTGCCCCCCATGCCTGGAACTCCCTCCCTGCCCACATCCGCCTTGCCCCCTCCCTCCGCACCTTCAAATCCCTCCTCAAAACCCACCTCTTCCTCCCCTCCTTTCCCAACGCCTGTTAAAACTTTCCTTTCAATTATTACTGTCTGCCCTCCCCGCAGACTCCTTCCTAACTGCAACCAAGCCAAGCACATGCACCTGAGACCTCGCATCCGCTTGAATGTTATTAATCCCTTGTCTCTTCCTATGTCCCCTCTCCTTGTCTTCCCCCTCCGTGTCTATTAGATTGTAAGCCATAGGCAGGGACCACGTCATTCTTATTGTTCTGTAAATCGGCAGGTACACAGCTGACGCTACACAAATGCTAATAATAATAATAATAATAATAATAATAGATAAGTAAGTAGTTAGGCGGAGTCATTTCCTTAAGAAATGGGGAGGCGACACCTGGCGCAGAAGCAGGGCACGGCAAGCGCCGGGGTAGCCTCCGTGGGAGGGGTGTCTCAGAAGGAGGGCAGGGACAGGCACGGTCCCCAATCTTTTGGCACCGCATTCTTACTCCAGTCAGGAAAGGACACTGTGGTTGTAGAAAAGGGGGGCCGGCACTGGAGGGCACATCCAGACCAAGCCCTGTCAGTTATAAGATAACCTGTTTGGTTTAGGGTACTGGACCTGAAATTACAATAGGCAATTTACCCCAACTAGCCTAATTCTGATTTGAATAAAGAGTATGGCCATTAAAACCCAACAATTGAGTCCTTGTTTCTTTCCTGATATGTCGACAAATGACATTTGCCAAAACCCTCTGGAATAAATGGAGACTACAAGAAATAGTTTCCATTGTTGCCCTTTTCTTTAAAAAAAACTTTTCATAGGGTTGGTGAGTCCAGATTCGATTGTCTACATCTGCAAGCAGACAGATTAGCATAATCAATGAATTGGATTAAAACATCAGGAATTTTCAGCTTAATAGACACTGGATGTCAGATTTTTGGAAAACTGAAGTGTTACTATCCTATTATGCTATATTTGTGCAAATACATTTTGTAAGACACTAGGCTACGAATGGTCTTGGTATGATCAGAACCTTAGATGAGTTGAGGGACAAACATTTTGCTTCTCTTCTGTTTCTGTTGCAGTTATGAAAGTGTTTTGTTTGCAAACAAAACACAGAAGACTTTTATTCACCTTGCAAAAAGTCACTTTTGGCAGCACCATGTTTTATCATTTTAGTCTCTTTACCCCACAGCTATATCAACAAAAAGCAGCATTACAAAACAGTTCAAACTGAAAATGACATGTTCTGTGTTGAAAGTGATTTCTTTAGCTGTATACTATATTTTTAGTCCTCCCTTCCTTATCCTTGGCTAACATCAATATTTGCATTGTTGCTGGATATTTCTGTCATATCTTTGTCTAGTTCCGTACATTTCTGCCAGCAGTAATAAAGGATTCCACATCATGTGATGAGCTAACTAAATCACACGGAGTTAAAATGTTATTTAGTTCTTCTTTCATTAAAATATTTTTTAAAAAACAATACCAGTCAATAGCCTTTGTAACCCCATGGAATTGTCAACTATTTGACACTTGGCGATTACTATCCAGCACACAGACATACCCATATGAACTGGTCCAACTGCAACATTTGGCAAAAGGTCCCAGTTGCACAACCCCACTGATATTAAAACAAGCTAAATGGGTAAAACCCTATACAATGCAAACTACTTTGGTTATAGGCATTTTCGAGTCTATTTAATAGGAGCCTAGCTTTCTTGCTTGTTACCATGACGTGAAATTAAAAATGGCTCATACTTCCTAGGCCCATCAAACTGGAAACTCCAAAGCCCTTAGAGACCTCATCGTCGTCTTCTTCGAGCTGCTGGGAGCAGAAGAGGTGGGATATAAATATTTTAATAAATAAATAAAATCAGGAGAGAGGAAGAGAACCTATCTGTAGACTTTGAATAAAATAAAATAAAATAAAAAAAACACACACACTGGGCACCATCTGTAATGGTAATGTTTCATCTTTAATTCCAAAGTGCAACCAAATTCCATATTTTCTTACCTTGTCGTGCATGTTCTGCATTCTAAAGCAAATTCCATGATACCGAACCAAAAATGCATTACTACTTTTACCTTTGTTGTACCAATGAACACATGTTGTTCCTAAACGTGCCTTTTACAAAGTGTATCTTCTCTGAATTTAGTTTGTAAACCTAGAAATAAAAGAAAGGGACATGCACAGGTAGATTTTTCTTTAATTCTTGAAAGTATTACCTTTAGCTGGGTTTACTTTTATCCCTGATCTATACAGCATCTCCTCATTCTGCCAGTCTCCATTCCTGACAACAGTCTTGAGTCCGTAGAAAACAATTAATGCAGAAGTGGCATAAAAAATCAAGTTCTTCAAAAAGCGCTTTGGGGCTTTAACATAAAGGGCTCTGGCACCCGCTGTAATCAGCAGGCAGAAGCCCATACTGGGTATATAGAGCACACGCTCTGCTATTACAAAGCCTACATAGAAAAATAGGTTTGTGGCAGGAACAAAGGGTACTATCATCAGGGATAGTGACAAAACTACAATGTTCTCAGTTGAAGGAAGTTGTGTTGTCTGGACTACATGTTTTCTAATACCATTTTCTTCTTTTGAAGAAAAACTGGCCTTCACCTCCATGTTCTTGTACTCCATTTCTGCCTGACAACTGTGACCATTGGCATTCTGCTTGCCATTCATTTCAGCTTTCCCATTGCATTCTCTCTCACTGCTAGAATGCTTCAAGCTCAAGTAGGCAAGGAGGAGGAGTCCAACATAGAAGGCCACAGTGTGTAAGTTCCTCCAGTCAGTGACTGTTTTAACAAGAGGCACAGCATCCATGGACCAGTCAAAGCTGAGGGTGTCTGGGCATAGCAGCAGCCAAAGATTCTTAGACGGTAAGTAAAAGAAGGTCAGCGTGCGTGTGAGGAGACTGTCCGAATCAGCTGCTGGGTTGTCAGAATTGGAAAAGCTTGGAGGCTTGTTGCCCATCCAGTACAAGCGAACACCCAGCAGTGCAGTCCCCCAGAATGTCATTAAACCAATGCTGAAGAAAAGGAGCAAATTCTTCCTCTGAAACCAAAATAAAGACAAACAATCATCAGTGCAATATAGCATCACCATCTTCAGTACCTACTTCCCAAATGTGCTTTGAAAAATCCCATCCAGAGAAATCCTGCCATTCTAATGCTCAATGTTTTATCTGTGCACAGCCACCACCAAGGAAAAAGGGACACATTCTCTCTCCCCTCTCCCAGTAAGGGAATAGATCAGCATTCAAAATATCTGTCCACCACTGTGGTCAAGTTGGATCTGGGGTTGTTTCACAGCAACTGATGTACTCTCTCTCCCGCAGCCTCTTTCTCCATCTGGGACTGCCGGAAACACAAAATAGAATAGGATATGCTCCTATTCCTCTGCTCAGTCAGGGCTCGAGGGGTGGGCATGGATGTTGGCTCTTCCTGCCTACCCATCATGGCTCAGGACTGGTCTTCACAGAGTGAGTGCGCACGCTGGGGGGTGGAGGCAGGCTGGCTGATTGCCGCCCCTCCCTCCTAGCACACACATTCAGCCAACCAGTCAGAGTGCGTGTCTCTCTCTCATGGGGAAGGGGCAGTGAGAGTGTGCGCGATGGGGGGGTACCTGCCAACAAGTTAGGAGGAGACTGGAAAAGCAAGTGGCTAGGCGGGCAGGGGAGGGGGGGGGAACATAAATGCCTTCCCCTCCTGTTTCTGCCACCCAGGCCGCTGCCGATAGCATAAATCCCCCTTTAAGCTCCCCGCCACCCCTTGCCAGCAGTCCTGCCCTCCCCGCCCCAGCCACATGTAATTATGACACCAGGGTCATGGCATAGAATCTTTGTGATAACTGCAAGCCCCATAGCACAAAATGGGGGATTACTCCATCTCCCTTAAAATAAACTTCACTTCCACACCTCCAGACCTTAAAGGACCTGTCCCTTTATTTTTAAAAAATCTCATTCAGGGAAACTTAAACACACCCTAAAAAGAGAAAATCCCAACAAAAAACTCACCAACCCTGAAGTAAACAGCTTAAAAAATCCAATGCAAGTGAATGGAGGCAGTTGCATTGGAACGCCTACCCACCTTAACTAAGAGAGCCGCTGTGGCTCTATCATTTCTTTGCTAATTTTATTTATTTATTTTAACAATTCGTATCCCGCCCCTCCTGAAACCAGCTCAGGGTGGCTAACAATCTCAAAACACAAAATACAATCATAAAAAAGATTATAAAATACTCATAAAACTAGAACAATTAAAACACGGCTAGGGAACAGTAAAACAAATAATACAATAAATAAGGGTGGAGGGAAATAAAAACCCCTACCCTCTCCCCCACAAGGCCTGGGCGAACAGCCAGGTCTTGCACATTCACCTAAATATTAAAAGGCTTGGGGCCAGGCGAGCTTTCTCCGGGAGGGAATTCCAAAGGCGCAGCCTGGCCACTGAGAATGCCCTCCCCATTGTGGGCCCCCGCTTGACACGGGGGACCGCCAAGAAGGCACCCTGGCAGAGTGAAGGAGCCACTTTGGGGCGCGGAGGGCAAGGCAGTCCCTGAGGTACGAGGGGCCCAGACCATGAAGGGCCTTATAGATCAATTCCAATACCCTGAACCTGGCTCAGCACGCTATTGGCAACCAGTGCAGAGTCCGGAGCACAGGTGTTATGTGATCCCGACAACCCGTCCCCAACAGGAGCCGGGCTGCTGCATTCTGCACTAGCTGCAGCCTCCGAACCAGGAACAGGGGCAACCCCACGCAGCAAGACAGCAGGGTCTGGGTCAGCTGAAAAAGAGAGGTACAGCTGAGTATCATCAGCATATTGGTGACAACGCACCCCGAACCCTCTCATCACGATCTCCCCCAAGGGCTGCATATATACATTAAATAACAATGGCCTGACACAGGATAGGAGGGCAGGAGTGAACTTGCCCTGCTCCTCATCCCACATTCCAGAGATTCAAGGCAAGCCAGTGGTGTGGATAATAATTTAAAAGTGCCTAGTCATAAGGGGTGGAATGCAAGTGAGTATTTTCTATTTGAAAGTAAATGATTTGCCTTGCAGTCTACCCAAGGACTGGGCATTCACATTCACCTACAGGCCACACAAGCTGGGCAGAATGTAAGCTGGAGACAGAGGTGAGTCTAAACCTCTCCCTACTCCCTCTTGTTTAATATTAACACAATTAAGAATACTGAAAAGAAATTCTTCTTTTGTTAAAAAAAAAAAAGAAAAAAGAAAACCAACAAAAAAACTTTAAATTAGGATTTGAGGAGATTAGATTTTCTACAATCCCCACCCCAAAAAAGGGTACATTGACAATCCTGACATTTAAAAGTTAAGAAACAAGCAAGAAAAAAACCAGAAAAAAAATAATAGCCATCTCTTTCCTCTACGATATTCACTTTACAAACAACCTCTGCATCTAAATATACTATGCTTACTTTTAGAATAGCTATTTGCTGCTAGTGCAGAGACCACAGTAGGATGCAGTGTTTGTAAAGCATTGAAATGTGCTACAGAAAATGAATGGTGGTACTATTGCATTTCCTGCTTTCCGAAGGCGAACTCAGCTCCATACAGACAGCCCAGTACACCCACTCTATCATTCTTTGTTAAATAATACCCAGAGCTTTAAGGGCAAGCCGTATGCACGAGGCATCCTTTTTATGTGTCTTGTTTATTAGGCTGTGCTGTAAAATGGCAAAGAGCATTATGTAAAAACTGAGCTTTTGAAACTTAGAATAGAAATCTTCTGGATAAAGGAAAATATAAAGGGCAGAGGCAAGAAGCAAAAATTTACCAGGGTGGGCGGGAGGCCATCCTGTACCCAGACAGATTAGAGGTTAGAGTTTGAGAGAAGAGGAGAGATGAGCTCGAGCTAAAATACACCAGAATCTTTCCTCTTTAACTAAAAAATGACATGCTACAAATTATAAAGGGTACTAATGAAGAGACAAGTTAGGTGTTTGGATTCACGTAGAATTTTTTTTAAAAAAAATCAGTGGTATTTTTGGCTCTATGCAGTGGAGAAATTGACAAAAAGGCAAATGAGAAAACAAAAGGGTTGGGGGGGAAGAATGGTGAAAGACCAGAAAATTCTTTATATTCAGCATAAGAAGCTTTCAGTACTCCTTGAGAATAAGACCACTTTCAGACATTCCCCCACCACGCATATTCTGGCTGGGGTGGGGGGGTGGGGGAAGCGCAGCCAGGATATGCGCAGGGATCAGCTGGTCTGAAAGCCCCCCTTCCCCAGCACGTGCGGCTTTGCTAGCAGACACACAGGGATGCAGAGCTCGATTTCCTGCTGTGCATCCTTGTGCGTGTCTGCAAGCAAAGCCTCACCGGGGATGAGGTGGGTGGGCTTTCAGACCAGCCAATCCCCACACATATCCTGGTCGCGCATTCCTCCCCCCGCCCCCAGCCAGAATATGTGCCGGGGGGAGTGTCACGGAGAAACATAGGGTCACACATGTGTAACACGGGACTACATGTAGACTACAAGTCTGGTAAATATGAAATGCCAAAGGGTCCACATGTATGTACGGTTACAGTTGAGAACTAAAAACTCAAATTAGGGTTCTGACACATCACCAGGCTACAGGAAATACAAAGAGATACCAAAGTGCGTATTGCAGAACACTTGCCAGATGGAACCCTGTAGAGATTTAGATGGGCCTTTGTGTTTGCCTGGGTTGCCTACGTGACCGACCCCACGATTCCCCAAAGGCGGGAACAGACACAAAGAAGGGGAAAAACTATTTAAATGAGCCAGTAAGTCACCTGAGGAAGCTCTTCCAAAGCCATCTTGAGAGCTGATCTACATGTGAAAAGCCTGGCAGCAGCTAGGCTGGAGAAACATGAGCAGAGAGACATGATTTTGCCCTTTACCAACTAAGAAGTCAGTGCCCAGTCATTCTACCTTTATGACTGAGGAACAAGAAGCTTATGTATCTTTATAGGGTAAGATGCTTTATTTAGGAACTCAACCAGTATAGATCAGGAATGCGTTATATTTACCTTTGATTTCTAATAACCACTCTATCAATTATCTTGCTTATGTAATCAATAAACTTACTTCTTATCTTTATGAAGAAGTGTCTGTGTCTAACATTGGGTGAAAACAGACATGACGCTAACCACCCTTTGTGGTCATTTATGCATGTTTCAGGGCTGCATAGGGCACCAATACAGCCCTGAAACATTCATAAATAACCACCAAGGGTGGTTAGTGTCATGTCTGTTTTCACCCATTGGAACACAAGTGAGCAACAGGAGCCCTCAAGCTCTTGCGAACCCAGAGAGTCAAGAGTCTGTAAAAGGGAAGGATCGGGCCCTTGTGTGACAAAGGAGTTTCATTGTGGCACACTTGAATTAGCCAGAGAGAGAAACTAATTCAAGAGAGCTGTGCGTAAGGGAAACTGAGTCACTCAAACCCGGTAAAGTGGGGGTGCGGACCCTCCAACCCGTGACGGGGGGGATGTCTAAATGCGGCCTAAGTCACTTATTTTCAAGTCATTTTCGGAGATTTTGTTGTTCTGAATTCAAACATGGGTCTGAGAAGTTGACAGAAACTACAAGTACACTTTTTAGTGACTGCCACATACTGATACCTGAAGTGGCCCAACAGCAGCTCCTCTAAATATCATTAGCCTTAGTAGAGCTGCTCCAGATTTCTAATGCTATAGTCCAGATTAACATCTCACACTAGAACTACAATTGTCCTTACTTCATGTAAATAAGAGGTGCCAGTCAAGTTCTGAAAACTGCAAAGCCTGATTACACCTGATATTAAATTAGAATTTAATAATTTGGTGTTTTTAAATTATATTTGTATACTGTATTTTTATTGTGTGTGTTTTTATTGTATTTTATCATGTTGTAAACCGCCCTGAGCTGCTGTGGCAGGAAGGGGCGGCTAAGCAATCCAGGTAAATAAATAAATAAATAAATAAATAGGTTGGGACAAGGAAAGTACCACTGCTCCCTTTTATCTGTGTTAGGTATAGCCACTTGACTTGCAACAGGCAGGCAAGCTTTTCCCTTTGAATCCGAGTACACCCAGGACTGCCCAGAAATTTTTCTTCTATGTTGTAAGCCACCCTTAGCCAGGAGAAGGGCAAACTATAAATTTAAAGAAAGAAAACAAAAAAAAGAAATAAAAGAAATTTGATGACAAGCATGTCATTTTTCAGTAATTCTCTCTTCCTTCCCAACTAGTTCTTTTGCTACTCTAGTTTAGAACAATCTTCTGAAATGGGGGGGGGGGGGATCGCCCCCCAACAGCAGCTTTTGCAAAAAAAACACAAAAACACAGAAGTCCCCCCACCCCCCACCCCCGCCCTGTTGATCTGCCAGAATAAGTCATACTCAGGGATCTATGCTCACTGCCTTTCCCCCTATTGCTGCCAACGGGGAAGACACAGTGAACATGGGGCACTGGCCATACTACAAGCAATATTTCTTTTCCACTCTCAACAGCATTTGTTCTTTCTTTCTGACACTGTGAATTTAGTGAAGCCCAGCAGCAGGAGGAGATCTCTGCAATGCTTGGCAGCAAGGATTTAGATTACAGTACTCCCGAGTCCTAATCCGGTCCATCTGCCATATGTTCCGACACCCTCATAAATCCTCTAACCTTTCCATGAGCAGTAATTTTCATTTGGGAAAAGAAAATGAACACTGATTTAGATCATATTTAATGCCTCCTTCGCCTGGTAACAGTCAAGTACCTCACATGATTTTATTGTTTTTCATCAGATAAACCCCTTTCTCTGATTCATCAAAACCCAACTCTATGTACTAACAACTTTACAACTCCTTCGCACTCATTTCTAAGTCACAAACTGTACAATAACACTCCAGAATTAAACACCAGCAGATTTCTCTACAGGTGTAATCCTTGCCAAAACTCAGTCATCGCTTACTCAGTGTTATATGCTGTTTCCATACAACAAGACTGACAGTATTATTTCCACCTTTCCCCCTCCTCATCACTTTATGAACAAGCACCATGCATATAGGAATATGTTTTGGATGCAAGGAAAATGACAATTTTTGTGGGGAAAAGTAGGCAAAGAGATTAGAAACTCAAAAGGTGAAACTAGGCAAATTTACAGCCAATTACTCCATGATACCAACACTGTTTAACATATTTAAGAACATATTTAAGAGCCATTCTGGGTCAGGCTAATGGTCCATTAAACCCAGCATCCTGTCTCCGACAGTGCCAATCCCTTTTTCTTCGGAAAAGTACCCAACAGGCCACAATGGGCAATCCATTCCCTATTCTTCCAGCTTCCTTTACCCCACTGCATCTTTGGACAGAGGGAAAAGAGAGGGCAAGGGGGGAGCTCATGTCCTCCTGTCTCCAACCTGCAGAGGAAGAGAACTGGGGCTGAAAGACAAAGGCAAAGACAAGGTGTGGGTGCATGGAGCCTAAAATGTAAATGAGCACGATATGTGAGACTCTGCAACAACATTAGTGCTTACATGGCATGGAGGTTAAGGCAGGAGCCTTATCTTACAATTTCCATGCTTTTGGAGCACAATTAACTTTGTAAGGGCCTTAACTTCTCTCTTAAACTGTAGAGTTTTATGTGTATACATTTAAGTGCCTTGAAACTGAACTAAATTAAAACTAGAAATAAGTTGCAAGATTTTAAAACACTGAGGATTGTCTGGAACAATTTCAGAACAATGTGGAGATGTAGAAGATTTTCAGTAACTTCTAACCTTTACATCAGGAGTGGGAGTCTTCCCAGGGACCACTTTGAAAATTAGTATATGCTCCAAGGGCTGCATAGAAGTTAGAGGCAGGGGTATTTAAAGGATGCATTCTAGAAAACAAGGACACAGATCATGGATCTATTCCACAGATCTGTCCCCTGTCCTTGTGTGCATGCCCTCATCCATACTCCCTTACCCTGAGCTCAGTCTTTTAGTGCCTGGGGGGTACGAACTGGATCCGGGGGCAGATTCCCAGCTCTGCCTGGATGCCCAGGTGGAAAGTCTAGCAAGGAGCACGTTTCACCAGTTACATCTGGTGCGGTGGCTTCGGTCATATGTCTCTGACGGCCACTATCATCCATGCTTGGATCATCTCAAGACTGAACTATTGTAATGCACTCTACGTGGGGCTGCCCATGATGACAGTTCAGAAACTGCAGCTGATGCAGAATGCGGCAGCTTGTCTCCTAATGGGGATGGGGTGCCGTGGGCATATTACACCGGTGCTCCGTTCTCTGCACTGGCTGCCTATAGTCTTCTGAGCCCGATTCAAGGTGTTGGTGCTTAACTATAAAGCCATATATAGCCTGAGCCCTACCTATCGGCAGGACTGCCTCACGCCCCGGGCTCTGGATCAACCCCTGCGATCAACTGGAAGTGCTTTTCTCAAAGTCCTTGGGGTATCTTGCGGGCAGCTATGGAGAGGTTGTTCTCAGTGACCGCACCAAGGCTGCAGAAATCCCTTCCAGTGGAGGCCAGGGTGGTCCCAAACCTATCCTCCTGATATCCATGTAAGACCTGGCTGTTCCTTCAGGCTTTTGGCGAGGGAGATGGGTATGGGGTGAGAGGTTGAGGGAAAGGTTTTTTGTTCTTTTATGCCTTGCCATTTTGATGGTGTTTTAGGATATTCTTTTTGTATTTATTGTTATTTATTATTGTATTTTATGTATTTTTTATTATTTATTTATTTTTAAACATGTGTTAGTTGCCCCCCCATGCCTATGGCATCCCAAGGTGACATACAGTTCACTAAAACATTCATTAAAATAATTTAAAAACCCTTAAAAACAACAATTTAAACCAAAACAGGGTTGGGAAAAATAAAATAGAATAAAAGGCAGGGAAGCGTTAAAACTCTAAACCCCCCTCCTCCCCAAAGGCCTGGGCAAACAGCCAGATTTTACAAGCCTGCTGGAATGTCAAAAGGCTCGGGGCCAGGTGTGCTTCCTCTGGGAGGGAATTCCAAAGACGCGGCCCAGCCACCGAGAATGCCCTCTCCATTGTGGCCCCCCGCTTGACACGGGGGACCTCCAAGAAGGCACCCCCGGCAGACTGAAGGAGCCGCTCTGGGATGCAGAGGGCAAGGCGGACCCTGAGGTACGAGGGGCCCAGACCGTGAAGGGCCTTATAGATCAATACCAATACCTTGAACCTGGCACGGCATGCTATTTTTAATATGCAGTTTGTTAGCTGCCTCAAGCTGCTGTTAGCAGAAGGGGGGTGGGTGGATGGGATATAAATAAATAAATAAATAAAACCACGCATTGGCGTTCAGCCTGCGTGTGTCAGGATTCTGGGACCAACAGCCAACGAAAAGAGGCCTGGAGAAGATTTTTAAAAGGGGGTTCAGTTGGACTCCAGGTGGTGTTATGGGGAGGAACGTAGCTACAAACAACTGAGGTTCAGAAGCCTGCATTTAGAATTCAAATCAGTCTCCCTCCACCACCACCAACCACCAGCACTCCCAAACCCTTAGAAGGTTTCCTTAATCTCTGCCCATGTAATCGGGCAGTTCATTTGTGTCCTCCGCATAATCTGGAAGAAAACAAATGAAATAAAAAAACTCCAGCATCTCTCCCTGACAGGATGGCTGCTGCCATGAAAGAAGATGGAGAAATGTTCACACTGTTGAAGCAGGTTGCAGAGGATGTCCAGAAAGTGACATCATCTGATACAAATACAGGTGATACTGGTGGGGAGCGGCAGCCCATATGAGGATGCTCTTGCCTCCCATGAGCCCCGGCATGTGCATAGAGTCCACAGAGGTAGCGAAGCAGGTAAAGTCTATTTCAGTCATCCTCTGCCTATGAAAACGAAGATATCGGATGCGGTTCTGAGAGGTTTCTTTCAGTCATGCAATTTGTGTAAGCCAAACCCTTATTTATCCCAGACTGACCTTGCCACAATGACCCATGCCCTGGGGACCATGAGGATTGATTTTTCTAATTCCCTTTTCCAAGGGCTACCAGAAGTGCTTGCATATCCATCTCTTACAGCTTGAATGTGACAATGTGGCTTACTGGTTTGGGTAGCTGTGAACATATTAGGCCTGCCCTGCGTTCTCAACATTGGCTACCTATACAGTGACGGACTGAATTTAAGATTGTGCTGCTGGTTCAGGGCCCTGAAGAGTATAGGCCCTGGCTATGTTCGAGGCATGCTCCTGGAGGCTCACACTGATGGCTATCTGCACGCAGAAACCACCTGCTGTTTGGGGATCCTGCCGTCGTGTCTTAAGTCAGCAGGTGATTGGACCTTTGCTGTGATGGGAACTCCAGATGTCCATCTCAGTTCCTCTCTCCTTACCTTTAAAAAGCACCTGAAATTTCATATCCTATAGGTACTTTTAGAATTCACTTCAGGTTCCCCTTAACATAGTCTGTCCTCCCTCTTTACTTTCCCCTTTTAAACCGATATTATATTCTTTTGTATTGGTTTTATATTTTTATGGTTGTAAAGCAGCCCAAGTGCCATTTAAAGGAAGGGAAGCCCTATAAAAATAAAAATAATTAAATAGCAAGAATGAATTCCACACTGACCTCCCTCAACACTCAGGTGACTGATATCGAGGAATAAACCTCTGCTGTGGGGGACAAAGTGCAAGGTCTGCAAGCTGAATTAGCTAAATCCTCCTAACTAGTTAAGCTGCTTAAGCTTGCAGACGTACGAGGCAGGTCAAAGAGGAAGAACTTTAGAATTGTGGGCGTTCCTGATGGTCTGCCATTAGGATGGGGATGGCTGGTTTGGTAGGGGGTGAGGGGGTTGGATGTGGGGAATGGGGAGATGGTATTGGGTGGGTTTTGTTGGGGGAAGGTTTGGGAATTTGGAGCAGTTGTTTTTGTATCTTACTATTTATTATAGTCTGTGAGCTGCCCTGAGCCTATGGGAAGGGTGGCATTAAAAATTGTGAATAAAGTAAAATTAAATAAATAAATAAATAAATACTTGAAAGGGACCATTGCTCATTGACCCCCAAGGCAGCATCAGGAGTCAAACCCAGAGTTTTCATTGTTTGCTTTCAAAAATACCTACTAAGTTATCTGACTTTCCCCAGGTTACTGTGTGTGGGGGCTGCTTCCTAGGCCCTAAGCTTCTTTAAGTTACTGAAGGTCTGGAGTGATCTCTGGAGGCAAGAGGCCCAGAGATCCTGACGAGGACTGAACCTGAAATCCTTGGATTGTTCTGCAGACTGCCCTTGGGCTTACCATGAACATAAATGACTATGATTGAAACATCCGAGTTGTCAAGGGCTTGAGCAAGCCCAGAAAAGGGATTACAATGCAGTATATAATATAAGCAATCTTGAGAGAAAACCCGTGGGGGACAAATGCCTTCTTTCTGGATAAACTAAGGGTAAGGACACACAAGATGTTAACCCACATTGGGTGTCCTTACTCCACATTAGCCTGTGATGCAGCTGACCATCAGTCTGGTGGCCGCCAGATGTTCGTCCACTTCCACACCAAGGAAGGCAACTGCCTGCTATATGATGCATCCACCAGATGCATGTCTGTAATTTACATCTCCTTCTTCCAGGACCGCCCATAATTTTCAGTTTAACAACACACTTCAGTATTACAGTAAAGATTGGTGCCTATGGCACGGCTGAAGACAGAAGCCACAGACAACAGATAAAGAAATTTCAAAGATTCTTTACCTAAAGTGATAGGTCGGTGTTTTCTCTTTAACAAACTTGTTCTGATGCAAGTGCAAGATATAATATTAAGCATTACTTAAGAATGAAACACACAAGGTGATGTAGTAACATAAGGAGCTGAGAGCATAATAAAAAAGTCAAAAATTATTATGCCAAGCTTGACATTTCTTTTCCGCACTGATAAAATAGTAGCACACTGCTTAGGCAAAATTAAAGCCAAGAAGCATGCTTCATATCCAACAGAAGAAAAACGTAAATATGCTAAGACATTAAAAGCTGCACGAAGGGACATACTTTGCAGTGAGCTAATGTAAACGGATTTTACGAGCAAAAATTGTCATTTAATCCCAAATTAAACATCTGGCAAGAACTAAACAGTTTTAACAATCCAGTAGTGGGAAAGTCATCAAGCTCTGGTTTTGGTATAAATAGCAAGTTGGCGTTAAGGCTAATAGAAAAAGCCATCCAGATTAGGGCTGAACAAAAAGCTCTTTTGTGATCTCGTGAGATCGAACACCAGGTACGAGATCTTGGCAAGACCTCTCTCTTTTTTAGCGAAAGAAAAAGAAAGAGAAAGAACTACGCAGTGTCCGCCAGGGTTGTTCTGCACAATCACAGCCCTTTCCCATAACGGTGTTGACTGTTTTCCATGATGCCAGTGGCAGCATTGCTGCCATTTTGGAAGAGGGAAAATCTGTCGGCGTATGTGCAAAATCTACATTGCACATGCAGACTGGACTTCCCTTTTCCAAGATGGCGGTGAAGCTGCTGCTGACATTTTAAAAGAAAGTCTGCACATCCACAGAATGGTCCCGGCAGCCATTTGCGCATGCAAAGAAGACTGGGTTTTCCCCCACCCCACCCCACCCCCTGTCATAATTTTCCTTGTTGGTTCATGCACGGTTCCCAGAAAAAACGAACCACCATTTATCTCGGCGAGAAACTAGGAAAATACTGAGAGTTTCAGCCCTAATTCAGATATAACAGAAATCTAATCAGGAGAAGGAGTCATCAGTCACACTCTAGTCAGGATTGCCTGTACACTCACCGAGCAGATTCCTGGGTTTGAGAAAGGCAGCAATTTATAATACGTGCGTGGGTTTTTCACTTATGGAGAGTTGAGAAAATGGCAGGAATTAGTGTCAGTTTAAGAGGTCTTTCACCCATGACCCCAAAGTTTGTTTATTTTTAGTTTATTTTATTTTAAATATTTGCAGCCCACCCATCCTGCTTCAGGCAGCTCTGGGCAGCGCACAACAATAAAAATCAATAAATCATATGTCTTTACTGTACCCTTAAACAAATTACTATTAATGTTACAAAATACAAGGCACAAAATAAAGTCAGACTTGGGCCACTGTCAGCCTTCCCTTTGGGTAGCCTCAAGGCTAGACTACTGCAATGTACTCTACAAAGGATTGCCATTGAAGACTGTTCAGAAGCTGCGGCTTGACTTCTGTCAGAGGTGAGTTGCCAACAACACATTACACCTATTCGTCAAAGACTACAATGGTTCCCTATAGCTTTCCATGCACAATTTAAGGTGCTGGTTTGACTTGTAAAGCCCTAAATGGCCTGGACTCCACATATCTGAAAGACTACTTCCTCTCCTATGTTTCATCATGACCCATGAGGTCAACCGGAAGAGTCCTCTTGCAAACATGATCAATGAGTCAAGTTCACAAAACAAGGGTGCATTGAAAAGCAGTGGTGTTTTTTTGAGGCTGGTGGGCCAGTGGGTTGGTTGAACCTACTGCCAGCGGCTTTGCCGCCGGCGGGCCGGAGCCAGGGGCAGTGGTAGGCCAGTGGCGTGGCTTAACCCAGAAGCAAGGAGTTCCCAGGGTTAACACTGAATGGACAGTAGATTAGTTAACGCTGGGAACTCCTTGCTGCTGTGTGAAGCACTCCCACTGGGAGATAGAGAGCCCTCTTACTGGGGTCCCATCCACTCTCTCTTCCCACCGGGTCCAAATTAACCATAGCAGGTTACAAAAATAAATAACATTGCCATCGCCTACCTTTATCCTGAACCATCGAATCCTCGAATTTCATGGCATCCTTTTCATTCTCTTCTGAGAAGAGAATTAAAAGAGAATGAAAGGGAAGAGAAGGACAACAGAGGAGAGTAGGAGGGAAAGGGTTTGGTTTCAGTGCACAAGAAGAGTAAGGAGAATAGATGGGTTCAGTGGGGGACAGAGGAAAGGGGTCTCGTTGTCTGCAGCCTTCTCTTCTGCCATGCTCCTACCTACTTTCTCCTCTGTTCACAAGGAGAGAAGTTGCAGGCATGTATAGCAACCAAATACTCCCCATCCAAACCAGCATTCCCAGTACCAACACTGTATCCACGGCAACCAAATGCCTGTCAAAGCACACAGGCCTTTTAAAAAAGTTTAGCCAGTTACAGGCCTCTGTTGCTACCAAAACAGCCCCATCAAAATTTAAACAATGCATTTCTGTTTCTCAACAAAAACCCCTGGCAAGATGTTCAAAGTCACACAGTCACAAGCAGAGAGGCCAGAAACTACTTTCCAGCAGGGAGCAGCAGTGAAACAGTGAAGGGACCATTTAAAGAAAACGAGTAGCCACGACCAGTAGAACCACCAATTTACAAAATGGCCTCTCTACTTATGCTTGGGAGGGGAGAAGGAAAACAGCAATGCATCATGCAAAGACATAGCAAGAAAAGCAAACCATCTTAAGGGAACAATGTTATGTGCAGTCCTTAGCACACCATAAAAGCAGCAGCGGGGATTTTCACTTGTCCCCCAAAACATGCTACACAGCTCTGTTGCAATGTAAGAGATAGTTTCTGCTGCAACTAAACATGGAGCATTCATTCAAGGACTAGTCAATAGTGAAAAAGCCTGCCACAACATCCCACCAAACTGCAAAGGGCAGGACCATTTTAAAATGCAAGTAACATTTCAGCAAAGATTGGAAACCCTTCCATCCAAGCCCCTAGGTCCCCCACCTATAAAACAGACAGCTTACATTAAAAACAGCCAAGGAAGAGACCAATTTTAACCAAAAGTAGCCATGGCCAGTGGGGCCACAGCCTTTGCACATGCTTGAGGGGTTTGGGAGAGGAGCAGGGGGAAACTAGCAGTGCACATAACAAACACAAACACAGAACAAGCAAAAGTAAACCAGATCTTTAACCAACTGAACCATATTATGTGAAGTCTTAGCACACCACAAAAGCAGCAGCAAGAAATTCCAGATCTTAAACCAACTGAACCATATTATGTGAAGTCTTAGCACACCACAAAAGCAGCAATGAGGAATTCCACTTATCCCCCCAAACATGCTTCACTGTTAGAGCTCTTTGAAGCCCCATTTCCCCCAGCAGCCCCCTTAACCCCAGCCCAATTTTCATCAGCCCCCCAGAAGCCCCATTCTCTGCCCCCCAAGTAGCCCCATTCTCTCTCCCCCCAAGCAGCCCCCCCCAGTCCTCTTTTTACCAGTGTTTCCCATCAAAATAACTAACTCACCAATGGGGATGTGCCTGATGCAGGTCCAGCAGCAGCATGGGGTAACAAAGCCACAAACAAGCCAGGCCAGCCAGCACACACTCTCCACCAAAAATCACCAGCATGACAAACAAGGAGAGCTCTCTTTTAACCCCACCCTAGGGGTTGGGGTACAGGCAGGCAGCCTGAGCCCTCAACAGCAGCAGCTGTGCACAGGCACACACTGTCTGGGCGTTTGAGTCTTCAGTCCAGACAGAGTCTTTCAAAGCAGCCCATCGGGCTCTGTGGAACACTGTCCCCACTGGTGGGAAAAGCAAAGTGCTTTTCGCCATTCAGGCAGCATGGGCTCTAAGCCCAGCTGCCTAAATTGCTTTTGTAAAGTTTTGTCCCTTAAGGGAACAAAGTTTTGTCCCTTAGAGCAGGCTCAGCAGGAGGCATTGCCCCCCACCCCTTCAGCTCCTGCCTGTACATGTGTTGAGGGAGGCACAACACTGAGCACTCAGCTGATTGCTGAACTGGAGGACTTGGAGCAAGTCTGGAGCGGGTTGCTGGCTCCCCCCTCCCCCTTGGTGCCTTTGGGACTCAGGTGAGGAGTTTCTTTCTTTCTTTCTTTTTAGAAGCATGACGAGTGTGCAGAGGCAGATCAGGCCAGGAGGGACAATGCCCCTGGTGCCCTGCAATGCGCACCGCCCCTGTTGAAAGGTATTCTCAGTGGCTACTCTACAGTTCTGGAACTCTCTCCCTCTGGAGGTTTATCAAAGCCTGAGCCTGCTCATATTCCAGGGGTATTGCAAGACCTTTAATTAAAAAAAATTTTTTTTTAAAAGTGTTTGTCACGCAGGGATAGGTACTGGACTGAGGCTCAGGGTTTTTAAATGTTTTCATTTGTTTATACACAACTTTTTATGATTTGAGTCTTCAAGGTAGTCGGAGTTTTAAATTCAGATAGATAAAGTTTGCTTTCTCATCATCTTCCTAGTAAGAAAATGTTCAAATTATTTTGTATGTACAAAGAGAAGTGCCAGAAACGAAGGCACTAGTACCATCAGAGTTCCCGAGAACCTTGTTTACATGTTATGGTTGAAGGAAAGTTTCTTAACTCCAGATTATCTACACTGTGCATCTCCTAATAGATGAGTGCTCCAGAGAGTGTGCTACGTTACCACACTTTCTATCTTTAGAACTGGTATCACTTAGTAGCATTCACATGAACAATACTTGTTGAAAAGCAACAATCTGAGAAAACTAGTCCTTAATAATGTAATGTGCATGCTAGTAAAAAGGAATTAGTTCCGAGGATAAAAGTGCATGGTAGCTAGCAACATTCAGAGATACCACTGGATAGCCAACAGTTTCTTAGCTCACAGAATATTCCACCTCTCAGTCCAGGAGTGTAGCAAGGCTATGATGGACTCAGGCTCATGTCCGAACAATAGACCTCTCACCCAGGGCAAGGTGGTGGAGTGAGTGCCCCCATTCAGGCTGCTACAATTCTAGAGGGGCCTCAACTGGGAGCCCCACTGAAATCTGCCAAAACATACAATCAGTTTGAACACCTCTAGGAAATTCTTGGCGTGGAGGGAGCAGAGCCAGCACTTTGCCTCACCCACTCTGAAAATTTCCTAGAAGTATTCAGGCTACTTGCAAAACCTTCCAGGGACCCCAATCAACTGAGTCCCCTTGCTCCATGATAGCTGCACCCCTGCCTCAGTCATGTGTGAGCAAGGCCAAAGTATTTGGGGAGCACTCCGCACAGAATGGGTTCTGTAGTTATCTGTTTTTTTGTTATAAAAATTTCAACAAAGACTAGCTAACACATACATTTGGTTGTTAGATACCACAGGGCATACAGTACAACATGCTTAACAGAAAACCATATTCGAACTCTAGATATGCATTTAAGGAAAAGGTGCTAAATTAGATGCCACCAAAGGAATAGCAAAGACAGTACATAGTTCTGGTAACTGAAGATAGTACCTTTAGAAATGCTTACAAGTTGTAGATTACTATAAATTCTAGGAAGTGTGGACCCAACCCCGTGGATACATATCTATGGACAGAACATTGTGCCACACGATTCCTGTGGGCCATGGAATTGGTTCGCGTGTCATTCTTTGGCTCTTCACACAAAGAAGGTTTATAGTAGACGTTACACATCAACAGAGTATATTTGATGAGATCAAGGGATTTTTTTAATTAAAAAGAAAAAGAAAAGCTCATGTTACAAAAGTGCCACAATAATCATATATGCACCAAAGAGAGACTGGGTAAGTTTCTGGCTCTATTACCAAAAGCAAGACAGGACTTGAGCTAAGTTTGACTGTTGCCAACTATCTCAGTTTTTAATTTATTTTTTATTTATTTACTCACTCAATTTATACCCCACCCCTCCTGAAAAACAGCTCGGGGTGGCTTCCAACAATAAAACACATATAAAAATAGATAAAACAATTTTAAAACACATCAAAAATACAATATCAAATATTAAAACAGGGCCTGGGAAATCTTTAAAACAAATAAATAGGGTGCGGGAGATAAAACCCACTAACCCACCCACCCCCTCCCCAAAGGCCTGGACGAACAGCCAGGTTTTACATCTTCGCCGGAATGTCAAAAGGCTTGGGGCCAGGCGAGCCTCCTCCGGGAGGGAGTTCCAAAGGCGCGGTCCGGCCACCGAGAATGCCCTCTCCATTGTGGCCCCCCGCTTAACACGGAGGACCTCCAAGAAGGCACTCCCGGCAGACCGAAGGAGCCGCTCTGGGGCGCGGAGGGCGAGGCGGTCCCTGAGGTATGAGGGGCTGAGACCGTGAAGGGCCTTGTAAATCAATACCAACACCTTGAACCTGGCTCGGCATGCTAATCGGCAACCAGTGCAGAACTCGGAGCACAGGTGTTATGTGCTCCTGACGACCCGTCCCCGAAAGGAGACGGGCCGCCGCATTCTCCACTAGCTGCAGCCTCCGAACCAGGAACAACGGCAGCCCCACGTAGAGTGCCTTGCAGTAGTCCAGCCTCGAGGTGATGAAGGCATGGATGATGGAGGCCAGGTCTGGGCCGGAGACGAACGGACGCAGATCCGTATCAGATGCAACTGACGAAAGGCAACCTTTGCGACTGCCTCCACCTGCCGCTCCAGATGGAGATCCGCGTCCAGCACCACCCCCAAACTCCGGACCTGCTGAGCTATAGGAGGGTGCACCCCCCCAATCAGGGGGCCCACTACCTCCCTCGCTCTCCCCACCAACATCACCTCTGTCTTATCGGGGTTGAACTTCAGTCTGCTCTGCCACATCCATTCAGCCACGGCCTCCAAACACTGGGATAGCACCGAGATAGCAGGGTCTGGGTCCGTTGAAAAAGAGAGGTACAGCTGAGTATCATCAGCATATTGGTGACATCACACCCCGAACCCTCTCACGACCTCCCCCA
>QEPC01006248.1:1129108-1176743 GCA_003113815.1 Sphenodon punctatus
TCCCCCAACACCACCCGCTGGCTCCTCCCCGAGAGGAATGAACGGAACCATTCAATAACAGTCCCATCCAGACCCAACAGGTCACGCAGTCGTCTCAACAGCAGCCCATGGTCCACGGTATCAAAAGCGGCCAAGAGATCTAGCAGGATGAGAAATGTTGAACATCCTGCATCCATCTCCCAGCGGAGATCGTCGACCAAGGCCACCAACGCCGTCTCGGTGCCATAGCCAGGGTGGAACACAGATTGAAATGGGTCAAGTAAACCGATGTCATCTAGCTGCGCCTGGAGCTGGATTGCCGCCGCCTGCTCAATAACCTTCCCTAAAAAGGGACGGTTAGAGACAGGTCGGTAACTGACGAGCACATCCACGTCTAAAGATGGTTTCTTCAGCAGGGGGTGCACCACAGTCTCCTTGAGACTGGGCGACAACCTCCCCTGCTGCAAAGACACGTTGACTACCCTCGCCAGCACCGTCCCCAACGTCTCCCTGGAGGTTTTCACCAACCAGGATGGGAATGGATCAAGTTCGCAACAGGTGGCCCTCACAGACCCCAAGACATCCACCGCATCAGCCACCGTCACTTCCTGAAACTCCCCTACAAAGATGGACCAGACGGGGCCTCCATCACCTCGCGCTCTCTACCTACTGCCCCATATCCAGCGGCAAAGTCGCTCTGAATCCGAGCGATCTTGACTGCGAAGTAGGTGGCAAACTCCTCACAGCGGGCCTGGGACAAGTCCCCGTCCAGGTGAAGCGAGGCCGGACTAACCAGCCCCCATACCACCCGAAACAGCTTCGCCGGGCATGACTTCGCAGATGCTATGAGGACAGCAAGGAACTCCTTCCTCGCTGTCCTCACAGCCTCAACATAGGACCGCAAATGGGCCCTATAGAGAAGTCAGTCAGAGTCAGAGCGAGTTCGCCGCCAGCATCGCTCTAGCCTCCTGCCTACTTGTTTCATACACCGCAGCCCCTCAGTAAACCAAGGGGCCCTGCGCTGACAAAACCGAGGCAGAGGGCATCTCGGAGCCACCCTGTCGATGGCCTCCTCCAGCAAGATGTTCCAATACTGGACCAGCTCATCGACCGAGTGACAAGGGCACTGCCCTAACCTCCCCCACAACCGGACCCCCCACCTCAAGGCCAGAACTGAAGATCAGGTCGAGGATGTGCCCCCCCCCCCCCGTGGGTCGGGCAGTTTTTGAGTCTCTTATGTTATGTGCTAGTTTTCTTACAGTCATTCCGTGTAGTTACGGAGTCCGGTAAATACACGAGAAGCTGAGTTTTTATATTGCAAATTAAGTTGCCAGATCAGGGGTTCCCAAAACGTAGATTGGGAATGGGACCCCACAAGTGAGATCATTATTCCAATTGATATTCCATGTACTTTGCAGGTCTTCATTGCTGCCTGATGTCACATGATTATTTTTAAGTTTCACGCGGGGGTCATGAAAACAAAATATTTGGAAGCCAATGTTTTAAATCACATGGCTGCAGGACTCCAAAACTCACAAACTCTCAAACTACTAATAACCCCCAAACCCTAAAGTTTATTTTTCACAGCTCATGATTTTGGAGTACCTAACTCAATGTCTGTAGGCTTGAACACTATGATGTGCTATAAAGCAATAAGGAATAATATTCCTAGAAATCACACCTACAGCAGACCAGAGATGGGGACAGTTTCCAATAGTGACCCAAATACAGAGCAAAGAACTCTTCCATATTCTCAAAAATAATTATAAACTGAACAAGTACAAAAGTTGTTGTTTTTTTGTCATCCACCCTAGCCAGGATCCTTAATTAAGTGTAAAACTCTTACAGCGAACCCCATCAGATAACTATAAAACACTGAAGTAAAATGTTGCAAGTATCTATTTTGATTTTTTCAAAAAAGCAGCCAACAATCATTTAAACTCAGGGAAGAAAGGAATAAATGGTGATTCATTGGAAATACTGTCAGGCTGTGCTACATGACTCAAGCAAGTATAATCAGGAAAATTAACATTTTAATAATGATTCTATTTTCCCAATTTTTTTATATCAAGTTAATTTCTCATGGTATCAGCAACTCTCAGACTAATTTGAAGAAGAGAAGGCTTGCTATGCCCTATGCTAATTTTTGTTTTTTGTATTCAGACCCCATTTATTGTACTAAATGGAAATTGGAAGGAAAACCTATTAGAAAAGAATGGAAAGAACAAATTAGACATTTCTTAGCAAACCGCACTTGCTGGCTACACAAATAAGAACCTGACAGTCCTACAAAGGAACACTGCACAAGTGGTAAAAAAGGCATGTGACATTTTAGCATAGTCCACCACTATTGAGAGCACAGAAGAAAACTGAACAGTAAGCAAGTTTCCAGAGCAGGTGTTTCTATTTACTTGTTGTTTTATCTATAAAAGTGTCACGGTCACAAAATTCCTTTCAATTTATTTAATCTTCTTACCAATAGGCTATGCAGCTTTGAATGCTTTTTAAAATCCAGAGTGTGTTATCTGGATTTGATTGCGTGCTTACTGAAGTCAACAATTAAAGCTCTACTGGACTTCAACAGAGCAGGAGCACAGCTTTAAAAATTTGGAGGATAGGGAAGAGAAATTTAAAATGCTGAGGAAAAGAGTATGGATGGCATTGTAGTTGGCATGGTTACTCATCCTTCTTCATTAAGCTAATGTGAGGAAATCAAGCGGTTAGTAAATCTCTTGCCTACCAATGGCATGCTACTTCTAAAGCAAACTATTAGAAGCTGAAGTGCCTAAAGAGTTCAATTACTGGCACTGCAAGGGGTGTGCTGGAACCCGCAACCCATTACACCATTAGACTAAAAGCTACTTGAATGCCAGCTTTCACAGTAATCTTGTTTAGCTTAAAATAAGAGGTTTAACACTTCCCACCGGGCAGTGCACTATGGTCAAATCAGTTTAGCTGTGAAACAATCCAGCTTTTATAAAGGAAATGTGAGGAAAATATCTTTTTAGGCAAAATAATGCTTTTCAAAATGTGCAGTTTCTTTAACACATTACTTTTGATTTTAATACATTTCCCCTGAACTCCAGATTTTATTTTACTTTTTTTCCAAACAGGCTAGAAAGTAAAGAACGAACAAAAGTATTTGCTTATACATACATTATTATTTTTTTTTAAAAAAGCATTAACGACTCTCTTCAAACAGTCTCTCCATTACTTTCACACTACAAATGTGTTTCCAGCATCCATGAATGAAACTGCAACATTCTTTTTACTTTGTGTGGCTCTGGTGCAACAAACCAGCTATTATGAAATAGATTCTAGTCTCACTAATGAGTTAAGCTTGGGAGCCCAGCATTTTGGAAACATAAAGAGACAATTTATAATGAGACTTCACTCAGTGGGAAGGCTGGGGTAAGGCAGACTCCTTGGAAAAGTTTTCATAATAGAAAGTTGTTTAATGATTGTGGGATTTCTTTAAAAGCTAAAAAAAAGAGATACTATTTATAAAGAGGATATGGGCCCACCTCACTGAACCGAGTTCTAAGGTGAGCCAAGGAATGCAGTAGCACATGCAAGAAAAGATGGGAGTTCAGGTGTTATCTTCGAATCTAAGTTAAGGCCATTGGGCACGAGGATGTCAAGTCTGTAGATCCACAATCTTTCCTACAGAAAAACCTTCCAACCCCAAACTACTGAAAACCAGGGAAAACCTCTGGATCTACAGACTTGACACCCTCGCGCCCAACAGCCTTAACTTTGAAGATAACACGTGAACCCCCATCTTTTCTTGTATGTGCTACTGTATTCCTTGGCTCACCTTAGAACTCTCTCCAACCTCCGAGTTCTAAGAACAGTCAGCTGTGCTCATAATACACTTTATTTCAAAAATCAACTGAGCTGCTGATGAGGGCGGAAGTCAAAACGTTCAGCTAATCAATAAATCTCTGTTTACAGTCATTTTCTTTTTATAATTCCTATATATTGTTTATGACTGGCAGCGCCCTACTAGGATCCAGAGCTTCCTTGAGTGTATCGCCGTTTTGTTGCTTACCATATCAGTCAGTCTCTCTCTCTCTCTCTAAAAATTTGTCCATGTCCCTAAAATATATATTTTAGTTATACAGTAATAAAAATTTAATAGTGCTTTATTTCCTTCGTATACATATAATACAGATTGACACCAATCAGCAAATCAAGCCAATATTGAAAGAACAGAGTTGCCCAAGGAAAAAGGAAATAAAAGAACTACCCCAGGAGGCAGGATGGCAGACCTGACAAAGGAGCAATTACAACAACAGAATCTAAGCAGAGACTCTCAGAGCTCATTTACACATCATTCCCTGTATGGGGAGCCTATGTCAGCTTCTCCTGCAGGGAAGGGGTGTTAGGTGAAGGGGGCGTGCAATGTAAGGAAACACATTCCAAGAAATCACATGCTGTTGTCGTTACTCAGCACAGGTTCTTTGTGTCACAACTACGGTTGCCAAATGGACCACATTTCAGGGATTTCCAATTGGAGGGGGATGGGAAAGCATCCAATGCACAGTTCCCATAGAACACTAGAAATACTGGCCCTGCTGCTGTGCTTTGTCCCATCCACCTTCTGTCCCCCAGGTGGACAAATGCAGTAAGTGCTGCCCCAGGAGCAGCAGTGGAGACAGCTGCTGCCTCTCTGGCTTTCAAGGCTTTGGTGAGGCAGGGAGTATGAGCAGGAAAGCCGAGGAGGCAGATCTTACAATACAGCCCAGAACACACCAGGGATGTAAGGGTGACAGGGCCAGCAAGTACACCTGTCTGTTCTGACTTTAGGTAGCTTCTCCTGCCCTGCCCACCTACAGAGCGACTCAGGGTAGGCTCACCTGTTGGACAACCGTACCTCAAGGTCTTCTGGTACTACACTGCTGATTTTGATTACCACTTGCCTTGCCTGCTAGTGTGACTGCTCCCTGCCCCAATACATGCCACACGTCTGCCCCACCGATACCCAGTCCAACAACCATATGTCCCTGCCAGCTCTCCAGGTGAGTGACAGTGTGTGTTTGTTTAAAAAGCTCCTAAGGACTTCAACGAAGTTAGGCCTGAAACAAGCAATCACAGCAATTCCAGTTTCTGTTAGAAACAGGTCATTTGCCTCTGTTCACGTAATGAGGTAAAACTTACTGGCTTTTTTGCCTTCTTTTTGGTATTCCACTAATTCTGTACATTGTTTGGCAATTTGAATTGTTTGGTAAATTGGACACCCCAGTGAGAGGAGACTCCCTAACGCAAAATGAATGGAGGGAGCTAACACTACGGCTTATATAGCACTGGCTTAGAGGCATAAAATTGATGGGAAGTGCTGTTAATTAACACAAATTGACAGAAAACGCCCGAAACTGACAAATGGACAAAAATGGCAGAAATTATGGAAAATTGCAGGCACCAATCTCACAATGGGTAATTTCAGATGTGACGGGCCTTACAGCCCCCCACTGAACCCTCGACCAGGATCTGTCTCCGATCCCAGTCTGTGATCAAACCAGCCGTCCTTTAGACGTGCCAGTCTGATCGCGGAGGGGAGTCGGGGAGGGGGCGGGGCTGCACGACATGCAGTCGCTCAGCCCCACCCCCACCCCCGTGTTCCTCCAGCCGCCCTCCCTCGGGGAGACGGGTGGGTGCAGCAGCCAATCAGGCCACTGCACCCAATCCCATACTGCGGTCAGAACCACGGTACGGAACAGGGCGAGGTAACAGATGTTACCTTCGTCCCATTCCTGATCATGGTTCAGCTAACCATGATTCTGGAGGTGAGGCCGGCCTCACCTCCAGAGTTGTGGTTAGCTTTGAACCCTGCCAGAAATTCACCGTGATGAACATCTGGCGGGGCTCTAACAGGCGTTCACACGATCACAACCACTACCCTGAATCCACTGTGATTCAGAGTGGTTGACTGTGATCCCGTAATGTCTGAAATTACCCAATGGCAGAAGCGCAGGATCACTAACTGGTGAGGAAATACTGACAAACAGTTGCAAACTAGGTATTTCCTGATGATAAGGGAACACTTGCTCTCACCTCAGCTCTAAGCAGGATCACAGCCTTGACAATTTGGGGGCTGGGGAGAGAAATTTAAAATGCTGAGGAAGTGCATGGATGGTATTGTAGTTGGCATATTTGCATGACACACAGAGGAAAGGGGGAGAGAAATAGAGATCAACCTGCTCCTAGTTTGCAGTTTTAAAGTTTTCCCCCAGTCTAGCCTTAAATTTAGGCAGCAGGCTATTTTAAATGTGCACATTTAAACAAATTATATTATTTATGTTGATTTATATATATTTATTCAATTGTGGTAGCAGGGAAGAGGAATGGGGTATCTCAGAGATTTTCCAAACCCAATAACCAAGTCATTACTCCTTTGATACACCAACCAAATCTTCCTTTACACAGAAGTCGACATGGGCTGCTCTCTGGCCCTCACACAGCAAAGGGGGTCCATGTTCACTGAGTGGTGCGGCTGCAGGGTGCCCATGCACGTGGAGGAATTGGGGAGGGATTCTAATGGTCAGATCCCTGTGTGTCCATTGTGCCCACTCAGGCAGACTCAACACATGCCCTCCACTATGGACTGGCCAGGCAAACAATTCATATGGGAGGCCGTTTCCCCTCTCACCCACCAGCATCCCCACCCAACTGCCCACCCTTTGCCATGAGACACAGCCCCAGACATCATGCAAACATGGAGCCAGTAACCCCTTCCTGCTCAGGAGATAGTACAGCCACTGCAGTTGCTGGCAGTCCCAAGCTACAACGGAGGTGCATATTAGTGGGAGGGACATGACAAAGCTGCCATCTGAGCTTCTGCCTTCCATGCCGTTGGCTCTTCTCTCATGCATGGGCTGTGGGTGGGACCGGGGAGGTGGCTGGGCTATGAACCTGTCTGCTGGCATGGATGGGAGCCCCGGTTTCATACAAGTGGGGGATGAGTGGGTGTCTGTCCCCACACACCCTTTTAGCTTGCCCCCACGGGTACTCCAGATTTTTTGGGAGTGCTCTGTGTGTGGCCAGCATGTGGACCACAGGAGCACGCTTACCAATGCACCACTGTCATATGAGCAGTTCGATGCGTCGATAGCGGGTGACCATGCATGAATGCATCTCGTTTAAAAACACCCACAGAGACGGATGATGTTTGAATAAGTCCTCGGTCCTGTGTGGCTCAAAAGCCACATAAGTCAGTCAGTGCTCTCACCAAAGAACCACAAGACATGCACCTATTACCCGTCAGTACATGGACAACTGCAGTGCTCAACCTCAATCGGCTGGATAGAACTAACACCTAATGTTGGAGGTCAAGTAGGTCTAGCTGGATGAATGTGGCTCTGAAGAGTCGCAGATTATAAAGATCCACTTGTGTCTTTGAATTTGCACTGCGAACATCACTGCTCTTAAATAACATTTTCCACCTGACAAAAAACGAACCCCCGTGTTGATCAGCCTCTCCCCCATTCTTCTTTTCTGAAAGTTTTAAAATTCTTAGGACATAGGAAGGGGACACTATCATGGATACAATTTGACAGATGTAAAAAATATAACAGGACAGATGTCATGACTGGGAATGGGTGCTTATGTGTATTATCATCTGAAAATACATCACTACCATCTTGTTCCAGTCTCTGGCATCATGGGTCTATTCTCCACTCTAATTTTCTCTAACCCCATTTGTTACATCAATTTACTATTAACTTATTTGCGTTTAATTCAATTCTAAATTCTTTAGGATTGTGTATACCACTATGTTCATATAAAACTCAGCAAAATGAACTCATGTTCCTCACTGGAGTCTAAGAACACTTTGCAAAACATTAAGATTTATTTAATCATTACCACAGCAATACAAACTCTTCTGGCAGCACTTTTGGGTTTTGGGGGGATTTTTTTATTTTATTATTTTTTTACAAATCTTTCAAAGTGGCATTGATGCCACAAAAGCAATTGGTCTGAAATTCTAACTATAAGTTATTTTGCTTTTCAGCATCTCATTGCTCAAGAGTAACAGGATGCTATATAGCACAGAGCAGCAGGAGCCACTATATAGTTAAGGCCATCATGCATCCTTCATTTTAATGTATGCACATTCTATTGCTTATAAAATCAGCACCATTTAACTTATGTGTCTGCAACTTGGATTGCGTGGATCACTTCAGTGAGGGGTACCATCTGTCCAAACTTCATGGAAATCAGACGAAATTAAAAAGTTAGTGGTTTGAAAACTGAAGTTAAAACTGGGCTTTCTACCTGTTTCAGACACTTTTTTGCACTGGCTTGAAAGTGTGCTTTAAGAACCTTTTTGTGCTGTTGTCTGGTAGTATATATATATATATATAAACTTTATTCAGCTAGCTTTCGCCATAGCCATACCCACAAACATATATATACAAAAAAATATATAATATAATAATAATAATAATTAATAATATGATATAACATATCAATATACAGATAAGTAATATGCAACTAAAACCATAAAATAAAATAAAATAAAATAATAACATCACAAAATACATCCATGATAATATGCCACAGCATCATTTATCACCACATAGATATATCACAGAAAAGCCAGTCCAGAGCCAGAAATATTTTTAAAAATTTACCTTACTCTTCTGTGGGGGACCTCAACAGGGAGATCTCCCCTAAGGTAATAACAAATTCAATTGTTCAAGTCCTAAGACTATTCCAATCCTATACAAGCCTATCCTCCATTCGATTTACCAAGGACATTTTAATTAACCATACCCCCGGGATCCGTCCAGGCCACTCACACCCACCCTTACTTCCAAACAAAAGAAAGGGCCACCAAGGTATAACACATAGGGTATTGTCCTTACAAAGTCCCTACATTGCAGGCACCAAAATCCTCCCTTTTCTGGGAGGCCAGATGGACAAATATGGCTACAGCATTTGCCACTACCTTCTCCTTTGTAGTGAGAAGTTGCTCTAACTGGGAATAGTCAGACAAGTAGGGATATCTGTGCCACAAAGGAGCTAACCAAGCTTGCCGTAGTTCTTCGTATAGCGGACAATGAAGGATAATATGAAAAACATCCTCCAAATGACTATCGCTACATGGGCAGGTGCGATTTGCATAAGGCTGATTCGTATATCTTCCCTGAGTTATAGCCGACTTAATCAGCTGTAAACGTGCTTGTGTAAAAGCCCTACGTATACAGCGCTTGGGAAACCAATCCAAATATAACTCAAATCTATGCACTTGTTTAATTCGATGATAATTGGGTGCAGCTTTCCAATCTGCCAGTGCTGCAATATCTTCCTGTTTTCCAATATCTATTACCCTAGATTTAATGATGTGTCCCATACTAGCCCGATCTATAGTAGATAAAAAATCCATAGACAGCCCTATACTACGCAACTGTTGCATAATCTTGCTCACCCAAGGATACAGAGGGGTCTGCTTTTGTTCTAATTCTTCCCGCAGACAAAGAGAGGTCAAACTCGATTCCTCCCGAGTACAAAGTTTCACCCAGTAACACAGGCCCTTTATTTTGATCTGATTCAAAATAGAACATGCTCCGGTTTCTGCCCTAAGAACTGATCCTGGGATTGCCTGTGGTACCCCCAAAATACCACGCAAGAACTTATTTTGGACGACTTCCAGCTTGGAACAGCAAGGTCCATCAAATATCTCAGCCCCATACACAAGCAGACTTCTAACTTTAGCCATATAAACTTTAAGAATTTGGGATACCGGCGCCTCTAAATACCCAGAGGCAAATTTATTAATGCCTCTAGCGGCTATTAATGCTTTCAGTGCCAACTCTTGTACATGTCTATCCCATTTCATGTTTTTAGAAAAATTCATACCCAGGTAGACATAATTGTCTACCTGGAATAAGGGCTCGTCACCGATCCTCCATTGGTGCACCACACGTTTCCTGCCAATAACCATAATCTGGGATTTTCCAGGGTTGACCTGGAGCATGTTAACCTCACAATATTCCCTCAGTTTTTCCAGCTGAAAACACAGACCTTTCCGGGTTTGTGATAATATCACGATATCATCTGCGTACATCAAAACTGGTATTGGTCTATCCTTGATCTTAGGAGGATGTCCTTCTTGCATTCCCAGATATTCTATCAGGTCCCCCAGAAAGATATTAAACAAAGTGGGGGCCAGTATTCCACCCTGCCTAACCCCCCTCTGTATGGGGATAGATTTATCTGAAAGACCAGCAGAAGGAACCCGAACTCGAGCCCTATTGCCCGTATGAATTTGAATTATAAGGGCTAACAAGGTCTCATTTATCCCCAGACGTTGTAATTTAGTCCAAAGTTTTCCTCTTGGAACAGAGTCGAAGGCCTTACGCAGGTCTATAAATGCAAGGAATAACTGCCCAGATCTCACTCTTTTATATTTATAGATAATATGTGATAAAAGGAAGCAATTATCAATAACCGAATACCCTTTTCGAAAGCCAAACTGAACATCAGGGATGATATCATTCAACATAACCCAGTGCTCCAGCTGCTTTAGGAGAACCCTAGCATAAAGCTTGCCTATCACCGGAATAAGACTAATCGGGCGATATGAACTTGGATCGCATACATCTCCTTTTTTAAACAGAGGGATAATGATGGACTCCCCCCACTCTGTTGGTACTGATCTAGTTTTATTTATCAGTGTGAAATATTTAGCCAACCAGGAGGCCCACCAATGGGGGCATAGCTGCAATAGTTCGGATACTATCCAGTCTCCTCCAGGTGCCTTGCCTTTAGCTAAAGCTCCAATAAGTTCCAGGATTTCATCTTCTACAACCATCTCTTGGAAATCCCCCTCCCCTTGCCTACATAACCCCACAGGGTAGGTATCTGCTGACAGAACATCCTGCTCAACCCTCACTACCTTATACAATTCTTCAAAGAAGGATAACCAAGTATCTTCCGATATATGTACTGCCATGTTTCCGGAAACCTTCCTCGTGCCGGACTTTATTATGGTCCAGAAACAATTGGAATCATAGGTTTCAGCCGCCACCTGAAGTTTTGACCATAGGAGTGTTTTATGTTGAAATTTCTTCTCTTTTACCAGAGACTTATACGCACTCCTCTCGGCCAAATATTCCATTTTGTGAGTCACCGAATAGGTACTCACCCAGCGGCACCTAGCTTTAGCCAGCCTCTTCTTTGCCCCCCTACACTCTTGATCAAACCAGCCAGGGGCAAATTTACAGTTTGGGCGGAAAGTTTTAAAGAGCCCTTGAGCTCCTAAATATGAAACAATATCATTATATATCTTGGTGCATTGCACTACGTCCTCCTGGGATTCTGCCAATACCTGTAAACGCAAACCCTGTAGATACTCCTCATGTAACGTTGAAAACATCCTAATTACCAATTCACTATTCCACCTATTTCGACACCTACACTCCTGCTTAGGATGTTCTGGGAGCCCACTGCAGGCCTGCCTATTACCAGTACAAACTGTAACAGACAATGGGAGATGGTCACTTTCTGGACGCACTAATACCTGGAAGCCCTCAAACAACATATAATGGCTCCAGTCCGAAATTATGAAATCCACCACACTACGACCAAGTGTGGTGACATAGGTAAAGTCTCCCTCCGAACCAACATCCCCTCGGCCATTCAAAACCACCAAATCATGGGAATTCACAAAATTTAGTAAAGACCTCCCATGATCATTTATAAGGAGGTCCTTAGATCTCCTCAGTGGGGGTACCTCCATCAAACCCACACTTCTCACTTCAAAATCATCACCCCCACCCCCAATTCTAGCATTCCAGTCACCCCCAACAAGGGGGATTGCCTTTGGGGAACCCTCTAACAGGGAGTCATAAGCTAATTCTAACCTTTCCCAAATATCGGGTTGAAATTTTTTTGACTGCGCAGGGGGGATATAAACGTTCATAAGAACAAAACTAACCTCCTTACTTGGTTCCCATTTCATTAATTGAATCTCTTGACTTTTATCAAATACTGGATTGCCATCAGAGAATTGATCAGCGATCAAAATAGCAAGGCCACCTGACGCACGTCCTTTTAAAGCCCTCCTATTAGCCACCTGCCAGTGACAATGGAACCCTGGAATAAGTTTAGTTTCCTTGTTAACAAGCCAGGTTTCCTGCAAAAAAACAAGATCATAATTCCTCAGAAAACCTAACCAATCTGGATCATCTATTTTAGCCAGGCAGCCTGCTACATTCCACGACAGTACAGATATCCCTTCCATCTTAAGAGGGATAATACAATCAGCAGCCATTGGGGTCCCACAAGATTCCACCGAAAGAGGCCCCAATGCATCCCTCCCTACCCCATGAAAAGAAGGGGGGCATTTAACATCAAGGTTTAATCCAGACGGCTCCTTAAATGAGGACTCTACAGGCTCATCCAACCACCAATCCCTAACCTCCTGTCATTGACTCAACCCCCCATCCTTCATTAGAATTGACACCTCTACAGGGATCTGCATATTGTCACCAACAAAGGCTAAAGCTGAAGCCTCTATTTCATCTCTATCTACCTGGGAAAGGCCCTCATCAAGAATAACCTTATCCTGGAGACTAGTATTCCCATCATACTCTAAGGGAACTACTAAATGATCTATCCCATAAACTCCACTAACCAAAGGTTCAGCAACCAACCCCTGATCTTTCAACACTACCCCCTCCACTACATTAGTACCCTCTTCCCCTTCAACCAACAGAGGCTGCCTTGCTACTTCCTGGCGATCCACCCCCTCCACCTGTACTAGATCATTCCCTTCTAAGCCCCCATTCATAGGTACCAAGAGACATGAAGATCTACCTGAGGTCTTGAAACGCAATACCTCTAATTTATCAGATAGAAGTTCCTGCTCTGCAACTGAGAGAGTTCTAAACACCTCTTCACAAAAATCCTCGCCGCCTCCCACGCTATTTTTACCCAGGAAAGCATGGATATAATCAACCACTGTCCCAAACCCTGACATCTCCCCACCTACTCTAATATCCTGTACAGGTTCTAATATACCTATACCCCCTTCCTGGTTGCTAGGTAAGGACTCCATATCCTCCAGCTGGTCCTCCTTTAGGCATGATCTCCTATTTAATTCACCTTTAGGCAACTGGGCCAACAGGGACCCTGCTTTTGGTTGCACCTTCCCTAAATATGCCTGGCTACCATCAGCTTTCTGAACCTGGCCAAAATCCCTATGTGGCCCAATAGGGATAGAGTTAGGTGCTGACAATACTACAGGGGCTATGCTACTAAGAGTTCTATTACAAGGGCCCTGTGTTACTTCCAAAAAGACCCTATCAATGGAGATACGCCGAGATAATAGATGTTTCCTTGCTCGAAACAGATTTCTTACAATCTGGGCTCTAGAGAAAAAAACCTTAAAACAGGGCATATCTCTCCCCCAAGAAAGATATTCCACCTTTTTAATATCCATGGGTCTAACCACTAAACGAAGAAGACCCGATAGATTGTCTGCTATATCTGAGACTGTGTCCCAAATAAATCTGGGTCTATAACGGTTTGACCTATCCTTGATCCAAATTGCACTATCATTATATAAATCCGAAACCCTAACTTGCTCACAATTATCTAATGATCTTCCCCGGCTATTAGTATCATGGGACAGATGGGAACCACCCAAATCCACACCCATACCCCCTGATACCATGCCCAAAGAAGCCATCCCAGCCCCACCTTGCAATTGTTGTAACTTTATAAGTGCATCAGACATTTGTCCCCTGACACAAAGCAATGAATTTTCCATAGATGAAATGCTCTTAAATAACACAGTAATTGTTTTAGCAATTAAATGACACTGCATTTGAAGCTGAAAATCACTGTTTTGTTCCTGTATAGAGTCCAAATCAGGGTTTCCATCTGGAACACGGGGACAGTCACTTGCCTCAGAAAAAATAGGGACAGTAGCAGAGTTCGCCCCATTTCCTGGGATTAGATGGCTGTTCGGAAGGCAGTTCTGCCAAGATACAGTTCTACCTGAGGAACAAGAAGCCTCTCCCCCCGCTGCAATATGATCATCTAAGCGACACACCTTCTGTGTTGAACTACTCGCCAAGGGGGATAACTCTGGTGATCTGCGCCTCTTGGTAACTCTACGTGCATCAAATACTGCCATACTGGCAAACAAAACCCCAGAAAGGCAGGTAAACCTTTACTCTTTCCAACACCCCAAACCTTATTTTAATCCCACAGCCCCTGACAGAGTAACTGGCCACTCCACTCCAGGCAACTCCAAAGGGCGACTCCCAAGGGATATAACCCTTAAGCTCTCACCCTTTGGCTCGCACTCGTGGCTCGCACTCACAGAATGTCGAAAGTTCTTATAGGAAGTGAAATTGACCGTGGTTTTTCTTTTCACAGGGAGAAGCCCCTGCCTCCGCTCCCTGGCGTCCCCAGCAAGTCCAGGTGAGTCTTTTAATAGTAAAGTGTTTGGGCAGCGGCTCTGCCTCCACAGCCCTTCTCTCCGCAGCTCTTCCTGGTAGTATTTAAAGTTATAAAAAGCTGATATCATGCATGCATGCACAGTTGGAGCATCTCCTGCTGTTTTTCCCTGTCTGACCCTTCCCCAGCATGTGCCCTGGTTAGCTGCTCCGGAGTTAGTCAGTTTTGGGGGGCACTTTGTAACAGGACAGAGGCATTTGGAGTCATAGGGGTGCAGGGAACTAGGGCGGGGGAGCCTAAGTTGTAAGCAAGCACAAAAAGTGAGACTGTACAATGTCTTTACTACTTACATGGCATGGAAGTTAAGACAGAAGCCTTAACCTTACAACTTCCATGCTGTTTGGAGCATGACGGAGTTTGTAAGAGCCTTAACATCTCTCAAACTGAAGGGTTTTTGAGTATATATTAATTCTTAGAAGAGAAATCCAGACAAGATGGTTACAAGCTCATCAGAGGAACCAAAGCAATTCTAAGTGCCCATCTTTTGCTATTACACTTTAGAAGTTGTGCTTGCAGGTAACAGACCCCCCCAACCCCCCAACAATACTCAAAAGAGCAGCTCTTAGCTCAGAGAACTGAACTCGCTACATATTTCCACTCAACTCTAGATTCATTCAGCAGTAAGCAGATTTATTAGCTCATTGCTGATGTTTGCTTCAAGGGAAGAAGGTAGATAATTCAAACTCCCTCCTAGTTCTGTTCTCTGTTCATGGCTTCAGTCTTCTAAGTAGCGAAAGTGTCTATATTCTAGGACGGATGGCTAAAACAAGCTATATTTGTGAAACTAATTTTCTGTAAACATTTTATGTAACTTTTTCTCATTATGTTCATTACTCATTTAATTTTCATATTCATCAACTCAGTGATGATGTATTTTCATGCTTCTTCGCTTGTAGATAAAAATGACCGACTGGAGACTCCTCCCTTGTACCCCTCCCTCTCTCTCCCTCATGTGTAACTAGGGTTTCCAGGCTTGATCTGGTAACAGCTCACCTTCCAGTCTTGTCTTTAAATATCATTCTTGTCCTTATTGATATTACCTCAAGCCTCCTGTCTCGTTCCTGTACAAGGAAGGAAGAGCTGGGCCTCAGGCCAGAGGAGTTACTACAACAGCGCTGAACCCCAAGTGCTTGGTTTCCCAGTTCACAGAGAGAACTACATTATACTGTAGAAAGAGTAATGATGAGCATCTTCTCACAGGTCATTCTCAAGCTCTCTAATTAAAACTATTGAGTCTGGTGTCTCTTCACACTGCAAGGAAAGCTATGATCAAGGCTGCAGAATGACCTCTCCTAATTGCCACCAGCAAAGGTAGGTAATGTTAAATGTGTAACATGAAGGTTTATTAGTAGAGCTGGACAAGATTTTCAATGTAATTGAGAAAAAAATTGGGTATTTTTGGTTTGATTGTGGGTTTTTTTTTTAAAATCCATCTTAGGTTTTTAAAACTTCAACAGTACTTATGTGAAAGAATTTTTAAAAACATACACACAGATAAACAGACGGCCACTCTGTGGATGAGCTTGTCCAGCATTGGCACATCTTGTTGGGGGAGGCCATCGACAGGGTGGCTCCGAGACGTCTTCTCCCTCCGTCTCATCACCGCAGGGCCCCTTAGTTTACTGAGGGGCTGCGGTGTATGAAACAGGTAGGTAGGAGACTAGAGTGATGCTGGCGTTGGACTCGCTCTGAATCTGACCGACTTCTCCATAGGACCCACTTGCGGGCCTATGTTGACGCTGTGAGGACAGCAAAGAAGGAGTTCTTTGCTGCCCTCATAGCATCTGCGAAGTCACATCCAGTGGGGGTGTTCTGGGTGGTGTGGGGGCTGGTCAATCTGGTCTCCCTCCGCCTGGACGGAGACTTGTCCCAGGCCCGTTGTGAGGAGTTTGCCACCTACTTCGCAGACAAGATCGCTCAGATTCAGAGTTATGGTCGATCTTTCTGGGATGAGTTTCAGGAAGTGACGCTGGCTGATGCGGTGAATGTCCTGGGGTCTGTTAGAGCCACTAGTTGTGAACTAGATCCGTGCTCGTCCTGGTTGGTGAAAGCCTCCAGGGAGACCTTGGGGACGGTGCTGGCGAGGGTAGTGAACGCGTCTCTTCGGCAGGGGAGATTGTCACCTAGTCTCAAGGAAGCGGTGGTGCGCCCCCTGCTAATGGAAGCCATCTTTGGATGTGAACGCTCTTCGCGAGCTACCGACCCATCTCTAGTCTTCCCTTTTTAGGGAAGGTTATTGAACGGGCAGTGGCACTGCAACTCCAGGCGCATTTGGACAGCGTTGGTTTCCTGGACCCTTTTCAATCTGGGTTCCACCCCGGCTATGGTTCGGAGACGGCATTGGTGGCCTTCGCGAGCTACCGCTGATGTCCGCTGGGAGATGAACGCAGGATGTTCAACTTTCTTGATCCTGCTAGATCTCTCGGCCGCATTTGACATCGTGAACCATGGGCTGCTGCTGAGATGGCTGAGAGACCTGGGGGGTCTGGATGGGGCTGTCCTAGGGCGGGTCCGCGCATTCCTTTCAGGGAGAAGCCAGCGGGTGGTGCTGGGGGATGAAACATCAAGCCCCCGAGCCTTGACCTGTGGCGTTCTGCAGGGTTCGATCTTGTCTCCACTATTATTTAATGTATATATGCAGCCCCTGGGGGAGATCGTGAGAAGGTTCGGGATGCGATGTCACCAATATGCTGACAATACTCAGCTGTATGTCTTGTTTTCAACTGACCCAGGTCCTGCTGTCTCATTACTTTCCCAATGTTTGGAGGCTGTGGCGGATTGGATGCGGCAGAACAGACTGAAGCTCAATCCTGATAAGACGAAGGTGGTGGTGGGTAGGGCGAGGGAGGTACTGGCTCCCCTGGTAGGGGGGGTCCACCCTCCTGTAGTCCAGCAGGTTTGGAGTCTGGGGGTGGTGTTGGACTCAGGGCTCTGGCTGGATCGGCAGGTAGAGATGGTGGCTAAGGTCATCTTCCGCCAGTTGTATCTGGTACGGAGGCTGTGTCCATATATTTCCAGGCCCGACCTGGCCACCCTCATTCATGCCTTCATCACCTCAAGGTAGACTACTGCAATGCACTCTGCATGGGGCTTTCCTTGTTTGTGGTTCGGAGGCTGCAGCTGGTGCAGAATGCAGCAGCCCGTCTCCTTATGGGGACGGGAAGGCCGGAGCACATAACACCTGTGCTCCATACTCTGAACTGGCTGTCTATAGCATACTGAGCCCGATTCAAGGTACTAGTGTTGATCTATAAAGCCCTACACGGTCTGGGCCACTCATACCTTGGGGACCGCCTCGTTCTCCGTGCCTCAGAGCGATCCCTGAGGTCCACCGGGGGTGCATTTTTGGAGGTCCCCCATGTAAAGTGGGGGGTCACAATGGAGAGGGCGTTCTCGGTGGCCAGGCCAAGGCTCTGGAATTCCCTCCCGAAGCCCGTCTGGCCCCAGGTCTGTTGGCATTTCAGCGAGCCTGTAAGACCTGGCTGTTGGCCCAGGTCTTTGGAGGGGAGGGTGGGGTGGGGTGGGGGGATTGTATTTTTAAAACATTGTTTTAAATGAATTTTACTGTGTGTTTGTATGCTGTAAGTCGCCCCGAGATGCCGTAGGCATGAGGGGCCGGCCAACAAATCTTTATATATAAATAAATAAATAAATAAATAAATAAAAAACTAAAAAAATAAAAGTCAAGCCAAGTAGTAGTTTATTCTCTTAACCAAAGGTTATAACAAAAAAATAGTTAATCCTATTACAAATTTTAAAAACGATAATAAAATTTGAGTATACACCCAAAAAGAAGCTACATTTCATTAGCATTGACAATATTTAATGACAAATAAAATAAAATAATAAAAGATCCTATAAAAATATGGGTAACATTCTATTTTCCACAACAAAGTACTTAAACACATCTGTGAGTAGTGACAAGTAATATACAACCAGCCCTAATAGGGGATCATCGTTGGATAAATAGAACATATTAATTCAATTGTACAAGATAGATCTTAATGCGTAAGATAAATACAGTTGTACCAGGCACTGCTGAGCATAAACCAATCAACCATAGGTTTATCCATCTAAAATGGCAAAGAATGTGCATCACTATTAGAATCCATTATTATTTATTTCCATTTTTATGGAAATAAACCACCCCCACCCCCCTCATGGCTCAGGGTAGGTTAGAATACATAAAATATACTGAAAAAATAGACAAATCCAAATAAAAAACTCCATATCCCCTAGTATATTAAAAATACACAAATAAAATCCCCTAACCCACAATTCCCTAAACTCTGCCCCTGCCTGGGCAAACAGAAGAGTCTTAACATTGCTTCTGGAAGGTGAACAGGCTTCAAACATGCTTTAAAAAAAATATTCAAATTTTGCTAATTGGGAAATTCAGTATATATGCCATTATACATTACTTATCTACCTATCTTAACCAAAAGTATCAGTATCTTTCCAATATATATGAGCTGCTGTGCAAGAAAATCTTCTTGAAAGTACAAGTTAAACTCCCAGATGTGCATTAAAAATAAATAAAAGCTTTTACCATACTCTCTTATAATGTTCTAATTTAGGAAAGATGGTTTTTAACATAGGACCGGATCTTCTCAGTTCTGTGCTGGTGCAAGTCCCATTGAAATGTATAAGGCCTGAACACATGCACCACTTTGAGGATCAGAACCAGAACAATTTCTCCAAATGAGAAGTAGGAGTAAGAAGGATTCCACTTGCCATGTAACTAATTCATCTACCAATATTTATTTATTTATTATTAACATTTATATGCTGCCCCCTCCTACTATAAGCATATTGGGGCAGCTAACAACATTTTAAAATACATAACTAAAATACAATTAAAAACAACATAAAAGCCCCAGATTAAAAGAACCCATACCCAAACCTTCCCTAACCCAACCCACTCATCCCATCTCCCTCGGTAAAGGCCCGGTAGAACAGCCAGGTCTTACACTGTCTACGGAAAGAGGGGAGGTCGTTGGTCAAGCGGACTTCCAATGGGAGGGAGGCTCCACAGTCGCAGCACAGTCACAGAAAATGCCCTCCTCCTGGTCAACACCCGGGAAACCCGGGGGGCCTCGAGGAGGGTGCTCCCGGCTGACCGCAGGGGCCGATCCAGAATCTGGAGAATCCACCTGCTATAAACTCATTCCTTCTGCCTTCACAATATCTCCAACATCAGGCAGTAAAGGTGTGCATTTTAGGTCTACCAAAAACAGAATTCCCCCCAAAATGTCCTTTCAGGAGGATCTAAAATTTGGAGAGTTCCCCCTCCCCCCCCAATTCTGGATCCCCAATGCCAGGTCAGTGGCACTGTTAGCTCCACTGGTTTCTCGGCATTTTCACATGTGTGAACTCAGCTCCATCAATCTCCCCTCCCCAGGTAAGCAGAAAATCATCAGAGGAGGGGTGACTACTACATCAGGATGCAGTAGCTGTGTTTCATTCATTATCTGCACTAAATTTCTATGGAAGACAAACAAATAAAATAAGAAAACAACTGGAAAGACAAAAATTATCCCCCGTGCACATCCCTACTAGCCAGTCATAGATCACAAAACACATTCCCCCATCCTCCACAAAAAAGAAATCTGAAGTTGGCTTACTTAAAGTTGGTTGGGTTTTTCAAAAATAAGATTATATTTTTTGCATTGTGAGTGCTCAACTTTTCAAACTTTACTAAACACTATGAAAACTGATACAAACATAGGAGCTGTAGCGTTACATTTTTATTTTTAAAGGCTTCCGCTAAAATTCTGAGGCACTCCCACTGACTTTAGCTCTTCATTCTCTACCGAAAACCAGGAAAATAATTTTCAGCATTTGGTACAGCCCTAATAGAGTTCCACTGTTTTGGAGGAAGGCAGAAGCAACAGAGACTGAACTCAAAAGTCTTGGGGTACATTCATACAGAATTTCTCATGCAGGGGAAGCCAACTCCAGGACAACTTTGCTATTGGAGGTGGAGGGGGGGAGAGAGACTATATGAATGCACCTTTGCCCCAGCAGAGGAAATGCCCTGCCAACAACCTCCAGTCAAACTTAGGCAGCTCAAACACTACCACTGTGGAGTTCGGGAATGAGTTGTGTGATATCAAATCCATACTGAGCAAAACTGACAGTGCAAGATCCATGCAGATACTCTTTTAGAGTAAGTAGTGCTGCAAGCACACATTCCAAGTGCTGGGTGCAATCCAACAGGCAGCGTACGGGCCTGCTGGTGCAATGCCCGGCCAGGTAGCGGGCACACATTTGCTCATGCACCCCCCCCCCGTGCAGCAAGCCACTTGGCGCAATGGGGCGCCCCTGCTGATAGGACCCCCCTGAACCCACACACCCTGCAGCCCGGGGGATGGAGCAGGCCCGACTCCTGCTCCACTCCTGGGGCTGCGGGGTGTGTGGGCTCGGAGGGGCCATATCAGCAGGGGTGCCCCATTGCGCCAAGCGGCTTGCTGCACAGGGGTGGGGCGCCCGATGTTGCCACACTTTAATATGGGGTGTTGGATTGCACCCATTGTGTGAAAACCCTGTGCACCTTGTTGATTCCGTGCTTTCTGTCATCCAATGAAAAGGGTTTGCTTGCAAGAATCAGACTATCAAGTAGCATTGATGTTGCGTAATTTCATTAACCCACAGCAACATTTAACTCCTTATATACCATTCCATTGTCATTCATCACTTTTGGTCTCCGAATTTCTACCCCCTAATAGCTTGCTACCCCTGTGCAGGCAGAGAATTCTGGACCAGACTCCAGCCACTTTCACACATTACCGGGGAGGCAAGGAAACTTCCAACATAGCAATTGCAGCTCTATTCTCACGGAAATTTGCACATGTGGGAATGCGCTATTCTGCTTTTATCCCGAAAGAAAATCCATGTATGACCAGGTCCCCCAATGTAGCTTTTACAACGATGGGTGTTCTCATGGGATAAAAGAGGAATAGTAGTGCTGAAACCCGGTATTCGAAATCACTCTGTTTTTAGAAAGTATCTAGGTATTCGACTCTGTTTTTCCAAGTATTGAACCACCAAGGAATCGACCTTGTACTTGGTCCAGTACTTGGTATTTGGATAAATCTTTGGATGGGCAACATACCGGGCTTTTCCTGGTCCTATATAAGGGAACTTGGTATTCAGAAAATACTCAATACATTTTATCGAGTTCAGAGTATCGAGTATTCAGGCAAGTTACCGAGGACCAGCTGAAGACTTGGAGTTGATCCTTCAGAACTTGAAAATACTTGCAATTGGTTTTTTTACTATTCGGTGCAGCCCTACAAAATAGTGCATTTGCATGTGCGCTACTTCCCATGATAATAGAGCTGCAATTCCCATCATGAATGTTTGCCTGCCTCCCCGGTAATGTGTGAAAGTGGTCTCCATCCTCCACTCTCTGCATGCAATGTTCTGGAAGCAGCATAGATATTACAAGGTCCAGGCCCTTTACATTGTAAGAAATACAGCACAGTAGGGAGGGGCAGTCCAGTGGATGTATTGTTATTGGGCAAGGCAAACACAAAAGAACTAATTGTGAGTTTGCTGGGGAGTGACATGCAGGGAGGAGGGGAGGTGTTGTGTGAACAAGCCCTAGCTCCAGCTAGTACAGCTGATAGTGTTTATTAATCATTACATATTGTAACAGACCTCTCAGTCACAGACTTGTTTGAAATCAGGGCATTTTTAGATGCAACACAACTCACTTGGGAGGGCAATAAACCCTGTGAATTACCTGCAAGTGTAAACTACTCTCTGGTGAGTGTCACAGTAACATCCATGTGTTAATGAACATCTGTAAACCCTAGATATCAAGGATTTCCAAATGTGCATTTGAAAACTTCTGCAAGACTTGCACAAACTGCTCATCGTGCATGATTAAAGACACCCCGACTGCAATTCTTGTAGGAGTTTCCCATGCAGATGCAATGTTGCAGTCCCATCATCCCCCAGCACCGCCCTCTTTGTCGCAGGAGGGGAATAATTGTGGGAGATTACGAACTCCTGCGATTTTCATGCACGTCTAAAATGCCCTCAGTGAGGAGAGTTGTCTTACAGATATTACCGATATCAAAACAGAGCACTGTTAATAAGGATTCATAAAAATTTGCTTGACTTGTAAAAATATAAGCATTTTGAAAAAATTGTAAAAATATGACACCAGTCAATTCTTTTGAAGAAGCTTACATAGAAATATGCAGATGCTTACATAGAAACTTACTAGAAATATTAAGTTACAAAGTAACAAAAAGATGGAGAGTGCCTTCTCAGTGGCCGACCCACAGCTATGGAACTCCCTGCCGGTGGTGGCCCGTTTGGCCCCGGATCTTCCCTCGTTTCGACATGGTTGCAAGACGTGGCTGTTTCACCTGGCTTGGGGGGTGGGGCAGGATGGGGGGGAATGGGTTAGGGTGGTGGTGGGGGGATTTTTTATATCTCCCTTTGTTGTCTATTTTTAGTTGTTTTAATGTTATTAATTGTTCGATATTGTGCCCTGCCCAGAGCTGCCTGTGGCAGGATGGGTGGGTTAAAAATGCTTGAAAATAAAATAAATAAAATAACTTTCTCCTAACTGAAGATTGTAATTCTTGAGCACCAGGCCAATGATGATTGTACTCCAAACAGTCATATTAGGAGAGCACCAGAAGTGTGTTCCAGTGCCATCTAGCTAACTCTCAAGGTAACTTGCATCTCCATGTGGATATTCTGTTTTAATGCAAATATCCCTGTTTTAAAACCACTGAAAAGTGTCACATACTGAAGTTTTTCAAATCTCAATAGCTGCAAGATGCATCAATAGCTCCCTTAAGTACTTTAATAAAACGGATTTGAGTAGCTTTTTGAGCTGTTTTTCAAATGTTACATCTTGTTCATTTTAGTTATGCATTTAAAATGGGGGAGCAAATTTCCCCTCTAAGTTGACATATGTTTATTAAATCTCTTCTTGTCCAATGGAGGTTTTGCTCCAGCTAGTTCCATTCCACTGAATGGTTTAATTTAAACAGTACCTTCAAAGTAAAACACAATGAGTGTTTCATATGCAGCTGTTCAGTTCAGTACTTTCGTGCTGCAAATCTTACATCAGACAGAGGGTGTGAGGATACAAGGATGGAAAAAAGCTCACGGTCCTTGAAGGAAACAGGGGGACAAACACTGCTAGACTAGTCAATTAAAAAAGTCGATGACTTTGTAGTGGGACCACCATTGACTGGAGATCATCTCCCATTGACATCTAGCTTTAGACTTCCTATTGCATCCTTAAATTATACCCACTCCCAAGAAGCCCCAGACTTACAATGTGAAGTGGAGCAGCTTGAACAAGCCCAGGCACATAGGTGGAGTGACGCGGTGCCTGCATCCTTAAAGGGTTATGTGGTGCAGCCCCACGTCGTTTCACTCCGTGATAGGCTCCTCTCCTCCACCACAAGTACAGAGGTCCTGGATTTATATGTCCAGTTGACAGCAGGGTTGAATGATCATTTAAAGGAGCTGGCCTTTTTCCCGGCTCCCCCAATTACCAGGGTTAACCAGCCATGGTTTGACAGAAAGTGTCGAGAAACCAGACGCAAGTTAAAGGAAATATACCGTTTCTATAGGAGAAGCAGTGCAAATGTTTTGCCCTCTAACTATGTAGTACACAGGACACAGTATAGGAAATTAATTGTTAGCAAGAAACTGGGTTTTTGGGATACTCAATGGAAGAATCTTTTGCAGGCAGCAAATCAGGGGGATGCCAGACGTTTTTGGCATTTAATTAATGCCTCTACTGGGGGGTCCCAGAGACCCAAGTCTACCATACATATTCCACCAGCAGTTTGGATGGCCTATTTTGAGAACTTTTACAACACCGCTGACACAAGAGAAAATCGACCGCAGGTTACTGAAATTAACATCCCAGAGGAGGCTCCTTTGTGGCCCCCGGTCAGAGAGGATGAGGTTGAGCCACTGATAGACTCCTGCAGGAGTCTCCATGCTCCAGGCCTGGATCTCATACGAGCGGAACAACTGAAGGCTCATAAGGCCTGGTGGCTGCCTATTTTGGCGATCCTTTTTACTGCCATTAACAATACTGGCAAAGTCCCGAGGGTCTGGGACACGGCAGTGGTTATTCCCAGTTACAAAAAAGGAAGTAAAGCAGATCCAGCTAATTATCGCCCTATTAGCTTGCTCTCAGTTGTGGCCAAACTGTATGCCAAATATTTACTGGAGAAACTGAGCAAATGGATGATCCAGACTGAAGCACTGGCCCCAGAGCAGGCTGGTTTCCAGCAAGGCCGCTCTACCATCGAACATTGCCATTCTTCACCATCTGGCAGCTAAGTACTGGGCTCGTAATGGTGCACTGTATGTGGCCTTCTTGGATCTTAGGGCTGCATTTGATTTGGTGGACCGAGATGCCTTGTGGGGAAAGTTGCAGGCTTCTACTATAGACAGGCGCCTTTTGGCCCTGACCTATTCGCTACACGAACACACCTGTCTGGTGGTAAAGCTAGACCAGCAGGGACATGTCACTCCCTCAATCCCTACCACCATGGGGGTAAGACAGGGCTGTGTTCTAGCCCCGGCTTTATTTAATTACTTCATTAACGGGGTAATATCGACTATGGCGGACTCGAGCTTCTTTCCCTCCAAGTTGGCATCAAGGCCCATCGGATGCCTATGTTATGTAGACGATGTCGCGTTACTTTCCCAGACGCGACTAGGACTCAATCGACAGCTACAGGCTTTTGCAGTATTTTGTTATAAAAACTCCTTAACCATCAATTATGACAAATCAAAGGTCCTAGTTTTCTCCTCTAAGACAAAAATCTAGACTTGGCACTTTGAGGGTACCCCTATCCAACAGGTTCCTGCCTTCTGATATTTGGGGATCCTATTCCATAGATCTTGCAGCTGGTGACATGTCGATCGGGCGCTGAAAGCAGTGCAAGCCCCTGCTAAATCTATACTGGCCTTTTCTGCAAACAGGGAAGAACAGCTGTACTCCCTGCCTTGCAGGTTCACACAAGCAAAATTCGCTCTCAACTCCTTTATGGAGCTGAATTGTGGGCTCCTTTTTGCTTGGCTCAGATCGATGGGGTCCAGTTGAAATTCCTGCAAAGGATTTTGGGGTCCCCACGGGGTACTCCGTTGGCAGTAGTTCAGCAGAACTGGGACAGAAATCTTGGTCCCAGATAGCAGGTGAAGCCATATTAAAATTCTGGATTAAATTAAACTTCACCCAGGGATTACAACTATTGAGGGACCTTCGGGAGGATACCTATGTCAGCCAATGGGCCGAGAAGGTAAATCTGCAAGTAAGGCGAATGGGGTTTCCCCCAGAATATCTCCATCACAAACCCCAACTTCGATTAGAGGTGAGATTTTAGGACGTTCTGAGGACATGGGTTGTCAGTTGGCAATTGGCAGCTTGGGACTAGCTCCCCACGTCCGTGATTATCTCCGGTGGATCCCTGAGAAGGGTCGGGTAGCTGAATACCTTGAGGCCCCTATCTCAGGAAGGGCAAAGCAGTTGCTTCACTCTGCCAGAGTAAATGCTCTACCCTCCGCTGTGCTGAAAGGCAGGATTGGTGGCATACGTTATGACTACCAGCTATGTCCATTTGACAATTTGGAGGTGGAAACGGTAAAGCATATTTTCCTTCAATGCCACTTATATGATGCCTTGAGACAGGAATATTTAGGCGCCATTATTGATAAATACCCAGGCAGATCAGATCATACTCTTCTTGCCATGGTATTTGGTAGTACAAAAATTGATGTTATAAAGAAATCTGCCATGTTTCTAATGAAGGCCGTTCAATTTAGCTAATTCTTTGTAGGATATACTCCCTTGCCCTTGGATCTTTAAAAATTGCAGCCTGCAGCTTTCCTATTTTGTTAAGATCTGTTGATTATTAGGCATATCTTATATACTGTTCTTCTTGACCAATTTTTTGTCCCCTATTGACCTGATAAGGTGTCATAAACTCAACAGTTATAACTGAGAATTCTAATGAAGAATTCTCCCTACCAAATAAATCTCAGGTTATAAGGGTTGTACGGTCAGAAGGGTAAGCACAAATGTTTAGAACCCATGCAAATTTTTTAGATTAGTTGACTAATCTTGCTTTATTTTAGTTTAAAAGTTACTTTAAATCAACATGTTTTTATATGTTTGTATGTACCATATCTTGCATTGGTTACCTATGTGTTCTTAATGGAATTGTATTTGTATTTGTCATGCTATGGCTGCGGCTACGTAATAAATAAATTCATTCAATTAAAAAAGTCAGAGAGAAAAGAGTACTAATTTCTGGAGCACAGGGACATGCGAAAAGGTGAAGATAGATAGATATAGATATTATTTATTTAGCTTTACCAAAGGTGTTCGCAAATCTAATTTTTTTTTTACATACATGCAATATTCCCAGACAAAACTGGGGATAAAAAGACAGAAAATAAAAACAAAATCGAAAACTTTACCATTCCATTGTAAAGTAACTAATTAAAATAATATAAAACATGCAATCATATACATAAAACAACCAAAAATGTAACAAATAAATCAGAAGAAATGCAAGGTGTCAAACATCAGATCCCTTCCGAAGACTCAAAGTGCAGAAATTTTTCACGCAACAAAAAGGCTTGCTGAAGAAAGGCTGCCACTGCTACTGAGTTCTGGGATCTTCTCTGCCAAAAATATCCAGAGCAAGCAAGACTCTGAACTCTCGGAGTACTTCAGTAAAAATGGCTGGAGATATTTGATATTTCTCTCTTATATGGCCATATAAGTGACAACTGAACAAAATATGTTCTGATGATTCTGTGTTTAAATTACCAAATGGACAGAGTCGTTACGGATAATCCAATTTAGCATATCGACCCTCTAGAACCTTCGTGGGCAGAGTTTAATCGGGCACATAAAAATAAATATCTGGAGCGAAAAGGCATCCTGCCCGATAAATAGTCTGCCATGCAATTCACACTTGGAACCCACTGAAAATAATTAGACAAGTATGAAGTTTCCCTGAACAACATTAAATTTCTTTGGCAATCTAAATCACCTAGTCTAGCTGAAATTTCAGATTTAGCAGCTCTAAAGTCCTTATTCTGAAAGAATTCTTCTGAGAACCCTATTTTAAGTAATTTATCTTCTATAATCTTGAACAAGGAATTCTTAAAGGAATCAGCTATTAAAAACTGAAGAGGTCTGGCACTATTTGACCCCTTAATGTTTAACCAATAACGTAGGGCCGCCGTATAATCACCACTTTATTTTGTGGGACATTCAAATTGCCTGACGTAAGAATGGCCCATAGCTCCGCACCATACATAAACTGAGATTGGACCTTAGCATTGAATACCTTAATAGCAAGGTCAAACTGAGTCTTGCTCTGACGTTTAAAGAGGCATCCAATAGCACAGGCCGGCCCCTTTGAGGCAGCTATCGCCTCCTTATAATGTACATTCCATTTGCAGGTAGCTTAAACGTTAATTCCCAGGTATTTAAACCTGCTCACTTGCGATAATAAATGTCCATCTACCTCCCACTTATACATCTTCCTTTCCTTTGTAAAAATAATGCTCTTAGATTTCTCATAATTAATCTTTAAATAATTTAATTTACAGTAGCTCAAAAAAGCTTGCAGTTGTCTTTTGAGACCTAATCTGATCTGTGATAGTAAAAATCAGATCATCTGCCTACATAAGGCACCCAATATGCAGGGCCCTTCCTGGCCTGGGCCCTGCTTATCTGCGGGACCACCTCACTCCCCATGTGCCCGTGAGACCCTTGAGATCGTCCATGGGAGACTTTCTGGAGGTTCCCGGGCGAGGTGGGCGGCCACTGATGTTAGATCTTTTTCAGTGGCCGCCCCTGTGCTGTGAAATTCGCTCCCGGAAGAGGCTCGGTTGGCCCCCACTCTCCTGCTGTTTCGGCGTGTATGTAAGACCTTGCTGTTCTGTCAGGCCTTTGGTGAGGGGTAGGGGTGGGGGATTTCCCCACATTGTATTGTATTTTTTAATTGTATTTTAAAAAAAATTTACTGACTGTTGTTCACCGCCCCGGGCTGCCCTGTGGGCAGGAGGATATAAATTTTAAATAAATAATAAATAAATAAATAAATATGCTGAGTGGCCAATTTGGGAGGGAAGAAGTTATGTTCTACCATTCTGGAAATTAGATCATTAATAAATATATTGAAAGGAGTTGGCGCCAGTACACATTATTGTCTTACTCCAATTGAGGTATTAATACTGTTTGAGACCTGTCCTGCACTATTTATCTTGACCACCACATGCAAGTCTTTATGCAGATTTTTAAGGAGAAATAGTAGGCTTTTGTCTATTGAAGACACTTCCAATTTCCCCCCAAAGAAGTTCCCTATTCACTGTATCAAAGACAGCTTTAAGATTAAAAAAAGCGGCATATAGTCTATTGTTAGACTTAATATATTTCTCAATTAAATGGAAGAGAATTACACACTGGTCTAATATTGACCTGCCTCTCTGGAATCCAGCCTGCTCACCTTACTATTTTCTAGCCAAAGAATCAACTTAGCTAGTAATGTCTTTGAATATAACTTACTTACTTACACTCAGGAGACCTGATGGGATGATAATTGGCTGGATTAGATTTCACACCCTTCTTAGAAATTGGGATAACTGCTTTACCCCATCCTCCCGGCATTAAACCAAATTTGTTTATAGCTGTAAACAATGAGGCCAAAAAAGGTACCCACCAGTCTCTGAAGTATTAATAAATTCAATTTGTATTAAGTCAAGACCTGGCGCCTTGTTACTTTTAAAGGTGTCAAGAAAATCCTCAATCTCTAGTTCAGTTACTTTGATCCCAGGCTGGTAGAATCAGTTCCTCATTTCTTCCAATGGAGTCCAACACGTCAGGATTTACCTGGAAGAGTTTCCGGAAATATTCCTGCCATGTTTCTTTAGGAATGGGGAATGACCACATTTTCTTTTCTTTATTTAAAGACCCATTTACAATTTGCCAAAATTTCCTAACATTACCCGTTTCAGCCGTCATCAAAAGATTTAGCCGGATCATTTCATGTGAAGATGAAAAGGAATAATGGTAGGCATGGGGCTATGTTAAGTAAATCTTTTTTTCTTCTTTTTAAAGGATTGTGTGCTTATGAGTATATGAGTTTTCAGACAGTGAAATAAAAGTCACTTTCAGTCCAGATACAGATATTGCGAGTGATTTTCCATAAGGTTAATTATTATTATAAGCATTTATATAGCGCCAGCGATGTACCTGGTGCTTCCAGAGGTTCATCATAATCTCTTACTCTAAATTTACTTTAATCATGGTTCTAGAATGAGAATGCTCCCTCCTACCTTCCCAACCCCAAGAGAGATAGCAAAAAAGTTGTTTCCTTTCACTCAGCAATCTAATTTTGTATTCCTTGTAATACCGGTTTCAACAACATACAACTTGACATGTATTTCCTGGGTATCAGCCAGGCAGCTGAAAATGCCTTCCTTTCCATACATACAAGACATACAAGACCATTAATAGTCTTGTCTACAAATAGTCTTGTCTATTGCCACTTTATTATCATGAAAAATGTACTAAAGCAGTCTCCAAGAATGAATACATAGTGTTCACTCTGAAAAACCTACATTATAAAAGACAAAGAGTTGAGAAGGGTGGGGAAGAAGATACAGCAATGTAAGAAAATGAAGGCATCAATATGCAAATAGACAGGTAGAAACTCATTTTACTAGTTACAGATTTCACTGTTTCTTTTAAAAGCAGAATACCATAAACTCTTGTATTCCATCATGCTGCCACCATTCAACCCTGTGGACACTCCCAAGTTCAATTTATTATGTTCCTTCTAATATGTAGCCACCTCCATATTAGTGAAGAGGTTAATCAAACTAGAAATAAAGTATAAATGGAATAGTTGCTGAGTTTCTTGAAATGATTAAAGAAGAAACTTAAATAAGAGAGTAGAAGCTTTTGAAAGCAGCGAAGAAACGACGTTATACATATGCGAAGCAGCACGGAATATGTTACCAGGAAAGTTGTTAGAAGTGTACGTAAATGGAGAGTTGAGGAGAATACAGAAGAAACAGAATATAGAAGAAAGGAGTTGATACAACCACCACCTAAGGGTGATAGGTATGGAATGGAAGAGCAGTGGCACCATCAGGACCAGACCTGGGGGCATAAGTCTTGGGCCCCCAAGCCTGGCAGAGGTCCCCGAGCAGCAGCACCGCTGAATCCAGAGCTATGGCCGCTGCCTAAATTAAGCCACATTTCCGAGTCTGTAATTCTCCAATGATAAACTACTCTTAGTTGTGAAGGGCCAAATGTTTAGTACTGGAGAATAGGGAGCCAGGAGACACAAAGGGGAAGGATCAGGATTTAGAGCAGAGGCAGCTGGTGGGTTCTGATGTTGGAGGGGCACTGGGGCGGTAAGGCCGGCGGGCCTAGGGGCGGAGCCAGGGGGATGGTAGGCGGAGCAAGGGGGACGGTAGGCCAGTGGCATAGCATAACCCAGCAGCAAGGAGTTCCCAGGGCTAACATCGGATGGAAGAAAACACAGTCTACACGCACATCAAGCTTAAAATAAATAATTTATAAACCCCAAAACACAGGGAAACACCCAAAACACTGGCATAACACCCAAAACACTGGCATAACCCAGCAGCAAGGAGTTCCCAGGGTTAACATCGGATGGAAGAAAACACAGTCTACATGCACATCAAGCTTAAAATAAATAATTTATAAACCCAAAACACAGGGCCCCATCCTTGTAAAGCACCCCAGGCCCCCAGCTTCTGCTCCCCAAATCCCCCCCATGTTTACTCACCCCCTCTTCCCCAGTGTCTCCCCAGGCTGGGGCCTGGGATAGAAGGGGGGAGGAGGGTGGGTACACACCCACCCTCCCCCACGCATTCCCCAGTCTCGCACACCCTCCCCCCCTTCCATCCCAGGCCCCCAGCCTCTGCTCCCCGAGTCCCGCTGCCACTCCCCTCCCCTCCCCAGTGTCTCCCCAGGCTGGGGGCCTGGGATGGAAGGGGTGTGTGTGAGACTGCGTAATGGGGGGGAGGGGGAGTACACACCTACCCTCTCCCCCCCATTCCCCAGTCTCACATACCCTCCCCCCACTTCCATTCCAGGTCCGCAGCCTCTGCTCCCCGTGTCCCCCCCGCCGCTCACCCCCCTTCCCCAGTGCTACTGGGGAAGGAATGGGTGAGCAGCAGGGGGGACACGGGGAGCAGTGCCTCTGTGCTCCCCGACCCACCCACCCAGTACGTTACTCACCATCGTTGCCGGGTCAGGCAGGCAGGCAGTTCAATGGAGGCGCTTGGCAGCAAGATGGACTGCCGCGTGCATGCTGAGTCAGTTCAAACATGCGCGCTGCAGCCCATCTCGCCGCCAGAGCACCTCCACCAAACGCCCAGGTGAGGCTTTGCATTGAGCCCATAGGACTCAATGCAAAGCTGCCGTCAGGGAAATTTCATTTCCCTAGCGGTGCACTTGGACTGAACGCTGAGTCGCCCGGCTTGCATTCAGACTAAGTTTGTCCCTTCTGGGACTCCAGACTCTGGAGACCCAGAAGGAGTCCAGGCAGAGGCGCTAGAGCGCTCACTGACTGAGTGCTCTCTGCCTCGCAGGTGAAATTGACGTCAGAGCAGCGCGGCGTTCCGATGTTCCAGGCAGCAGAGACAGAGCGCTCAGTCAGTGAGGGCTCTGTCAGTGCGGCTGCGGCACCAGGGGGACAGGGGAGAGCAGGGGAAGGGCACTGCCACAGGCGCCCCCATGCTACAGCCGTTACTGATTTAGAGCAAGACCACAGAAAAATTATCCCAGAACTTATCTGTTGTATGGCCTGGAGAAGGGTGCTGTAGTTGGTGGTGACAAGTGATAGCTGATTTGCAGTTAGAAATATAAGAGATTATGAGGCCCTAGAACAAGGATCAGACTGAAAAATACGCTGCAAAATAGTTCTCTCAAGACTTTCCTACTCTAGTTTAATCTTACTTTAAAAAATGTTCTGTGAAAAAATCTACACACCTAGGTTGTTTTCAAATGAGATGCAGTATGGCCACCCAGGAGCCACAGATCTGACCACCTATCTGAAGATGGAGCAGCCGGATGCATGCTCTCGTGAGTCACAGAGCACCCACTCATGGCCACACACAGAGCACTGCTTCCATGGCTGAGGTAGCAGTGCCACTCAGGGGGGTCATGCCACCCCCTATCACCCTGCTCATTTGAGAACACCCTTAGGGCTTGTTCCAATACGCATTCTTGAAATTGGACAATTACTCTAGAAAAATTACTCCCCTACATTTCTGTCCATATGGACCAAGGGAAACCAGGGTTTAAATAGCTCTTCCAACCCTAATCTCCTCCTTTGAACGCCTGCAGTGAGTTTCAGTTAGGGAGAGCTAGAACAACAAGCAATCAGTGATGCAGAAGGAGGAACTATGAGAGGAACAAAGGAGAAAGTTATGAGGTTTGGTGGGACAGCAGACAACTACAAAACGGATAGTAATTCCCCTGAACAGTATGTAGGAGCATCCACTATCCTCCTCCTCCAAGTATATTATTAATATTTATATAGTGCCATCTGTACCTGCTGCTTTACAATCGTTATAAACATAGCCTCCAACATTATGGGTTTTGTTATCCTGTAGCATGCTCCCAGAATAGTTTGGTTTGTGCCAATTTCACAAGATAATTGGGGTCATTAACAGCTCATTAATCCAGCTGGAGAAAGAGCTAGCTGAGGGAAAAGGAAAGGAAATGGAAATCAAGACTAGAAGCTCTGACTCATTCATGGCTAGGTGCTAGGAATGAGGGTGGGGCACCTTTTCTTACTTTAGCAAGCTTGAGATAAGCAAGACTATCAAACAACAAGAAGGTAATGCCTATGCAGGACTGGGCTGAAAACTAAGGGAGACGGGATGTGTTTGAGAAAGAGGATTTTTAGTATCCCAAAAGGCACTGTCACCACTTTCACATGGGATTTTTCAAGTGTCTGAAAAAGTCAAAATTCTATTTGGCTCTCAAGTTTTAGTTTTAAATAGACTGAGTTTTAATTTAAACCATCTGTCCTGCACATACAAACATACATGAACACAGAACATCTCACACAGACATCCTTTTTTCCAGCTCAGCCCCGAAAGTTATTTGTGGATTGGTTGATTAATTTGTGGTATGGCTTTTTGACATGGGCTACTGACATGGTGGCACCCAGGCATCCATTTCCTCTGCGGCCCCAGCACAGGTCGTCTTGGTATACAGCGGACCTGAGGCTGCTAAAGCGAGAGGGTAGGCAGGCGGAGCACAGGTGGTGCTTAACTTGCGTCAAAACCAACTGCAGCATAGACTGTTTTTAAAGGACTATACCAGGGCTGAGGTGGCAGCGAAGGTTTTCTTCACAGCCGCCACAGCATCCGCGAAGTGCCATCCAGCAGAGCTCTTCCAGGTAGTGAATAGCTTATTAAACCCTGCCTGTGTCTGCCAAGAGTTAGAGGCACTGGCTGCCCGCTGTGACAAGTTTGCCAGACACTTTGCAGATGAAGTCGCTCGTATTTGGATCAACTTGGCTGCTGCTACTTTGGTCAGAATTTGGAGTTAAGGAGAATTGGTCTTGTCTGGTTTACTTGGATCAGCTTTGATCAATCTCTCCCACCGATGCAGAGGATGTGCTTGGGGGGTGGGGGTGGCCGACCAGTTGTGAACTAGTTTTTTGCCTGCCCTGGCTGGTGAAAGCCAGCTGGGAGACATTGGAGGTGTTGCTGGGCAAGGTTGTCCGTGCCTCCCTTTGGCAGGGAAGGGTGCCTGACAGCCTTAAAACTGCAGTTGTCCATCCCCTGCTCAAGAAATCATTGCTTGATGTTGATTACCCTGCCAGCTGCCCTGTCTCTACCCTCCCCTTTTTAGGGTAGTTTATTGAATGGGTGGTTGTCTCACAGCTCCAGGTGCATCTGGATGCTATTGGATTCCTGGAGCCACGTCAGTTGGGTTTTTGTTCTAGGCATGGCACCGAGACTGCACTTGAGGCCTTGGCTGACAATCTCAGCTTTGAAATTAATAGGGGAAATTATACCCTGTTGATTTTATTAGAACTGCCAGTGGCCTTTGAAACTGTTGGTTAGGAGGTGTTGAGTGGCTTTGCTTATTCCTGGCTGGGAGACCCCAGAGGGTAGTGGCTTGTCATCCTCTTTGTTGCTCCTGTGTGGTGTCCCAAAGGGTTCCCTCTTGTCTCCACTCCTGTTCAATGTGTATCTGAGACGCCTGGGTGAGATTGTTCACAGATTTGGAGGGAGGTGTCATAAATATGCTGATGACACTCAGCTCTCTCTTTATCTAACCCAGGTCCTGCAGTCTCAGCCTGGCTGCAACTGGGGATTGGATGCGGACGAGCTGATTGAAGCTGAATCCAGACAAGACCGAGGTGATGATGGTTGGCTGGCCCTGTGACACAGGGAACCCTGTTATTGATAGGTTCCAGTCTCCTTTGGTCACTCAGGTTCACAACCTTGGGGTGCTCTGCTGCACCTGGATTATCAGATTGTGGCAGTGGCCAGGAGTGCCTTTCACCAATTACATCTGGTGAGAAGGCTGCAACCGTTTTTATCAGATTTGGATTTGGCCATCTTCATCCATGCCTTCCTAACCTCGAGGCTAGGCTACTGCAACACACCCTACATGGGGCTGCCCTTGAAGACTGTTCGGAAGCTACAGTTGGTGCAGAAAGCAGCAGCCCATCTTCTTTTGGGGGTGGGTCTCAGGAGCCATTACATCAGTGTTTCAGAGTTTGCACTGAAGATAGCTCTCCAGCCGCTGGTTTTAACCTATATCGTCCTCAAAAGCTTGGGCGCCAGGTATCTGAAAGACCGCCTCCCCTGTTATGTCACTTCATGGCCCCTGAGGTCAGCCAGGGATGCCCTTCTGCAGGTGCTATCTCCCCACAATGTTTCTATGACTAGGGCGCACAGGGACGTATTCTTGGTAACTGCCCCATGATTATGGAACTCCCTTCCCTTAGAGGTTCACCTAAGCCCGAGCCTGCTCATCTTCCGGAAACTATGCAAGACCTTTTTATTTGGCCAGCAGGGATAGGGTGGGAGGTGTAGGGGTGGGGTATTAAGGTTTTTTTAATAAATTGTAATGCCTTTTTATTTCTGTTTTTAGTATTATAAGCTGCCCTGAACACTGTGCAAAGGGTGGCACAGAAACATGACAAAGATAAATACATAAAATAGTCAGTGACCAATTACAAAGTTTGTATAAATACTTAATGCATGCATGTAAATTTATGCAAATTAGGGTTGGCATGAAGTGTACCCGTTTCTCTCCGTCAAATGTTGGCAGATATGGCATTGCTGCCTCACTCCCTATTTTAAACCCACTTGTTTGTAGCGATACATATCTCCCTCACCTTTATCTTCACCTTTATTACTCCCTGTACTCAGGTGAACACATGGAGTTTTGAGTGACTTAGGAGATACTTACCTCCAAAAAAGCATTCCTGAGATCAAGTCCTTAACAAAAGCTGTTTCAGTTGTCTTTCTGCTTACATATAGTTTTAATTACCAAGGAGTTCCTCTCTTGGCAGTTTCTCTAACATCTGGTGCAGCCTCTACAACTCTGAATTGCTTCTGCATACCCAGGTAAACATTCCTATAGCCATTTCACTTGCTGTGCTTTGTCAAAGCCATCTGTAGGTCAGCCATATCCTGACCCCCTTTATCTCCACATGCATTGGGCATAATTATCCAAACTGCTTAGCTTAATAAATTAAAGCTGACCTCTCAAGATCCTCTCCATTGCTACATTACATATCAACAATTTACAGGATAATTTTTATTTGCTGTAATTATTATGGGGGCCAACCCCATGGCCAGTGGAAACTGTGCACAACCCATGTGCGTGCACGTGCACGGGGATCGCACGCAAGTCCATAGGGGAGATACTGCACGCCACACAGATCCCGCACGGAGGAGTTTGGGATTTCTATTGTCTGCTTAACTAATCATTTTAAACCCAGGTAAGGATTAACTTGTCTGCTATTATGAATTATGACCAAAACCTTTGTACTTCTATATTTACATTTTATTTGACTTTTTAGTTAATCATTTATTTTAATACATTTCTTTTAAACAGTTTTACCTTTAAAAAAAAAAAAATCTTTAGAGGATCTGTGTAACGAATTCAATAACAAGTCCCATCAGACATCTAATCAATTTTAAACCCCTCCAAATTCTTCCACTGTATCAATAAGAAACTGATCTAAGAAACTAAGTCTCTCTTCATCCAACCCCTCCACCTGCCCCCTTGACCCGTTCCCCTCCCGCCTCCTGACCTCTATGGCTCCCACTGTCGCTCCCCCCCTTCTGCATGTCGTCAATCTCTCCCTTTCCACAGGCTCCTTCCCCTCTGCCTTCAAACATGCCACTGTCTCCCCCATCCTCAAAAAGCCTACCCTGGACCCTTTCGATCCCTCTAGTTACCGGCCGGTCTCCCTCCTTCCCTTTGCTTCGAAGCTCCTGGAACGTGTCGTCTACTCCCGCTGCCTGAACCTCCTCTCTGCCAACTCCTCCCTGGACCCTCTCCAGTCCGGCTTCCGCCCCCTCCACTCTACTGAAACTGCCCTGGCCAAGATCACCAATGATCTACTTGTCGCTAAATCGAAGCGCCACTACTCCGTTCTTGTCCTCCTTGACCTCTCTGCTGCCTTTGACACTGTCGACCACTCGCTCCTCTTGGACTCGCTTTACTCTTTGGGCTTCCGTGGCTCTGTCTTTGACTGGTTCTCCTCCTACCTCTCTGACCGCTCCTTTAATGTCTCCCTCCCCGAGTCGACCTCCCCCTCCCTTCCCCTCTCGGTTGGGGTTCCCCAAGGTTCTGTCCTTGGCCCTCTCCTCTTCTCTATCTACACCCGGTCCCTTGGTGAAATTATTGCCTCCCACGGGTTCCAATACCATCTCTATGCTGATGACACCCAACTCTATCTCTCTACCCCCTCTCTCTCCTCCTCTGTCCGCTCACGCCTCGTCGACTGCCTCTCTGATATCTCCGCCTGGATGTCCCGACGCCAACTCAAACTGAACATGGCCAAGACTGAACTCCTCATTTTTCCTCCATCCCCCTCCTCTCCCTCTGACCTGACCATCTGCATTGATGGGGTCACCATCCGTCCTGTTCTCCGTGCCCGCAGCTTGGGCTTCATTTTTGACACGCACCTCTCCTTTAAACCTTACATTGACTCTGTGGCCAAATCCTGCCGATTCGCTCTCCTCAACATTGCCCGCATTCGCCCCTTTCTATCTGTCTCCTCGGCCAAAATCCTTGTTCATGCCATGGTTATCTCTCGCCTCGACTACTGCAACCTCCTCCTTGCTGGCCTCCCTCGCTCCCACCTGTCCCCCCTTGTGGCGATCCAAAACTCTGCCGCCAAGGTCATTCACTCTGCCCGTCGCTTCGACCATGTGACGCCTCTCCTCCTCTCCCTTCACTGGCTCCCCCTTCCTGAACGTATCCTGTTCAAACTCCTGGTTTTCACGTTCAAATCGCTCCATGACCAAGCTCCCCCTTACCTCTCGGACCTAATCGCCCTACGCGCTCCTGCGCGCGCTCTCCGCTCTTCCGCTGTCCCCTCCCTCGCTCTCCCTCGCTTCTCCTGCTCGCCCAACCGCCTTCGTCCCTTCTCCCTCGCTGCCCCGCATGCCTGGAACTCCCTCCCTGCCGACGTCCGCCTCGCCTCCTCCCTCCGCTCCTTCAAATCCCTCCTCAAGACCCACCTTTTCCATGCTGCCTTTCCCAATGCCCTCTAGTCTTTCCCCTTGCTCTTACTGTCAGCCCTCCTCTGCTGACTGCTGCTACCGACCACCTTGTAACCAAGCCAAGTACACGCACCTGAGACTTCGCATCCGCCTGAATGTTTGTTTGTCTTCTCCCATGTCTCTCCCGCTGTCCCCTCTCCTTGTCTCCCCCTCCTTGTCTTTTAGATTGTAAGCCACAGGTAGGGACCGCAGCTGATTGTATGTTCTGTACAGCGCCAGGTTGTTACTGGCGCTTTATAAATGTTTAATAATAATAATAATAATAATGATGGTCAGCTAAGAGCCTTAAAGAAAGCTGAATACAGTTACATTTTGTATAAGGAATACAAAAACTGTACGTTTTGAAAGTTACCTCTCTATCATTCAGTTCCTGCTGTCAGATTGAAAGTCTGAGGGATGACACACTCCCTTGCCCAAAGACTTGGGCATGCTCTAGCTCCACTCATCTTCATGTTCTAGAGAAAACCACTGAATCCTATTGGTTAGATTTATGGTTAATAAGACGAAGGGACACATCCCACTTCCACTGAGCCTAACATACACCATCCTACTGGACAGGTTCGTCACTGGTGCCCCATATTACAGGTGGAGAACGAGTCCAGAAGAAGAAATGACTTGCCAATGGTCACCAAATCCTGGTCTCACAGACTTCCAACTTCCAGTTCAACATGCTACCCATTGGGTCATCAGTAGTTCATAATCTAAATGGAACAATTCAAGTTATACATCAGTATTTCACACACTCTGCATGTGGCATAATCAGACCATGGAATGGAAGACTTCATATTGGTAATATGAATTTAAAGTCTTTAAACAGTTATACATATTTTGAATGCTGAAGGAATCAAAAACTTAAAATATCTTAATCTCTCTCTTCTATCTTTAATCTGTTCTGTATTTACTACAGACATTACTGCACTCACTATGGCCTTATCAAAAACCCACAATTTTGGGAAGTTAACCGCTGAAGCTATGATAGCAGAGGTCAACTTCACTTCAGTTTGATAATACTGTCTTCCTTTAACTCAACAGTTTTAATTGCTTGTGTTTCAGCATCACGTAATAAACAGTTCCTGAAGCTATATGGAATGCTCAGTAAGAAAGTCTAGAAATGCTTAAACAACTCTCCTTGGCAATGTAGAGCAATTTTCTGACCTGACATGGTCTTTTGCAATTATTACAGTTCATTGGTGTGTACTAAATTATGCTGACAATGTTAACACTCTTAAAGACATGACGTGTCCATCTCTCTAAAGGAGACAAGTTCATGAGATTAGACGACTTGTCCTGTAGATTACAGTAATCATATTAGCTCCTAGAACTGTGTGTCTAATGGGAATTCTGTCTCGTTTACCTATCATGGTCCAGCTGAGGTACTTTCATCAAGCTGTCAATCATTTCCTGATTGGTTTTCAGCAGTTGTGAGCCTCTTGGAAAGTGGTGGGGGTGCTTTATCAGGTGTACAACTTGCACGGAGTACACTAGGGTGATACCAACAAGGAAGGAGCTGGGTAAACCAATGGAGTTTGACCTTTTGCTTCTTGCATCTCATCTGAATCTCACTTTGTTCCAAATGACCAATAATTACTATTATTTTTTAAAAAAAATCTTTTGTAAGGAACAGTAGGATATTCAGTAAAGTTCTTAATGGACCACACATCTGGCTTAATGGCTAAATATTACTCACAGAAGGCCACAGACTAGAGAGTCAGGAAATGTAAATGTGAGTACAGGAAATCATTTCTTGTGAGAAATCAACTTGGCTGAAGTGAACTTTATATAACTAACCCCAGTACATGTAAACAGTATTACTGCAGAGATAAAATAGATGTAGGGGTGCCACAGTATCCAACTTTATAGGCAAAACATGAAGGTACTGAACTCATTACCACTTCAGAGTGCATCAATTTCTTCCTTGGGCGGCGGAATCCGTATGCCAACACCATTCAATTCACTACGATTTATCTACTGATGATTCAGAGGTTTTTTGCCAGTTTTATAATGCTACCTATGCAGGTATGTACATTAAATCAAACAGCCATTAAACTGCAATGCTCGCCTATAACTTGATTTCATGCCAATGCTGATTAAAGTTTAATAAAATTAACATCCATTATAAACTGAAAGAGAAAGTGCTTCACTTCTATCGACTTGACAGCAGTATGCAAGAACTGCTGGTCTGCAATTCTAATCTATTTCCTGTTTTTACAACCAAATTTGTTAACGCTGCCCCAACTATAGCATGGTAAAAGATTATGGATTGGAGTTTTACATTTCACAGAATTTTTTTCCACACATTATAATGAGGGATAAAACCAGTGGTAAAAGAAGCCATGTACCCTGTAGTATCTGACACTATGAACTTTCAGACACTGCCACACATTCCCAGTCACTCCCTAACTGCAGAACTGTTATCCCTTGGCAAGCATTCACATGTTGGAGGAAAGCAAATGAGACAGGTGCAAGACGGATCTGCTGCCCACCGCAGGGAGGGCCAGCACAGTCACCACATTTTGGGCTGGCGGGGAGGGCAGTTCAAATTAGCAGCCCACCCTCCGAGAACCTGGGCAGGGGGACTGCCATTACAAATCCCTTCATCCCAGGTCAGCCAGAGATTCATCCACACAAGGCCGAACTCCTGAAACCCTGCTGTGCAGCAGGATTGGGTCCCCAGGAGGAGCTGCTGCTAAAGAGCTGATTGGAGGGGGTGGGGGTGGAGGAGTGTGTTCTTCCAGGTTATCAAACAGCTTAAGGGGGAAAGGAAGCTCCTCCACTCCTTCCCAATCAGCTGTTTGGCAGCCTGGGTGAGTGTGCTCCTCTGCCCCCTGCTATCAGCTGTTTGACGACTGGGACGAGCATGCTCTTCCTGGCCCAAGTCTTGGATCTCGCCTCATGGTGAGGTTGGGTGGGATCTAACAGATGGAAGGAAGCACATTAGTCCAGATTAGCCTGGCTGGGTGAGCCTTCGCCCATGCCACGTCGCTGAGGCGGAAGTGGCCACTGAACTTCTAAACAGTTGACTGGGAGGCTACGGTCTCGTTTGTTTTCCCCCATTGTTAGCTTACCCATAGGTGGTATTTACCACTCACTACCCTCAGGCCAATAAGCAGCAATTAGCACAAATCTTGCAACTCACTAATATGTAGTAACAACAAAAATACAAGTTTCCTCCTGAGAACTCATAATTATGTCTTCTACTAATGTAGCATACAAGGACCTGAAAAACATTATCTTATTATATTCTTTCTCCAACAAGTGGACCATTCCATGACATAACTGAGTGTTGAGAAATATTTCAAGATTAACAATTGTCTATACCTGCTTTTAGATGAGCAGGTCACCGTCACACAGCCCGCTCACGCGATATTTCAAAATCCTGAGACGGAAGTCGGGGATCACACACATGAAAGGCGGTTGCGCATTATAAATAATGAGGAATATGAACACATCGGGATGAATGAGGGATAAATACACATCGAGGTATTTAATTAATGGTCGGCAAATAACGCGCGGCCACCTTTCATGCGCATTATCCCCGACGGCCGTCTCGTGTAATCCCACATCGCGGGATTTTGAAATGTCATGCGACGGTGACCCACTCATCTAAAAGAGCCATATTTCTTTATGTTAGCATTTGAAAAGCCTCTTATTCATGGCCCCATTAAAGGCCATTTCAAAAATTGCTAGCCAGTCAACAGATATTTTGTTGGCTTATGATTGAACCACATCTTAACAAAAAATATAACTAGATCCTATAACTAAGTCTTTTTCACTTAGCTATGACAAGCAGACCATTTCTAACACAGAGAAATGGGAAATTATCCAACTTTTTTCCCCAATAAAATCAAGCACAATATTTTTAAAAGAATTATGTTTTTTTCTGGGTTTCTGTTTTCAAGTTTCTGCCTCCCGCACTTCCCTCCCCACCACAAAAAAACATGTTTTTCTAATAATATATAAAAGCCAGAAAAACTGACAGCCAGTGTGGTTTAGTCAATAAGGTGCTGGATTTGAACCTGGAAGACCAGGGCTTGAATCTCACCCTAGCTAATGAACTCACTGGGTTGCCCTGGGCAAGTCACAACCTCTCAGCCTCCGTTCCCCATCTGTAAAATGGGAATATGTATGCATCTGTCTTTCCCTGTAAATTCCCCTCATCCGTGACCATCTCAAGATTGTAAGCCCACTAGGCAGGGACCAGTCTCTGAAAATCTGTGACTGTAAAGCGCTGTATACACCTACTTGTGCTGTAGAAATAAGGAGCAGCAATATCAAAAAATTAGGAAAGAAAAAAAAAAATCGTTTTTTTCCCTTCTTTTTATTAATGGGTGTTTTCAGACGTTTCGAGATCACGTTCAACCACAGTGAACCACGCTCAATTCCGCGGCGGGGCCAAAGAGCCCTGAACGTCTGTTCGGCGCGCGGCAGATGTTCACCACGCTCAATACCCACATGGGGTCAATTTCAACCCCGCTTCCCGGGCTCCCCGGGGACATATCCCGGGAAGCGTGGTCAAAAAGATCCCCACCGGGAAACAACAAAAAGTAACGTCTGGACGCCAATCCCCAGGTGGAAACAAAGGAAACGATCCCCAGCTGTGGACAATGCGTGCAGCGTTGCTGCCAGGCAACCAGCAACAACACAACCACCGGAGGAAGATTTAAAGGGAAATCTACACCAGGGAAGCGTGGCGGGGATGGAGCAAGGAGGAAGAGAGCGGCGGGCGACAGAGTGACGGTGGAGGAGGAGGCGGCGGAGGAGGCAGGGGCAGCGATGGAGGTGGAGGGAGCACAGGCGGAGGAGGGAGAGACGGGGGTCGAGCTGACCATGGAGGCGGGCCAGGAACAACACCCGCAGCAGCAGGCGGGACGCGACGCCCCGGGGACAGCAGGCTGAACGGGGCCGGAGGAGGCACCCAGGAAACGGGTAAGGGGAATGAAGGGGAGGGGAACAGGGGCTCCCCGGGGGGGCGGGGCACGACCGGGCGACCGGGAGGAAGGCGGGAGGCAGGGGAGCCCCGCGAGGGGGCCCCACCTGCACCCAACCAAACCCTCCCCACCTACTGTCCCCACAGACACAGAAAACGGCCCGGGCGGACAAGCCCCCGGAGGACACCGGCCCTGCTCGGGCGCAGGCGGAGCCGGCGGAGGAGGATGAGGATGAACCGCTGTGGGGACGCCGGAGGAAGGCGTACCACCGAGGGGGCCAGTGGGGCCTTCAGGAGACCAGGGACTTCATCCGGATATGGGAGACCCTGGAGTACCAGCTGGAGCTCGCCCTCAACCAGTGCAATGAGCATGTCTACCAGGACATAGTGCGGGACATGGCGGCAGCGGGGCATCAGCGCACAGCGGCACAGTGCCACTCAAAGGCCAAGGAACTCAAGAGGAGATACAAGGCCATCCGGGACAACAATAGGCAGTCCGGATACGGAGCCCGGACCGCTCCCTTCTACGATGCCCTGGACCGCATCCTCCATATGAAGGGGTCCATCGGCGCCCCACGGCTCGTGGGCAGCGCTGTGGTCCGGGGCAGGGTACGGGCCGAGGTACCCCCTTCCCTCGCCGGCTGCCCGGTAAACACGAGCTCCGGGGTACCCCACCCCCAGATAGACCCCCCCAGTGACCTCCGGCACCATCAGGGCGCCCCCCGGCAGCAGCCCTGAGAGCACCCAACCCCGGGCCGGCCCAGCGGAGTCAGAGGCCGTCACCGTCACCACCCTCAGCCAGTGGTCCCAAGGGGAGCACTCCCACACCGAGGGGCCGGCCTCTGAGGGATCCGAGACCAACATCGAGGGTAAGCACCCGACCCGGAGAGGGAAGGAACCATGCCCAGGGGGGCAAGGGCCGGGGGGATAGAGGGGACAGGGGCTGCCCGAGCCCAAGCCTCAGCCCCCACCGGCAAGGCGGGAGGGGGCCCATTCCCAGGTCCCCCAAACGCCCACCCCAACACCCACAGCCCGCTCCCTCGCCTGCAGGACACGGAACACCCCGGGAACGGACCCAGGAGACCGAGCCGGCACCTGCCGAGGAGGCCAGCCAGCAGCTGCAGGAACCAGGTGAGGCACGCGGGGCGGGAGGGAGCCCCCGGGCGGGAGGGAATGGGAGGGACAAGGGCCGGGGCCAGGGGTGCAGAGGGCCCGGGAGAGATGCCCGGGGGCCCCTGCCCCATCCCGGGCAGGGGCAGGATCGAACTCACCCTCTCGTACCCACAGGGCAACCCCGGCAGCCGGCGTCCCCAGGGCCCATGTCCCCAGCGCAGCGCATGCGGGAGTACCGGGCACAGGTCCGCAGGCAGAGAGAGGAACAGGCGCAGGAGATTGTCCAGAACGCGGCAGAACAGGGGGAAGAGGATGATCGAGACCATGGCCCGCATGGAGGCGGCCATCGAGCGGTCCCTGGAGCAGGCCGAGGCGAGGGACCAGAGGCTCCAGGCCGAGGTGCGCCTGGAGCGGAGGCGGGAGCACCGGGAACACAGCAGGCAGGTGGAAGCGCTCGGGAGACTGGAGCAGGCCATCACAGGCATGGTGCGGGAGCACACGGCCAAAATGGACAGGTCACACGACATTGGGACCTCCCTGCTCCTGCACGCCGGCAGAATGTGCACCTATGTGATGGCAGGCGCATCCCCGGGCACCCTGCCTGCCCAGGTCCCAATGCCGGGACCCTCGGCGGCCCCACACACGCCCCCGCAGGTGCCCCAGCCGGCCCCACGTCCTCAGGGGCCACGCATCCACCTCCTGGTGCCCCCGGTGCTCCGGAGGGTGCTGCCCCCCCCGGGGGGCGACCAGGGCCCGGCCTCCCTCTCCCCCCCACTACCGGCCCCCCTGCCGGACCAGGAGGTGGCACAGGACAATGCAGGGAACACGGACAGTGGGGGGGGAGGCGAGCTCACAGAGCTCCATGGGCCCCAGCGGACACTCACGGGGACGGCCAAGGAAGCGACGGGGGAAGGGGGAGGGCAACATGATGGGGGTCACTGTAGGGGGCAGTGCAATGCAGGGGTGGCGGGACCGGGTGAATGTGTGCACATGGGGGAAATAAAGGCTGCAGTCACTAGTATGGCTCGCGCTCCCGTTTGTGGGGGACAGGGGTGGGGACCCACCTGTGCAGGGGCACGGGACCGTGGGAGTCCCTCACGACTGGGCCCCCTGGGCGATATGCCTCGCCAGGGCATTCCGAATCCGTTTGGCATAACGGTACTCCCTGGGGTTCTCGGCGTTCACGTACAGGGGCACGGGACCGGGGGGCCGGTGGGGCTCGGGGTACTCCAGGGCCGCCCCCTCGGTTTCGCAGATATTGTGCAGCACACAGCAGGCACCGATCACTAGGGCTGAGGTCGAGACGGTGTAATCCAGGCACCCAGCTACACTCCGCCAGCGCTGCTTGAGGGCCCCAAAGGCATGCTCCACCACGGTCTGGCTGGAACACAGGCAGGTATTGTATAGCACCTCCGCAGAGGTCTTCGGTACAGGGTACACCTTCATCAACTAGCATGTGAGGAGGTAGGCTGGGTCCCCCAGAATACAGGGGGGGATCGGGACCCCCTCAATCCACCTCATGTCCATGTCCGCGAAGTCCCCCCAGAACATCCGGGCATAGAAGAGGGAGATGGTCATGATCCTGGCGTCGTGACTGTGGCTGGAGTTGCCCGTGTAGATATCTATGAACCGGCCCTGGTGATCCACCACCCCCCTGCAGGTGCAGGGAGTAGTAACCGTGCCTGTTCACATACTCCAGGGCCTCCCCGGCTGCTGTGTGGAGTATCTCTATGTGGGTGCTTTCCACGGCTCCCATGCAGTTGGGGAAGCCTCCGGCCGCGAAGCCCGCCATCACAGCCCCCTGGTCCACTAGCTGGATTGTTCTGTCCAGGAGCACGCCCTCCACCGCCTTGCACACATCCCGGAGGATGCAGGCGACGGTACTGAGCCCCACCCCGAAGTGCTGCGACACGGACTGGCAGGAGCCGGGCGTAGCGAGGGCCCAGATGCCTATGGCCACCCGCTGGACCATGGGGATGGGGTCCCGCATGGCGGTGTGCTGCCGCTCCAGCCAGGGTGTGAGGAGCTCCGATAGGCGGAGCAGGGTGCCCTTGCTCATCCTAAAGTGGGCCCTCCAGTCGGGCTCTTCCCAGTTGGTCAGCACCCTAGCCCACCACGCCTGTGGGCGCTCTGCGACCCATAGGCATCTGGCTATGGGCATAGCGAGCAGGGCTGCCCGGCGCATGGTCTGGCTGGCAGCCTGCCAATCCGCCCCGGAGATGCGCTGAGCCCTGAGCCGCGCACGGGCTCTCCTGCGCCCGTAGTGGGCCCGGAGGCCCCGTGCGGCCGTCTGGGCCAGGGCAACCCGCAACCGGGCGGCCAGTTGCACCTCCACGGTCAGGAGGCGCAGCTCCTCGGTGTGGTCGCGGAAGCACTCGGCTGCGAGCGTGAGGTACACCCAATAGGCAGCTGCCCTGTCCCGCTCCATGGTGGTGGGTCCCAAGGGGGGGCGGGAGCACTTATACAGGGCCTCTGATGGCAGGGCTGTCCAGGGGCGGGCCCCTGGGCGGCCATTGCCCCCCCAGGGGGGCTGGGGCATGCGTGCGTGCAATTGGGCGCACCAGCAGGCGGGGGCCCTGGCCTCGCCCCTGCCCGGGCGCGCGGGCCTGTGCACTCCCAGGCAGCTGCAATCCATCAGCCATCTCCACCGCCACCCCGGCCCCCCTCCCCCCGTTGTTTGCTACAGGATGGCCTTGAAGGTGCGATTAGCCGGACAGTGTGCTCGCTGTTGTGTTGTGCAGCTGTGCCGGGTCCGCACCCCACGCCTCGCTCTGTTGTGCTACAATGTTGTGGTCCGTGGCCGCATTCTCTGTACTCTGGGCCCCTCGGAGCCCCTCCCGGCCCTGGAGGATGTGTGTGCCCCCAGGGCTCTGTCTTATTCTCCCTGTCGTGCCGGACCATGGCTGGCTGCCCATCCACGGGGCTCCCGCTCCCCGGCCCCCCCCATATCTGGACCTTCCACGAGACCATGTCTCTTTGCGACCTGTGGCATACCCCGGCCGTGCAGCTGCTCCTGGGCAGCCGTGCGGGTGCCTTTGAGAGCTTGAGCTCTGGACTCCGTTACTTCGGCTATGAGGCGAGCGCTCGTGATTGCTGGCTGCATACGGAGGCCCTGGGGCTGGTTCGCTTCCCTGAGGGGCGCATCCCGGACAAGTGGTGCTCTCATGTGCCCTGGACCGGGGCAGAGACCGTGTCTGCGCTGGTGGTGTGTGGTCTGAGCGCCTACACGGTGTGCCTTGCTGAGGGTGGCCCTGCCTTGGCCGTGTCCTACTTTTCCTGTGTTCACGGGGCGCGTGGGTACCAGCGCACCCGTGGGGC
>QEPC01006248.1:1177775-1200790 GCA_003113815.1 Sphenodon punctatus
CCCCCCCGCTCCCATTGTCCCTTGTGTTTTTGTCCGGCCGCCCCTGCCCCCTTCCCGACACTTCCCTTGTGTGTGTGCGCGTGCGCGCGCGCGCGCGCGCGTGTATGCCCGGGCGTGTGGTCCTGCTGTGTGTTCCGCTGTGGGTCCACTGTGTGTGTGCGTGCTGTGTGTGGTACCTGTCAGGCTCCTCTCCCTCTTCCTCTTCCCCCCGCCCTTCCTGTTTCTCTGGTGTGGGCGTTGCCTTGTGTGCCTTTTGGCTTCGTTTGCCCTCAGGCGGCCATGTCTGTGTCCCGCCCCTGCCCGGTGTCTTCTGGAAGTTTTGACCACGGCTGGGGATCGGCATCACGTCTGTTGCGCTGCCCCGGTCCGTGATGTGTCGGCCCGATTCCCGGTCGTGGTCCCGGTCCCGTCACGTCTGTTTGGGGCGTTTATTGGGCCTGGGGCGTGGTTGTTTTGTTCACCCCCCTGGGGATCCACTGTGGTGAACCGCCCGCCTGTAACGTCTGAAATCACCCAAAGTTTTCAACTAGTGCAGTTCCCTAGCATGTTCTATAAAGAACTGTGCAGCAACACTAAGCAAGAAAATATAATTCTGGAACCAAAGATTTTCACCATAATTCGGTTACATATGGGCTATAATAAAGGGAAGATAGCATAATAGTAGTATTTGGCACAATCTTTTTTAGGTGTATGAAAACACCTTGGAGCAATATTCTATTAAGCACAGTATACACAATAGGCTTGTAAACTGTATTAAATATAAAAGGAAGGGGAGGTTACCTAACTTGTTTATGCCTCATTCTTAATATATTCGTAGAATAAGCCCAAAAAGCTTTTTGCAGACATAGATGTATATTTTAATACAAGCTCCATTAGAATGTTGCATATAAAAATCTGTAGCAACCAGAATAATCAACATGAGCTAGTTTTTAGAACATTAGCATCTCGGGAGTAAAAGAAAGGAAATGATTATGAACTAAATAGCTTCCAGAAAATCTTAGAAAAGACATTACACCTACAAAGGGCAGCATGGAAGATAGCACCAGAGCAGTTGTCAAAAATAGACAAGATGGAGATCTGAGACTGGAATCGCTGGGAGAATAGAGGGGAGAAGTAATACAGTTACAGCCTAGACAAAATAGTCAGAGAGTAAGAGTTTATGGCATATGGCCACTTGAGCTGCATGTTGGCTATGAACATCTCTTCAAGCAGCTCTTGCTATCATCATGGAGTTGCACGAGATGCTCTAGAACAGATAGCCTATCTTTTCCCAGAAAGGTGATACAACTCTGAATCTAAAATGGTCTGTGTACATAGATGCATTTATTGACAAGCTACCCGATTACTCTACCGTATAAAAAGCTATTCCAACACTTGGATAATAGGAAAGGACAAGGACTGATAAGCACTTTTAAAATTCTCAAGTGCAGTAGTTTATTCAGAGAACTATGACTATCAGGCTGTGGGACACATATAAATTAATGGCCTGACCTAATCTGTCATTAAATAAAGACTATTTTAGACAAAAAAAAAAAAATTTAAAATAAAAAATTATGGTTTTGCAGACTAAAAGATAATAAACTTGCCTTTTCACCTTTTTTTTTTTTTAGTCTAGAACAAATTTAGTGAACGTAGACAGCAATGAACAGCTATCACCATTCACTTGGGTACATTTAGGGTGAAAACCGATAGAACGCTAACTCCACTTTAACACCACTTTAGCATTTCTTATGCCTGTTGCAGGCTGCATATAGCACTAATACAGCCCTGCAACATGCATAAGAAATGTTCAAGTGGTATTAAGGTGGTGTTAGCGTTAGGTCTGCTTTCACTAGTGTTACCTGGAGGAGATTACCACATGAATTTTCATTTGCAACATAAAATAGGATTTGAATGAAGATATACAAAGTAGAAACCACTGGTGCTACTGTAAACATAAGAAATTTCATGAAGACTTAAGTTCATTTGTATGCCTGCTTTGGTAGTCTTTTGAATGAGATCTTAGTAGAAGTTTCAAGAACAGGACTAGGCAGCTGTAACTGCTTCAGTTATCAACCTGTTGAACAACCAGTGAACTCCTAGGTAAAGATAGTTTTAGTAGATGATAATGGAGGATGGATGGTGATGGGAGATGGATGATGGTGATGACATTTATAAAGGGGCCCCCCCTTCCTTACATGGCACTCTGAGCTCTTCAAAGTATAAACACAATATAAACCATATATTCCAGGTGGGAGAGGATTGCAGTCAGTGAGGGAGAGTTGCTGCCCTGTCAATCACCTGTGTGCCCTCCTCCTCCAACAGGTATATCTGCAGGGGTTGGAGTCCTGTGGGCGCTAGCCCTATGGCGCCAGCTGAAGAGTGACACCAAAGGGTGTTGGCCGTTAGCAGGGTCGTTGATGGGCTGCTTCGGCAGCAACTCTGCTTGTGAAGTTCCTAGTGGAGAGACTATGGTGCTGAGGAATCTGGGCAGGAGAGTGGCGTGACTGGTTAGGGCAGCTTGAGATCGGATGCCAGGTACAGCTGTGAGTGATGGGCATGGGAGAGTGGCCTTGGATATGGCCCAGGAAGATCTAGGCATAAGTAGGGCCCAACTTGCCATTGCCGCCGTCACCACCGCCGCCGCTGCTGCTGCTGGAAAGGGGCTTTGGCCCCCATCAAGATCTGAGCTGTCTGGCCCAGGGAACATCCGCCCCTCCCCCGTTGGAGGAGGGGGGTAGGGCCGGCGTTCGGCAATGAACGGCCAGCCCGGTGAGGTCAAAAGGCGCCTGCTGCCCAGCCATGCTGTGCTAAGGAGCCCTTAGGCATGGCCCTTGGCAGGGTCTGGGCAGGAGTTGCTCTGTTTTTTGTTTTTATAATTTGGAGTGGGACAGAGGCGGTAGGGGGGAGATGGAGTATTTGTTTGATGGGGGAGGGGCAAGGGGACTGGGTTAGGGGGGCAAGACTGACCCCCTTGTTGAGAGTGAGGGGCACAGTCCTTTGGGAAGGGGGGTTGCCCCTCTGTGGCAGAGGGGGGTAGGGGGCATGAGGGTGTGGTCTCCCCAGCTGCCAGGGCAGAACAGCTGGAGAGGGGCCGGGGGAGATATAGGTCTAAATGGGGTGGTATAAGATCAGTGAAGCAGGACAAGTGCCTGGTGCAGGTCCTGCTCACCCACCCCTTAGCAGCTGGACAGAGGAATCGAGATCAGAGGATTCCCGACCCGTCACTGCTGTTCTTGAATGTGAGGTCAGTATTTAACAAAGCAGCATCTATCCAGGAATTAGTCCTGGATTGTGTCGCCGATCTCGTAGGCATTACAGAAACCTGGATGGACCTTGAGTTGGGGCCTGTCTTGGCTGATCTTGTTCTGGCCGGGTATTCTGTGCAGCATCAGTCACAGTCAGAGGAATTTTTTTGGGGGGGGGGTTAGCTATAATTTTTAGAGAGCGGTGGTCTGTTAGGAGATATCTGGTGCAAACCACGGTAGGGATTGAGGCTCTTCACCTGGTGTTCGATTTGGCGGGGGACAGTTTGGGGGTGCTGCTCGTATACCGTGCACCTACATGTGCAACAGTTTCTCTACATGCTCTGGTAGAGGTGGTGGCGGGAATGGTGTTGCGGTCCCCAAAGACAGTAGTCTGGGGGGATCTCAACACCCACGCCGACACCAATCTCGGGGGGTGGGGGTGGAGCATGAGTTCATGGCCACCATGTCAACCATGGGCCTGTTTCAGATGGTCAGCAGCCCGACACATCAGGGAGGACACACTCTCGATCTCATGTAGTACAACGGCCTTGAGGCGGGTGCTCCGCTATTGGGGGAGATTTCAACGGTGCCCTTGTCATGGTCGGCTCATTATCTCCTACAGACCTCTCTCCTAGCACATGTCTAGGAGAGCACACCTGTGCTCCCGGCTCTGCACTGGTTGCCAATAGCGTGCCAAGCCAGGTTCATGGTATTAGTGTTGATCTACAAGGCCCTTCACGGTCTCGGCCCCTCATACCTCAGGGATCGCCTCGCTCTCCGTGCCCCAGAGCTGCTCCTTCGGTCTGCCGGGGGTGCCTTCTTGGAGGTCCCCCGTGTTAAGCTGGTGGCCACAATGGAGAGGGCATTCTCGTTGGCCTGGCTGCGCCTTTGGAATTCCCTCCCAGAGGAAGGTCGCCTGGCCCCGAGCCTTTTAACATTCCGGCGAGTTTGTAAAACCTGGCTGTTCGCCCAGGCCTTTGGGGAGGGTGGATTAGTGGGGTTTTATTCCCCTACCCTTCTTTATTATTTGTTATAAAAAAAAAAAATGGTCCTTCCCTGTTTTAATTGTTAAGATTTTTATGACTTTTAAATATTTTAAATGTTGTTTTATCTTAAATTTGATAGCCGCCCCGACCTGTTTGCAGGAGGGGCGGGGTAAAAATGTACCAAATAAATAAATAAATAGACTGCCCCCAGAAGGGTGTGGAGCCAATCTGAATGGTTCATCCCCGGAGGCTAATGGAACCGGAATGGTTCTGGTTGGCCCTCGGGGAGTTACCCTCTGACCTCAACAACCATCTCATCTATGACCTCATCACAGTTTGGAACACTGTTGACTGAGGCCATTGATTGGAAGGCTCCTAGACATTCGCTGCCCAGGCAACAGCACTGCAGGCCCCCGTGGTTTTCGGGGGAGCTGCGAGTGCTGAAGTGAGAAGGGAGGCGGTTGGAGTGACGGTGGCATCGCTATCGTACTGAAGTCGACAGATTACAGCATAGAGCCAGTTTACAAGCATATGCCAAAGCTATGAGGCAGCGAAAAAAGCTTTTTTCACTGCTCATATAGCATCTGCAAAATTTCGCCCATTGGAGCTATTCCGGGTGGTGCGGGGGCTGGTCAGTCCGGCCTCCCTCCACCCTGTAGTGGAGTCACCTACAGCATGCTGTGATAGGTTTGTGAATTATTTTGTGGATAAAATCGCTCAGATTCACTATGATTACAACGCTGTGCTTATTACACTAGGAGAACCAGAGGTTATGGAAGTCTCGCCTTGTCCGGTTTTATGGGAACAATTTCAGTCGGTGACACCCGCTGATGCAGTCGAGGCCCTTGGGGCTGTTAGGGCTACCTCTTGCGAATGAGATCCGTGACCGCCTTGGCTAATTAAATCTTGCAAGGAGACAATGGGGCCGCTGCTGGAGGGGGTGGTCAACACCTCCCTCCAGGAGGGCAGGGTGCCAGGCTGTCTCAAAGAGGCTGTGGTGTGGCCTCTGCTCAAGAAACCATCGCTTGACGTTGACTCCCTTGCCAGCTATCAACCTGTCTCTAACCTTCCCTTTTTAGGGAAGGTTATTGAGCAGGTAGTGGCTCAGCAGTTGCAGGGGCATCTTGACTACGTCGGTTTTCTTGATCCCTCGCAGTCAGGATTTCGTCCAGGTTATGGCACAGAGACTGCGCTTGTGACCTTGGTGGATGATCTGCGCCGAAAGATGGACTGAGGCCGTTCGGCCTTGTTGGTTCTATTACATCTGTCAGCTGCCTTTGATGTGGTTGATCACGAGATGTTGGTGGCACGCCTGCGGGAATGTGCAGGTGTGGGCGGGACTGTTCTCGAACAGTTCTGCTCGTTCCTGACTGGGAGAACCCTTAACAAGTGGTACTCGGGGACTTAAACCTCACGCGTGGTGTCCCACAGAATTTGGTGTTATCCCCCCTCTTGTTCAACGTATATAGGCAGCCTCTCGGCAAGGTGATCAGGAGGTCTGGTGTACAGTGTCACCAATATGCTGATGACACTCAGCTATACCTCTCCTTTTCAACCGACCCAAGTCAACCATGCTGCTGTTACTGTCATAATCACAATGCTGTAAAAGACTACTGATTTACAAGTCTCAATGTTGGTTTCTGTATAGTACAATTTCACAATAACTTTTTTTTAAAAAAGTAATCGCCACCTTTCAGTGTCTTCCATTCCCACAACCAGTCCATAATCGAGTAGCGTAGTGGATTAAAGAATATATTGATCAATTGGTTTTCGTTTTCATTTTTCCCTGCCAACTGTTTTCATACACACAGCACTTAAAATATTTGTCAAGAGATTACCTTGTTATGAAATGCAATTTTTAGAACTTTAGAGGGATGTAGGGGTAGGAAGAAATAAGAAATAAGAATAGGAAGAAATAAGAAATAAGAAATAAATGTTTTCCACTTGAAACATATGCATGCACACACATCATGGGAAGGAAATATATCTAATTATCCAAGCAAGTTCTCCTTGCACATATAATTTAATGAAGACTCCAAAATTGGAGGTAGGAGGCTGCAGCAAAACCTCCTAAGTAGTTGGCACTTTTTCACAGACACAATAAAGACGTTAAGGTATTGTGAAAGCTCTATAACTTAGCTTGAAAGTTCCTAGATCCGGTTCACTTGAGACACCTACACTTTCCACTTCAGTTGGTATTATAGCATTTTGCTAAAAATAGGCAACAACAAAGCACAGAGTGCTTTTTCAAATTTCTTTCTGTAGCAAAATCTTTCATTCTTCACCCATTAAACAAGAGAACAGCTTAACCAGTAAGTATCTACTATTTATCCTACTCAATGGAGATACAAAATCAGTTGGAAAGGAGGCTTTTCATACTGCAGTCTTTAAAGGCCATTACGTTTGGACAGTATTCAGCAGTTTACAACCCTAGAATATTTGAAAAAAGCCTACATTGTATCAAGACACTCCAAAAAAGTTGCTCTATTTTTTTTTGCCATCTTTGTCAGTCTAAATGGAGTGTGAGAATGTCTCAAGTGGAAGAGGCTGTTTTGATTAAACTGGAAATACACTTCTCTCATGTAAAAGTTTCAGGACAAGAACTGTGCCAGAGTGTGACGCTGTTCCCTGTCTCAGCTTGATAGTGCTGTAAGTTACAGTTTAAGACAAATCTTCCTCACTAGAAAGCCCAGGGGACAAATTTGGCCTGGGAAGCCCGATTCTCTGACCCTTGACGTCCTCATGCACACATGCAGTTCAGCCCAAGCAACAGAGCCAAAATTTGAGCTAGCGCCACCAATTCTTGCTTCCTCTCCCTTTCACACTTTGGGGGGGAGGGGGGGAATGAGAACACAGCAAGCAGTACTAAGCTCATCTAGGTATGCCAGACAGCAAATCCCATCACTTTCTCATGACCCAGAAGAGCTACAATGACTTGGCTCACTCTTAGTAAATGAAAAAGGCTGCTCTTCTCTTTGTTCCCCATGGACTGAAAGGGAAAAGAACATCTCCCTCCCCTCCAAAAATAAGGGCATTTTTAGATGAGACGTATATCCCATGAGCAGACAATCAAACCTGTGAATTAAGTTCACATCTGAATTACTCTCCCATGTCTCATGGGGAAATTTCTGCATCTAAGCCCGTTTTTAGATGTGCCACAGAGCTCGCAGATTTAAATAACCCACCATTAGAAAAGTTGCGGGGTGGCACTTAGACGTGCCACCACCATTGAAAACCACTGCCTGTGCATTCTTTAGAAACAGCATTGGTAAAAACTGTGGTTTGCCAATACGGTTTTTAAAGTGCACAAGCCGTCGTATATTTAAATTTGCACACTCTAAGCGCCCTTAATCCAGGTTTGTCAAACCTCAACATCGATGGTTTACTAATTCGCTTTCCAAAACTCACATCATAAACACTCAAATTATCTAAACGCCATTTGTGTGAGGTTGCTTTTCCTCTGAGGACCATCTTGAAATTGCCATAGACAGGTGGCTGGAGAAGTGCTTTGCTCTGCTCTCCACATCTATCGTTTGTCCTATATCGTGATGCCAACCTGAGGAAAAAGAAAGGGCAACTACATCTGAACAGGTACCATGTGCCTTTCTTTTCACATGTGACATGAATGCTCATTTAAACAGCACTTGTGTTTGCAGCAGATTGCTGTAACTCGCAAATTTCATGCTCATCTAAAAATGCCCTAAGCAAATGAGTGTAAGAGAAACAGAGTGTGTTCTTGGCTGTGTGTATATGAAAGGGTACCCATCCCCATGTGGAAGTGAAAGAGAAAGTGAATGAGCAAAAAAGAGTATGTTCATGCAAGTGCTTGGTCCAGTATATATGTGAATGTGAGTGTGCACTGAGGGGTGAGGGAGGATTAGGGATGGGCGAACGCGGTTCACATGTTCAGAGTTCAGACCGAACTCGGGCTGTTCGAACATCCTAACCGAAGTCTCAAATGACCGAACAGTTCGGTCGTGTTCGGATGAGTTCAGGGGCAGGAAAAACATCTTTCCAGGGACAAAAATTAGGTTTCGGTTTCGATTTCATTTCGGTTTCAGTTTCGCTATTTTTGAATGTTCGGCCAAGTCGAACTCAGCTGAACCGAACCATCGAATCCGAACTGTGGTTTCGAACCGAACGACTGAAGATCAGAAATTTCGAACCGCGTTCTGTTCGCCCATCCCTATGAATGATGGGTGTTTTATTCAGTGTTGTGGCTAAGATCAGTGCATTGTGTGTCCAAGCTGTCCACTTGGCTCCCATGTTTTCCCCTTTTCACCTCTTCTTCCCCTAATACCTTTTGTCCTGCCCCTTCATCACCCAGTTATGTCCCACTGGCTCTTTACCAACAGCCATACATTTGCATATTTAGCTTCATACAATTTTTTGCAAATCAGCATTTTGGCCGAACACATTACATCTTTTTTAAATCTAGCCCACTATAAAAAGTAATTGGGTAACACTGATTTAAGATACAGTTCTTCTACACTCTTGTGCCTAGAATACCTGTGCATGGCTGTGCGCAAAGCTTGTGTTGTTGGCGGTTGGTACTGTACAATGACATTCTTAAGGCTGAATTTAGTTTATGAAATGAAATGCATTCTCTCTTCCAATTTCTATTGTATACTATGGCTAGAGACAAAGCACAATCATCATTGTCTTTTATCATGTAAAAGAAAACAAGAAGATCTGACTACATAAGGAAATCACAGGACTAACATCTCAGATTTTGGGATGTTTGGGAATTCCAGCCCCATGTGCTAGAATTCTGAAAATTTTGGCTTTAATTTTTATGAAAACATGACTGCAACATGCCCCAGAGGTTCAGAAATGATAAGGCAAAACCAAATAAAAAGTTAAAAAGGAAAAAACTCAGTTTTAAACTAACATCGTAACTTTGGGGTTGGGAGTGACTCATGATCTTTGAACCCCTACAGTAAAGTCTTAGTGCCTAATGGTACATAAAGCTAAGCAATTCATTCAACACATTCTGCTCATTGCCCAGTTCTTCACTTCTCCATTAGTTTCGTCCACTGCAACAATAGCTATTCACAATCCTGTGATGTTAGTCATTGTCTCCTCCCCCTCATCCATGTTGTACATAGTTTGGCATTTATCATGCACCTCTTTATGGACAACCAGGAGCTGCTTCTCTCAGTGGAATAAGACCAACAATTTATGATCTGGAACTGAATCCACAACACTCAAGTTAGCCAACAATAACTGCACTTCTAAATTCAATATAATTTCAACTAGTAGCACTAAGTTCATCTATTCCTTCATCCATTATTCTAGATAAGGGATGGGAAACTTTTCCCGTTCAGGGGCCACTTTGAAAATCAGTAGAAGCTCCAAAGGCCACATGGAAGTTGGGGCTTTGAGTCCTTAGTGCACATAAAAGAGTCACATAAAAACAAGTCATGGCCAAGCATGAGGTTTCCCACCCGTTTAGAATCAGCACAAATATGTGTTCTGTGTCTCCTTTTCTACCATCTAAGGGTAGGGAATGAATGTTTTATGCTTTAGATATTTGATAACTTAAATCTTCATCCCCATCCTCCCATCTCCCTTTTAATGTTTAGAAAAGTCCTTTATATTTGACAAAATCAGAATTCATTTTGTTTGCATGGTCATTACTTTCCTCTATGAAACTTAATTGATTCATTTTTTCTTTTGTCTCTATACAGTTTTCTGTTCCGAGTGCAGAACTTTCCACCTTAGAACTTTTCTGTAGGTCCGTGCCACATTGGTCCTTTAAAATTAATTTCCAGCTGCATACTATCATAAATAGGTTAGCAAATTTTCTCAGAGCTTTTGACTGGGCAAAGAAGTGTGTTTCATGTTTTTTCTGTCAACTCACATACAATACTTCTTCATACCCTAGTTGCAGAACAACATGGCTCTCATGTGGTAGCACTACAACCTGAAAAAGACACCCCAAATGGCTGTGATGCTATTGAAGCTATTTTGGTTAAGGGTAGTGGCCATTTTGCACATGAGCAAAACAGACAGGCAGCCATGGAGCATGCACAATGAATTTTTTTTAAAAAACAATTATATTCTTGCCGACAACTTGGAGAAACAGTTCCAGTTCTTGGTTTGTCTGAGCCAAACTGAGAACCGGGATTTCAAGATTTCTCACTTTTGCGAAATCTTGTTTCATCCCGAGTCTATATCACATGTAAGTAATCTGTTTTCCCTTCTTCTTCAAACGCCTTTTTCACCAAACTTATATGTTTCAAGTTGCCTATCACAACATGATATTTAAATAAAGGCACTATGATAAGAGAATTAAGTGATATAGGAGACTCCTTCTGACAAACTTCCTTAAACAGCTCCATTTTGGGGACCATAAGCTCAAAGACCACAATTAAACGTGCATTTATTATACCACTGAGACAGTCTATTGGCAGTTGACCACCAAGTGTGATAAACTGTCATAACTTATAAGAACACATACAAACACTGCCAATAGAGCTCGAATGAGTGCCCACAAAAAACTGGTATCCCAACAAATATCTGGGTACCCAAATCAACATGACAACATTGCTACCCAACTGTGACCCAATTCAGGTACCTGATGTCTGGGAATGTCAACTTCTGGTCCCAATTTTTCAACAAAACATAGGCATCAGGTCTTCCGACCAAATATACCAAATGGAAATCATAAAAATTGAAAAATCATAAAAATTGAAAATTGAAAAATCAGTGCCAAAAATTGCCAATTTTTCAGGTATCCAGTCGGTACCTGGGTAGCCAAATGGGTATCATATGCAGTCCCCCAAAACACTGGTATTACCCATAGGCATTAAGTTTAGTACTTGTTTCAGCCCTAATTGAGGATAGTCATGATGAGAGAGGGATGTTCTTCAGTAGATATACATAGTCCTATTACAGCTGAGTACCTCTAGTTAAGTGAATGACAACATATTCTCTATGATTGAGTTAAGAGTGATTTACATCTCAGGAAACATAGCAGTAGGAAATTAAAAATTGTTATGAACTCAAAAGGAAACTTGCATTTTCTATTTATGTTAATAGCAAACAATCCTAGTCTTTTTTTTGTTACATTTGGCTTCAAAAATAAGCCATTTCAAATATTTAGTCAATGGCCAACTACTTTTAGTTTCTCTCAAAGGCATCTTTGCATGTTAGGGAGAAAAAGATACAAAAACAAAAATGATGACCCATTCCCCTAATCCTTACGTACAGCTTCCTGAGCCAGGGATAAAGGAGTCATGAATTTCAATCTCACTTCAAATTATTTCAATCTCACTTCAAATTACTTCTGTATACATAGCCAGTGCCACTTTCCCTTCAAGGCAGGCACTGCTCTATAAACGAAAAAGGAAGAGATGCTATCTCATTTCATAAAGAAAAAAGAATTAAAAAATCATACAATGTCCCCTCCCCCAGCCAAAAACAAGAGTCACTAGTTTCTTTCATAGGCCACAATGAGAACTAGAACCCAAAACTTCACTCAGCCACTCTATTCTAGCGAACAGCTATTGAACTTATTGTAGACTAAGTGTTTTTCCAGTGGCTAAAGGAGAGACCGATAAGTGCCTGCAGCTAAAGTGGGAGTGAAGAGTAGGGCTGCACCGAATAGGCCATCAGGGTATTCGGATCAATTTCCCAAGCTCCAAGTACCTAGACTGGATACTCGGCCAAAACTCGGAACTTCTCACGAGAACCCGGAATTTGGAATTCCAAACCTCCAAAATCCTCAGAACCCGGGATTACGGAAACTCAGAACTACTTAGCGCTGAGTCGGCATGTGGTTAAATTAATTAACCAGAAAGTATTCACCCAGTGCCCCGGCTGGTCACATCTTGGCAAAGTTCTTGAACTCACATCCAAAACAAAGTCCAAAAGCAGGCTAGCAAGAGTGGGACAATCGTTTAAGAAGACAAATCCACAAAAGTAAAAGCAGAAATCCCAAAAAGCCAAGAGTAGTGCACCCACAGCATGACCCACCATCAGCAACAAGTGCACCCACTTTGAAATCATTATGTCAACCAAGCAGTGCTCAGAAAAGCAGGCTAGCAAGAGTGAGACAATCGCTCAAGCTAAGACAACAAACCCACAAAAGTGCAACAGCTGCATGCACAAAGCCAAAAAAGCCAGTCCAGCAGACAATTATAACACGCCCAAGAAAGAAACATGACATTAAAACCCCACCCATCCACCCACAAAAAGCCACCATTGTACCTCCCCAGTGCCCACCTATGCAAGGCAATCCCCCTCCCCACACACCATATTATTTTAATCAGAAAGAAAGTATATCTCCCCGGTGCTCCTGTTCAGTGGTCAGTCACATCTTGGCAAACCCACAAAGTACAGTCACAGTGCCTACAAAAACCACAGCAAAGTGATCCCTCTCTGGTGCCAGCAAGAAGCAGCACCACTTTAAACTTTAAGTATATTAGTCACTGGTTGCAAGTCAACCCCTGGCATTGTCAATAGTATATGAACAGCCCATAGCCAAGGGAAGTGGAACTAGGCAGATACCTCTGTCCTCCATAGTGGCAAGCAACAGGCAGCAGCACTGTGGCACCAATTAAAAAATTAAAAAATCATGGCATGGTACAAACAAGTAACTCCCATCCTCAAGCACTGTCCCTATACACAGGTCAGGTCAGGCACCCCTCCCCTCCCCCAAGCTGATTGAATGAATGGATACAATTTATTGTATAGCCAATAGGTCATTACAAAGTACATCCAATACCAAGTCCCCATACCAAATAAACAAATGCTAAGAAGCACATCCCAAGCTGATTGCTTACATATCAGCAGTGTAGCACACAGTCAAATTCACCAAAAAGAGAAGGGGAAATGTATGTACAGCCACTTTTATTTGTCCCCTACCAGCCAATCAAAATTTGTCCTGTGGCTTGTCCATCGCTCAACTGTCCCCTCCCATAACCCCCACTACCACCACCAAATATGGCACTAAGTTTAGTTTCAAAGCTCACAGAAACTAGGGTCAGCCATCTGGTGACCCCAACCACAGTATTCAATGGAGTTTCCAAAGTTTTCCAGGAACTGGCCTTGGTACTCCCAACTTCGGAATTTGGAACCTGGGAACAGAATCCCTGATGAATTCCGAAGTTTTCCGAGGACCAGGTTTCAGCACTACTGAAGAGGTGGTCTGAAAAGCCAATATTCAAATCTGGATTATACAACAGAGGGTCATTAGGATCATGAAGTAAAGTTGGTATACAATCTATGCCCCTTTGACCCATATTTCAAGAAGAATGGAAATATAGTTAAGTTTTCCATGTTCACTGCAAGTAACCTAGCTTCTCACCCTACTCCTTATACGTGTCTATAACTCAACATATATTCAATACATCCATGGAACTTTATTTCTTACTAGTCTACATTAACCATAAACCTTTTTCAACTGCCAGAGTTAAGGTTCTCGGGATGTAGTTGAATGTTTGCCAAGAAGTGTTACTTTCAGTTGATTGGTGAAACCTTATTCTATTTCGTTCCTTGTTGGGGTGTTGCTTGATTACTTATGGGGGTTATCAGTTGTATAGCAATCTTAACTCATGTTCTACATTATTTTTATGAATGAATTAATAAAGCCATGGCTAGCCTGGATAAGTTCCCAAATTTGTGTCTTCTAAATCACATATCCACTTTTCAATTAACATAAAAGGTTTCTTCATTTTTGTGTTCATTACTACATTGACCTTGCCTTCCTTCTGTTTTACTGATCAGTAACTAGTTTCAGTAACGTACTGTAATTCTTTTACGTGTGTGGGTTCTTGTTTTTTTTTTCCAGGGGGAAGGACATTTAAGATGGACAGATTTATTTTGTGAGAAAAGAATAAAGACTCCGGATCTACAGCTTCACTCCAAATCTGGTGTCTAAAACTAAGGAATTGTTTCAAGTTCCTATGAGATCTACAAGAACACACTGAAGAGTATGGTTTTCATCAATTCATACTAACATTTAGTTGGAAGAAGGGATTTAGCTGAAAGTGAGAGGCATCCACATAGCAGATTTATTAATACAATATATTGCTTACACGTTAGAAGTAAATCTGCACTCACAGGCATGAATAAGGCAGGTATTAATGCAGAAATTACACTGACACCATCATCTACATTACTTCACTTGGAGTTCTAATCAGACCAGCAGAGCAGAGAGGAGCCATCTGGGTACTGCAGAGCCTTGGAGACTGACTTCAGAGAACAAGGACATATCAACCTTTCTACCACTATGACATAGACTGCTGACAAGCACACCCTTTCAGCTATGCTGGTCTTTTCACTGCAAGCAGGGAGCTTCTGTTGTAGGAAATTTTATTAGAGGGCAATAGTACAAGGGTCTGCATTTCTAAGCAGCGGAGACTTACACACTCCGGTGGCCCCCATGCAAAGTGCAATGGTGAGAACCCTCCTTACCTCCAATTACCAGGACAAATTCCCTCACCCATGACTGGTTGCCGGAGAAAAATAAATAAGCCCCACTTATTTTCCCTCTCCCCAGCTACTCCCTACCTCCAGATGCAGCCACATCCTAAATTAAATAAGCATTAATTAATTAATGCCTCCTTGTGCATCTAAATCAGTCTAGAGAGTGTGATTGCTGTGTTGATCCAACATGAATAGATGGAAACAAGGTAATCCAGATATCATCTTTTATTGGACCAACCTCTATTGGCAAGGATAGCTTTCAAGTCAGACAGGGCCCTTTGCAAAGGGGCCACCCCAGTGCAAAAGCCTCCACACTTCAGATACAGGCACCTGTACGATTAGTTTCTAGTAAAACTTCCTATAATGGAAGTACCCTGTTTTCAATGAAAATCACTGCAAACAGGGTTACTGTGTCTAGAAAGCATCCAAAAGAAATTGGTCTAATAAAAGATATCATCTGGACTACTTTGTCTCCCTTGTTTCCATCTAAGACAGCTGCTGTTGCCTACTACCACCTGGCTCTAAACCTTGCCTGCCTAAACAGGGGTGGGCAGAAAGCAAATTTGGCAGCACGCAGGGAACAGGGAAAAGCTTTCTGACCCCTTTCCTGGACACTAGCAGGTTATTCCCACTTCCTACTCCTAAACCCAGAGTCATAAGCAGAGAAAGTTTACCATCCCTACGTGCATGCAATGGCAAAATATGGTGAAGCCACGTGATGTCTCAGGATCTTATGCCACTTCATAGCCCCAAGAGTGGGGTATAAATTTAAAATAAACAGCACCTCTGTTTAAGCCATCAAGCAATAGATTTGTCAAAAAACAAACAAAAACCACAAGCACGCAATCAAACAAACAAAAAACGAACCCTAAACCACAACCCACAAGGATTACATACGGGGGGGGGGGGAAACAAAAATGGGTGGAAGCTGGATCCCGTGGCCACCCCAGGGGAGGACCACCGCAGCTGCCACACTGTGGGCCAGCAGGAAGGGCAGTTCAAACGAGCAGCCCCACTTGGGAAATCTGGGGGGGGGACTCCCATCACAAGTCTCTCCACGTCACAGGTTGGCCAAGGAGCCGTCTAAATGGGGTAGGTTCCTTGGACCCGTGCTACACAGCAGGATTGGGCATCCAGGAGCAGCTGCCACCAAACAGCAGCTGATCGGGGAGACCCAGAGCAGCATGCTCACCACAGCCACCAAAAGTCTGGGTGAGCATGCTCCTCTGGGACCCCCCGATCAGCTGTTTGGTGGGTCGGGGGGGCACACTCCTCCAGGCATGATCGTCAAACCTCACCTTGTGGTGAGACTGGGCAGAGCCTAATAGACAGGAGGGCACATTTTAGCTCAGATTAGCCTGGTTGGGCGAGCCTCATCCTGCACTGCATCACCAAACTTCTCTGAGCAGGTCTGGTAGCACCTGGTCACCCAACTGAGGTAGAAGTAGGTGAACATCTGGCGGACACTGAACTTATGGGCAGGTGAATCACAGGGTACTGTCTCATTTCGTTTCACCCAATGTTGCTACAGAATGATCCAGGCTTGAAAAGGAAAGGGTCAATTAACCCCGAGGAGATTTTGAAATTCTCCATTTAATAAGTTACACTTAATGTGCAAGTTGAATGTGGAATCTATACTAACCACTTTTATAAATGGAATCATTTAGAGAAGTACTAGTATTGCCCAATCCAAATCTCTATTTGCTATTTTTTAATAGATATTCAAATACAGGAGATGCATGTAAATTTTAAAAAGAAGAAAAGGGAACTGATAACAACCCAAAATGAAGCAGCCATTCTGATTAAAGGAAAGCAAATAATGACCTAAAACAAGTGAAATCTGTCAAGCAATGACTAAATATTCAAAACAAATTAATGCAAATAGGAGACTTCACAGGAAGCTACTGAAACAGAGAAACTGTGGTGAAGACAGACAATATGTTTAGTGCTTAATTTGCTGTTTGTTTATTTATATATTTGTTTATTTATAGAACACGTGACTAGGCTCAAGCCTGCCCAAAAAATTTCACTTCCTGACCCCAAAACCATGGGAGCTATTGAGAGAGGCTGGTGGATCTGTCATACCAGACCCCATGGTTCCACCAGTCCCTGGCTGAGGGCTGGATTACACTGGATAAGAATTGGCACCGCTGTTGCCAATCAACTGTTTGGCACCAATTAGCCCCACCACACTGTGGAGAGACTAGGGCTGAGACTGGTGCTTCTGTATCCAGCGGTGAATAAGGTCTGGGAGACTACCAGCAGGGTTTGGGAGAGATGCCAGAACCACACCTTGGCATGAAAAGAGGTGCTTGGGCTGAGCCCTGGCAAGCTAGGGCACAAATTAAGCTCAAGTGAGTCTGTTCCATAGCCATGGTCTATGACAGAGGTGGGCAAATGGCAGATCGAGAGCCACGTGCAACTCTTGGGCACCCGTACTGCAGCTCTCACCAGAAGAGGCTGCTGCTGGTTTACCCATGCAGCTCCCTCAGGAGCAAGAGATACCAAGCCACCATTTCATGAGCAAAAGACTCATGGGGGGCTGTGAAAGCATGTCCTGTGCTTCTATTGCTGCCGCCCAAACTTACCACGCTGCCTAGGATTCAGAGCTTTGATGTGATGGAGGGGAAGCCTTGCTGTTCCATCCGCAGGATGAGGGAAGGTGTGATCAACATAATCCACTTTGTGGCTTTCAGCAGCATAAACGTTTTGGTATGCTGCTCTTGGGCTTCGGGAACTTTACACATCCCATATCTGTTAAACGAATACTCTGAAAATGGCACTATCAAAAAGGAAGCACCTCAGCATTCAAAGTCTGAGCAGGTTAGAGAGTCTCAGCCACTGGAGATCAAGGAAGGTGAATGCTAATATACCGCATTAGATTAAAAAGCATGTGCATTATTAGTCATTAGCATTCAGTAAACAATTTCCTATTGGTTTTTGGACACCCAATATTAATCTCAGCAATTAACCATGATCCAATTGACTGCATCTTATAATTGCAAGACTGGTGACAGATGGGAATAATTAGACCTTTACAAATTAGAAAAAAAATCCAAAACACAGAAACAAAACACCCCTGAACATACAAATATTTATCCTTCTCCTGTGGCCCTTTGTGTTTGACCTGTCATCAGGCTGTCCCTACTTGGGAAGAGGTTGCACCCTTAGACTGTGCATGTCCACAACTTCATCTATATCTTAGTATGATGGATCACAAATCTGTTGGGATTTGAAGAGGATAATGTAATATAGACAATAATACTAATGAACTAAAAAATTACACATCATTACCCTGTTATGCAATAAATGACTGAGCCAAATGGCCCATTTTTATTGCCATTAAGTAGCCAAGTTACCCAAGTTTCAAATTACAATCAGGCAATGAAGTTGCAGAGAGAAAGGCAGCTTTTAAACAAGGCACTGAAAAGCGCCTCCTGAGCCCCACGTTGAAAGAAAAGCCACGCGGGGAGTGTTTACATGCTCCCCGCGCTGCCGGAAGTGACGTGCTCCCCACTGTCGGCAGTGGCTGAAAAAGAAAGTACTATACTGCAGAAACAATTTAAAAATATATTCTTACAACTTAACTCTTGAAATTTTTCTTGTTCCTCCTGTTGTATCATTTAATTACATATAATGAAACACTGATCTCCAATTCAAGATGATATATCATACCCCTCAACATTTCAATTGTCTAAAAAGGTGTGGAATTCCCACTGGTACCTTTAATTAATATTTAAAAATGGGTGGAAAGGAAACTGAAGTGACTGCCCGGATCAGAAAGCAACAGTGGTCATGGTCCAGACTGGGTTGGGCTATACAATAAATGAATGTGCAGTCAGCCAGTCGGCCCCCATGCTGCAACCAGTGCCCCACCCTCTGCCATGACAGTCAGTCATGGGGTCAATGATGGCCAGCCATGGTGGACCCAATCCGGTCCGAGTCCAACAGGCTACCGCAGACGCGATAGCCTGCTGTGGCCCGCTTTGGCTACAGTGGCAGATATTAGCAACGGATGACAAATTTCCAGCAGTAGATCTGCATTTTCATAATTGAGTTGCTTTAGAACTCTAGGGTGAATACCATCTTGCCCTGGTGATTTGTTAGTATTTTGTTTGTCAATTTGCTCTAGAACCTCTTCCAGAGTCATGTTGATCTGGGACAATTCTTCTGATTCATCACCTACAAAGAATAATTCCGGGGTGGGCATCTCCCCAACATCCTTTACGGTGAAGACTGAAGCAAAGAACTCATTCAGCTTCTCTGCAATGGTGTTATCCTCCTCGAGCACGCCCTGATCATTTAATGGTCCAACCTAGGCCATTTGCCCACATTACAGAATGCACCCGATTTGCCTCCAGGGAAATCTCCAGGAGATAATTCCAGCATGGTATTTGTACATGAGCATGTTAATCCACTGTGTTTTTTGTGCAAAACACAGCACAAAAAATGGAATATTATTATTATTATTATTATTATTAACAAACATTTATATAGCACCAGCAGTGTACCTGGCACTTTACAAAGTAACAAAATAGACACGGTCTCTGCCCCTAGGGCTTACAATCTGATAGACAGCTGGGGGAGAGACTTAGGAAGGGGAACAGAGGGAGAGACAAGGGGTCTAACATTCATAAAGATGCGAGGTCTCAAGTGCACGTACTTGGCTTGGTTACGATGAGAATGACAGCAGGCAGGTCCATGTTGCAAGGATAAGGGTAAACCGATCGTAGGTATAGGAATAGTGGCTCAGCAGGATAAAGAGTCAGACAGAGCAGAGCGAAAGAGGTGAGTTTTAAGGAGAGATTTGAAGGTATGAAGGGAGGGGGCAAGGCGGATGTGGACAGGGAGGGAGTTCCAGGCATGGGGGGCAGCAAGTGAGAAGGGACGAAGGCGCTTAGGGGAGCAGGGAAGGCGTGGAAGGGTGAGAGAAGGGACAGAGGAGGAGCGAAGTGCACGGGCTGGAGTATGGAGGGCGATAAGTGCAGAGAGGTAGGGGGGAGCAAGGTTGTGAAGAGCTTTATAGGTGAAGACTAGGAGCTTGTGCAGGATTCGTTCAGGAAGGGGAAGCCAGTGAAGCGAAGAGAGGAGGGGCTGCACATGGTCGAAGCGACTGGCGAGGTAGATGACCCTGGCAGCAGAGTTTTGGACAGAGATGAGGGGAGAAAGGTGAGACCGGGGAAGGCCAGTGAGAAGGAGGTTACAGTAATCGAGGCGAGAGATGACCAGAGCATGAACAAGAGTTTTGGCAGACGAGACAGAGAGAAAAGGGCGAATCTTAGCAATGTTATGGAGGGAGAAGCGACAGGATTTAGCAACAGAGTCAATGTAGGGTTTAAAAGAAAGGGCTGAGTCAAAGATGAAGCCTAGGCTACGGGCTTGGGGGACAGGCAGGATGGTGACTCCATCAATAGTTATTGACAGTGAGGAAGGAGAGGAAGGATGAGGGGGGAAGATAAGGAGTTCAGTTTTAGCCATGTTGAGTTTGAGTTGACGTTGAGACATCCAGGTAGAGATGTCAGAGAGACAGTTGATGAGACGAGCTTGAACAGAGGGAGAGAGAGAGGGAGTAGAGAGATAGAGTTGAGTGTCATCAGCATAGAGGTGGTATTGGAAGCCATGGGAGGCAATGAGTTTGCCTAAGGTATAGATCGAGAAGAGGAGAGGGCCAAGAACAGAGCCTTGAGGAACACCAACTGAGAGGGGGAAAGAGGAGGAGGTGGAGTTAGAGAGAGACACATTAAAGGAGCGGTCAGAGAGGTAGGAGGAGAACCAGTTATGGACAGAGCCACAAAAGCCAAGGGAGTGAAGGGAATCCAGCAAGATTCTTTCAAATTTATCCATGTCAGCTTCACAAAGCTATCAAAGTAGGTGGATACCTACAGCTTTAAGCACATGCCCTTCTACAATTATTACAGGTAATGCATAGAGTTACCAGGAGTAGTCTAATATATTACCTCTACCTTGTAAAAAGACTAGTCAATATGCAATATGAATGTGCAGCTACAAAGCAACCCATGATGACTTAGTGTCATCCTAGAAATGGGCAACCAAGGAACAATCAAAGATTAGAAATGTTCTGTGATAGAAGTAGACAAAAAATACAGGAAATCCAAAACTAATCTAATATTGTTTTGAGGTTTGTGCTTGCCCTTTACTTCATAAAATCAACTGATATGTTTAATTTCAACATGAAATTACAAAGAAAGCAGCTACAACTTTCACACATGGCAATTTAAAGGGTAAAGACATGCAGAAAATACTGTATGGGGTAGTTCACTACCAATTGTGACATGTCAACACTTCTATTGCAGGGTAAATCCATGATGATCCATAGGAGAGATTTTTCAGATAAACTGGGTTTATCACTTGAAAACTGATGTGAAAGTCTCAAACACTCTTCTGCTTTTAATTTCATCTCAGTTGACAGGCAACAATATTGTTCTTGGGTAAGAAGATTAAGCTTCACTAAATTTACTCTTCTTACCAGTGATCTGCATTAATCGAATAGCTCCACGAATGATATGAGACAGCTGAATAAGCATTAGAGAAGGTCTAAGTTAGATTGTTTCATAAAATAAATCAATAAATAAAATTTGAAAAAAAAATTGTTCCCCATCCACCCCACCCCTCTGCAATAGTTCCTTAAACCTGATAAAGTTCCATTTCAAAAAGCCAGATATTGTCAGCTATTTCAAAATAAATTCTTGGTTGCAAAGGAAAACAAAATCCCAATGTATTATATATTTTGGTTGATGAAAACCAAAAGAAAAAAGCATTACAACATTCTAAACTTTTGAGCGTGGGAAGAATAATCACAACTTGTGTAAAGAAAAAAAAGATGATGAAAATTTTAGTTGGCAAATGCTGTTTTATTTGGGGGGTGGGGGCAGAGAAGTAAAGTCAGAAAATCCTGAACAGAGCTTCTTAACATTTCTTAATTCTGGTCAACTCAGGTTCTTAGGGCTCATTTGCACAACCGGCTCACAATGGGAGAGGGAATGTGGATCCATCCAGCGCGGCCTTCCCCCACTTGCATGGAGTTTGTGTAAAGAGATTTCATAGCACTTGCAAAACCTGCAAGTGGCATTGGAGCGGATTAGCTAGCACTACAAAACCCTTCACATAATCTACCCCCAGCAGGGGAAGGCACCCCAGGTTGGATTTCATGTTCCTTCCACAGATGCAGGGTGCATGAATGAAGTCTTATATATTTGCCACCCATGCTTAAGCATGCCAACTTGCATGTTTAGGCAAAAAGTTTGCTTTCAGATGCGCAAAACAGGCATATTCTAGGATAAAAAAATCTTTGGTTTAAGAGAGGAGCTAAGGTTCTTAAAAATTCACTTGTGCTCCAAAAGGCATTGAAATTGTAAGTTAAAAACTACTACCTTAACATACATACCACGTAAGCAGTAAAGACGTTGTATACTCTCGCACATCGCGTTTGCTTACAACCTATGCTCAATCCTGCTTATAACTACTGATTGTACAGCGCCAGATATGCTGCTGTCACTATATAAATAAATAAATGCATAAATAAATAAATTTACCCACACTTTTCCTTGGTCTTTCAGTCCCAATCCTCTTCCTCTGCAGGTTGCGGGCAACACTGAAGCTAGAGACAGCAAGTTCCTCCCCAAGCCAATATTATTTATTTTTATTTTATTTATTTAATATACTTATACCCCATCCCTCCTGCAAGCAGCTCGGGGCGGGTAACAAATTTCAAATAAACAACCTTAAAAACATTTAAAACCCTCGTAAAAATCTTACAAACAAAAGGGGAAGGACAAAAATAATAAAGAATGATAAAACCCATTAACCCCTCCACCCCCTCAAAGGCCTGGGAGAACAGCCAGGTTTTACAAACTCACTGGAATGTTAAAAGGCTTGGGGCCAGGCGAGCTTCCTCCGGGAGGGAATTCCAAAGGTGCGGCCCGGTCACCGAGAATGCCCTCTCCATTGTGGCCCCCCGCTTAACACGGGGGACCTCCAAGAAGGCACCCCCAGCAGACTGAAGGAGCCGCTCTGGGATGCGGAGGGTGAGGCGATCCCTGAGGTATAAGGGGCCGAGACCGTAAAGGGCCTTATAAATCAACACCAATACCTTGAACCTGGCTCGGCACGCTACTGGCAGCCAGTGCAGAGCCCGGAGCGCTAGTGTTATGCGATGGCCAAGACCGGACTCCTCATTTTTCCTCCCTCCTCTTTTTCTCCCTCTAGCCTGCCCATCTGCATCGACGGAGTCACCATCCATCCTGTTCTCCAAGTCCGTAGCTTGGGCTTCATCTTTGAAACGCACCTCTCTTTTAAACCTTACATTGACTCTGTTGCCAAATCCTGCCGATTCGCCCTCCATAACATT
>QEPC01006248.1:1219036-1292615 GCA_003113815.1 Sphenodon punctatus
CTGTGCGTTAGCAGAAAGGGTGCATTCCTTCAAGGCTGCTGAGGACCTGAGTCTGGGGACTCAGCTCCGATAGGCCCCAAATCTGGTGCACTCTGCCCGCCCCAAGCCACGCCCCCTTAGCCTGTTTCCAGCGCCCCGGCGGCTTTGCCGCCAGCGCAGGGCCACTAACACTATATTTTCCCGGGCCACTTTAATTTCCCAATCCACCCCTGGTTTGTAATGCCTCCTAAAGGTGCTCATGTCTGGACATAAACGAACCTCCTGGGGAAGAGAGTTTCATAGCTGCAGGGTGGCGGCCAAGAACGCCCTGCTTGTTGTGGAGACCAAGTTAAAAACTGGCACCTCCAGACCAGCGTCCCTGACCAACAGCAAAAGCCACAATGGAGCATAATAGGCCAGGCGATCTTCAAGGTAAGTAGGTCCCAAACCATTTAGGGCTTTAAAAGGTCAAAACCAGCACCTTGAATTGGGCCCCAAAGACAACAAGCAACTAGTGCAGATTCCAGTGCACCAGTGTTATGTGCTCCTGGCGACCTGATCCCGTACGGAGCCAGGCCTCCGCAATCGGCACCAGCTGCAGCTTCCAAACAGTCTTTAAGGGAAGCCCTGTGTAGAGCACTCTGAAGTAGTCTAGCCTCAAGGTAACGAAGGTATGGATGTTGGTTGCCGGATCCAAATCAGAAAGAAAAGGCTGCAGCATTCTCACCAGATAGAGTTGGTGAAAAGCACTCCTGGACACCACCACCTGGGATTCCAGGTGCAGTGACAGATCAGGAGAACTCCAAGGCTTTGAACCTTAGTGATCTGGGGAGTAAACCCCTGGGAGCAACTCGTGTAAAAAGGGCCACATTCTCACAACTATCTTACTTATACTATCTTAGGTAGAAATTTAGGATGTAAAGCAATATCTATTCTTGGAAAATCTGCAAATATGTTCTGAGATTATTATGGCTGCTATTTCACTAACTCTTAATAAAGTTATTGGTAACAGGAAAACTGTCTTTAAACCCCCACCCCATCACCAGTTCATTTGCGTCCCCCATATAATCATTTCACGCTGCGCCAGGTGCACAAGTGAATTGGTTATGGTTGGAGAGTCAGCGTGAATTGATTATAGGGGGGTGCAAATTAACTGGTTATGGGGTGAAGGCAGCATGAATTGATTATGGGGGAACAACTGAACTGGGTGTGTGCGTGAGTATCTTTGTGTGTATCTTTTCATGGCATGATGCGCTTAATAGGCTGGCTGCATGTTGGGTGTCTTGTGTGTTTGATAGTAGGGATGGGCGAAAAGAACCGCGTTCAGAAATTTGGTTCGATTCAGTTCGGAAATTCGGTTCGGTCGACCGAACTATTCGAGTTCGATGCGAACTCCGAACTAAGTTCGGAAATTCAAACCCCATTGAAATAAATGGAATATTATCTTTTAGGGATGGGTGAACAGAGTCGAGTTCAGAAATTCGGTTCATTTTGGTTTGAAAATAGAGTTCAGTTCGGAAGTTTGGTTCAGTCGACCGAACTGGTAGAGGTCGGTCCGAACTCCGAACCGCGTTCATCCATCCCTATTTGATAGCAGTACCCCCAGGCCCGCCGAACTAGGCGGCACCCCTAGGTCCGCCAGCAGGACACAAAGAGGGGGGTCCACCTTGACTCCTGGGCCAGCAGCCCATTGCACCCCAGATATGCCCCTGGTCTAGTATGTGTGACTGATCAATTTGAATGCATGTGTGAAGTGAGAGCATGTTTGTGTAGTGTGTATGGATGAGAGTGCGTGTGATTAATTTGAATGAATATGGGAGGTGAGAACATGTGTGTACTGTGTCTGAATATGAGAGAGAGAGAGTGTGAGTGTGAGTGTGTGATCAGTTAGAATGAATATGTGACATCTTTTACATGAGACGCATCCAAGCAGTGGCATGGGTGGGTGCGTCTCGTATGAAAGCAGTTGCTTATGCGCTCCTGTGTAACATGCACCTCCACCCATCACCCCTGAACAGAACAACCTGCAAAAAACCCACATTGCTCCATGTGGGGGATGGGTGAGCGCCTGTGTGAACCTGCAGTGTCCTTGTGTCTGGGGCCATCTTATGGCCTCTCTCTCTGACATCTGGTCTAAATTGCTGCTGCCGCCTCCCAAGTTATCAGGGGGGCGGGGCTTGGGTCAGCTGGCGACAGGGCCACCTCTACAAGAGCAGGGGGTGGCCGATGGCCATGCCGGTGGAACGTGCCAGAGGGGCACGGCCAAAGGGGCGTGCCCTTTTGCTGGGACCGACAGCCAGGGCCACGGAGGTTGGTCAATATTATTGATGTGTGGTGGCAAGGAGAACTGATTCGCCAAGGTATGCGAGTAAGATATGAAGGGGTGATGGATTAATTAGTGGGTAATATGGTAAAGGGGGGCTGGTTGATTAGATTAGGAAGAGATTGGGTTAGGGGATCGTAGGGGTAAAGTGGGTTTGTAGAGATGTGTTCCTGCCGGTATATGGTGCTAAGGACCTCTGTATTCCCCTGTGAGAGGGGCGAGTGGGGGGGTGTCCCTTGGTGGCAGCAAGTGATAGTGTGAGTTTGTTTGTGGGTGACCCCTGGTGAGAGCAGGAGGTTGTATGTAGGGCTGATACCGGGGGGGGGGGGGATGAATTACTGTTGTGATTAAAGAGATGAACTGTCAAGATGAGGGGTTGTTGTTACTGGGCCCCTTGTGGGTTAAACCCAGCTGTTATTTGAGTCATTTTATTACACTGTTGAGTTATTTTATTACACTGTTTTGGGATACTACATTAGGGTGGGGTGTTTTCTTTTGTTTACTGGGTCCCCTGCGTGGGATTGAATCCCAGCTGTATGTGTTTATTGTGTTTTGATTTTCATTTTTTGTGAGTTGCCTCGAGTCGCCTGTGGCAAGAGCGCACGGGGTACAAATACAAAATGAAATGAAAAAAGTTTCAAAAGGAGGGCAAATTACCTAGACAAAAACCTTTCTGTTTAAAGAACCTTGTTAAGACAACATTGCAAATTATACTAAAAGTTAAAGAGACAGTAAATCGTAATGTTAAGGCAACTTTATTAAATATCAGACCAAACTATACATTTTTCTTTTCTTAATCATTAACAAAAAAAATTATGACAACTGAAATTAAACTGTATACATTCTTCATCACATAGAATTATTATTTTAAGTGTTTTAATGTATTTTATAGATTGGTTTTCTATTTGTATTTGATTTTTATTGTAAGCCGCCCCAAACTGTTTTAGGAGGGGCAGGGTAAAAATCCAATAAATAAATAAATAAATATAAATAAAAATTAATCAGTCACCATACCACACATATGCAGCTTTATTTCAGTTGTCATTTTTTTAATGAATAAAAATAGGAAAATGTATAACTTGGTCTGATATTTAATAAAGTTGCCTTAACGTACAATTTAGTGTCATGTTAACGTTTGAGTTTAATTTGCAATGCCGCCTTAACAAGCTTCTTTAAATTGAAGGTTTTTTGTCTAGGTAATTAGTTTTAAGGCCATGAGAGGACAAGAAAGATTTCAGCAGCAATTCTAGTCAAAGTAGTAAGTAAAATAGATTTAAGAGGAAAACTATTGGTCTCAAATGCCTTAAAATTACACAACCAAGAAATTATCTTTTAAAAAACAGTATTCACAAATTTGTCTGGAAATCTGATTCAGAGAGAGACTGCAGCTGTATTTTAAACCTCAGTACTAAAAAAAAATAATCTTCGTAAGACAAATAGCTACCTACATATACACCTGCTTTTCAAAGTAGTTAAATATTCTGCAATTCCCACTAAAGTCCATGGAAGCTGTTGAAGCACAAGACCTCTTAGCCAGGAGGGAGGAGTCCAGTCTGAATCCACCTACAAGAATGTGGTCTGGATGTGCAGGACAACACTATTTCATGGGTGGGAGTGTCATAGGAAGGGCTGGTGTTCCATTTCTATTAGTGATGTTATACCAGGAGCTGAGTGATGGACATAGTGTTGAAGAGACCTTCAAAAAGCTGTGCTTGGGATTGCTAACGTTGCCTTGACTAGTTAGCTTCAGACTTGAGAGAACGACAATGAAGTTTAGTATGGATTATGCATACATATGTTATACTTCTTACTGAATATTTGAGATTTCCTGTTCTAAAGATGTGCTTCCAAGTAATTCACTGAAGTAACTGGGAATATACAGTGGGCATTGACTAGGTTAGTGACTTGCACACGGTCACATAGTAATCAATGGCAGTATTGTTAATAAAACTCTGATCCCCATCGGCCAGTCCTCTCTCTTAGCCACTGATTAATGCAGAGGTATACATAGTTCTTAAAATAGTATACATTATTGGAGGATTTGAAAAAAACAGTATGAGACACAAACGTAATTTGTGTACAAATATATGTTCTTACTTTTGAGGAGTTATAAATGCTGTTTAATATATTCATTAATGATCTGGAAAGGGGAGTAAGGAGTTAGGTGATCACATTCGCAGAACACACCAAATTATTCAAGGTAGTCAAAACACAAGCAGATTGTGAAGAACTGCAGTGGGATCTTGGAAGACTGGGCATCTAAATGGCAGATTAAATTTAATGTGGGCAAATGTAAAATGATAAACATAGGGAAAAACAATCCAAACCGTACGTATATAATGATGGGTTCTAAGTTAGGAGTTACTGCTCAGGAAAAGGAGTCATTGTGGACAATACATTGGAATCCTCAACTCAGTGTGTGGCGGTCATAAAAAAACCCAACAAAAATGTTAGGAATTATTCGTAAAGGGATCGAGAACAAAACTGAAAATATCATAATGCCACTATGTAAATCTATAGTGTGTCCACACCTTGTATATTGTGTGTAGTTCTGGTCCCCCATCTAAAAAAATATATAGTAGAAACAGAGAAGGTAAAGAGAAGGGCAACAGAAATGATAAGAGGTATGGAATGGCTCCCCTATGAAGAGAGGTTGGACAGGGTGGGGCTCTTCACCTTGGAGAAGAGATGTCAGAGGGTATATGATAGAAGTTTATAAAATCATGAGTGGTGTGGAATAAGTTAAAAGGAAATGGTTAGTAACCTTCTCAAAATAGTACTAGAACTAGGGGACACTCCATGAAACTAACAGGTAGCAGATTTAAACCAAAAGGAAGTATTTCTTCCACTCAACACACAAATGTTGTGTGTAATTTAGTGCCAGATGATGTGGTCACAAGTACAGCTGGGCTTAAGACACCGTGGACCATGGGCTGCTGTTGAGACGTCTGCGTGACCTGGGGGGTCTGGACAGGGCTGTTCTTGAATGGTTCCGCTCATTCCTCTCGGGGAGAAGCCAGTGGGTAAAATTGGGAGCTGAAACATCTTGCCCCCGCGCTTTATCCTGTGGTGTTCCGCAGGGTTCCATTCTGTCTCCATTATTATTTAATGTTTATAAGCAGTCCCTGGGGGGGGTCGTGAGAGGGTTCGGGGTGCGATATCACCAATATGCTGATGATACTCAGCTGTACCTCTCTTTTTCAGCTGACCCAGACCCTGCTGTCTCATTGCTATCCCAGTGTCTGGAGACCATGGCGGAATGGATGTGGCAGAGCAGACTGAAGCTCAACCCCGATAAGACGAAGGTGATGGTGGTGGGGAGAGCAAGGGAGGTGTCGGTCCCCCTGATTGGGGGGCGGTCGCCCTCCTATAGCTCATCAGGTTCAGAGCCTGGGGGTGATATTGGACGCAGATCTCCGCCTGGATCGACAGGTGGAGGTGGTGGCGAAGGCTGCCTTCTGCCAGTTATATCTGGTGTGGAGGCTGCGCCCGTACGTCTCCGGTCCGGACCTGGCCTCCCTCGTCCATGCCTTCGTCACCTCAAAGTTGGACTACTGCAATGCGCTCTATGTGGGGCTGCCCTCGTTCCTGGTTCAGAGGCTGCAGCTAGTGCAGAATGCGGCGGCCCGGCTTCTGTCGGGGACGGGTCACCGAGATCACATAACACCTGTGCTCCGGACTCTGCACTGGTTGCCAATAGCGCGCCGAGCCAGGTTCAAGGTACTGGTATTGATGTATAAGGCACTTCAGAGTCCGGGCCCCTTATACCTCAGAGACTGCCTTGCCCTCTGCGCCCAAGAGTGGTCTGCCAGGGGTGCCTTCTTGGCGGTCCACCATGTTAAGCGGGGGGCCACAATGGAAAGGGCATTCTCGGTGGCCGGGCCACACCTTTGGAACTCCCTCCCGGAGGAAGCTCACCTGGCCCCAAGCCTTATAACATTCTGGCCAGCTTGTAAAACCTGGCTATTTGCCCAGACCTTTGGGGAGGGGGGGTTAGGGTTTTTTAATCTCCTCCTACCCTTATTTATTGTTTTATTGTTTATTGTTTGCCCAGCCCTGTTTTAATATTATTATGATTGTTTTAAATTTTATTTATTTATTTATTTTTAAAAAAAAATTTTATTTATAAGCTTTTATCATTTACTCATAATGCACATATAACAACCATGATGAAAATTTCCCGTACAGTAGATCCGAGATTTCAGGAGTTGCAGGATATCAATTGAATAAATAAATAAATAAAATTAAGAAAGGATTGTACAAGTTTCTGGAGAACAGGTCCATTAACAGCTATTAGTCAGGAAGTTTGGGGAATGTAACCTCTTACTATAGGAAGCTGGGAGTTAACTATAGGGAACTGACTACTCCATTGTGATCCGTTGGGTACTTCTTTCAAGCGACCAAGATTGGCTACTTTCAGAGACAGGTCCTGGGCTTGATAGATCATTGGTCTGACCCGTATGGAACTACTTACGTTCTTATTAATCTCCAGCTCACTAACTCGGAATTCAAGGCCTTCAATAAAGGTGTGAACAAATCTCTGGTCAACACCTGTACTCTCCATCTTTTGTGTAGCCCTTCCTTCCAAGAGAAAAACCTACACTGTACACAAAGCCCATGTTTGACAATTAAATGCATTTGTGTGTATGTAAAGCTCCACACACTGTTCTAGATCAGGGATTGGCAAAAGGTCAAAACGTGTTTTAAGTGTAACAGTTAATCGTCACTTGTAACCAAGGCAAACAAATTTTCACTATGAAAAGCATGTTTTCTAATTATTATTACACAACCGGGTCCAAGTACATAAGAAGTGCCATACTGGGTCAGACCAATGGTCCATCTAGCCCAGCATCCTGTCTCCGACGGTGGCCAATCACGATGGCTTGGGAGAAGCACCCAGCAGGTCACAATGGGGGATCCATTCCCTGTTGTTTTCCCCCAGCTCCCAGATTCACCTATAAAGCTCTTCACAACTTTGCTCCCCCCTACCTCTCTGTGCTAATTTCCCTCTGTACTCCAGTCCGTGAACTCTGCTCCTCCTCTGTCCCTTCTCTCACCCTCCCACGCCTTCCCTGCTCCCCTAACCTCCTTTGTCCCTTCTCCCTAGCTGCCCCCAACGCCTGGAATTCCCTCCCTGCCCACATCCACCTCGCCCCCTCCCTTCGTACCTTCAAATCCCTCCTCAAGACCCACCTCTTCCACTCTGCCCTCCCCGACTCCTTGCCACCCATGAGTTTCATGGAGTGTCCACTCGTTCTAGTACTAGCTGAGAGGGTAAATAACTGTTCCTTGTTTATTAGTTCTACACCACTCATGATTTTATAAACCTCTATCATATCTCCTCTCAGTCATCCCTTCTCCAAGCTGAAGAGCCCCAACCTACCAAGCCTCTCCTTATACGGGAGCCATTCCATGCCCTTCATCATTTTTGTTGCCCTTCTCTGTACCTTTTCTAGTTCAGCTATGTCTTTTTTGAGATAGGGCGACCAGAACTGCACACAATATTCGAGGTGCAGTCGCACCATTGATTTATATAGAAGCATTATGGACATCCTCAGTTTTATTCTCTATCTCCTTCCAAATAATTCCTAATGTTCTGTTTGTTCTTTTGACTGCTGCCGCACACTGCGCTATGGATTTTATTGTGTTGTCCACCCCACCCCCCCAGATCATTTTCCTGAGTGGTAACTCCTAGCTTAGTACCCAGCATTGTGTACGCATAGTTTGGATTATTTTTCCCTACGTGCATCACTTTGCACTTGTCCACATTAAATCTCATTTGCCATTTAGATGCCCAGGCACCCAGCATTGTAAGACCCCGTTGCAGTTCCTCACAGTCTGCTCGTGTTTTAACTACCTTGAATAACTTGGTGTTGTCTGCAAATCTGATCACCTCACTCTTAACCATAGTAAGACAGTACCTCCTATCCCATGACATTTCAATTTTATCAAGAGTTTCTCATGAGGGACCTTAGCAAATGCTTTCTGGAAATCCAGGTACACTATATCTTCTGGGTCTCCCTTGTCCACATGCTTATTTACACCCTCAAATAATTCCAACAGGTTAGCGAGGCATGACTTACCTTTACTAAATCCGTGTTGACACTTCCTCATTAAGCCATGTTTGTCAACATGCCCTGTAATTCTGTCCTTAATGATGGTTTCCACCATCTTGTCTGTCACAGACGTCAAGCTTACTGGTCTGTAGTGTCCAGGATCGCCTCTGGAGCCCTTTTTAAATATCAGGCTAAGATTTGCCACCCTCCAGTCCTCGGGTACAGTGGCAGATTTTAGTGAAAGGGCGCAGGCCATTTGGTGGCCGTTTGGGGGGCAGAGAAGGGCTGGGAGCCCCCTTCCTGTGAGGCTAAACACACTTCTACCCCGCCCTTCTCAGATGGCTCAGGGACAGATGACCAATAAGGATGAAGAGCAGCAGACGCTGTTGCCACGCCGCAGGGGTGTGCTGTGGGGGCCCCTCTGAATTGGGGGATCATGACCTTTGGAGGGGTCCTTTGAAAGGGGCTTGAGGACTGAGGATTGTATAATACCGGAGAGTATGAAGGCGAGGCAGCCAGCAGCATAGGGTTATTTCTTTTCTTTATTAATGGCATCAGCGTAACAACAAGGCCTACACAGCCAGTCCTTTCTTTTTTCCTCAGAGCTCCATTTGCTAGCAGTATTCTAGCCAGGCTCCTTCTACTGGCTAACTGGGTAACCTCTAAGATCTGGTCTGGACTTACTCCAGACTTCTGTCTGCTGAAACTACTACAAAACATGGCGTGGACTCCTCAACATTACAAGGATTGTGAGGGAGGTTTTGATGGGAGGCAGCGATGTTTGTTAGGGGGTGCTTTTGGTTGGGCAATTAGTAACCTTAGGAACTGGTGGGTGGGTTATGGGGAGATAGCTTTTGCTCCCTGGTGAGAGCAGGGAGTGAAGGGGGAATGGGTTAGGGAGGGGGGTCTTGGTACGCCTAGTGAGAGGAGGGGTACAAGATGTATGGGGTGGGTAAAATGGTACCTCGGTGAGAGAGAGGTCCAGGGGGGTATAGGGTGGGGTGGACATGGGAATATGGTGATGTATTTTTCTGTCCTGAGGGTAATGTATTTATGTGTTGATGGAATGGTTTTTGATTATGTATTTTATCTATGTATTATGTTACTTCATTTATTGTATATTATATTTAAAATGTTTTGTAAACCGCCTCAAGTCGTGATCAGAGGGGCGGTATAGAAATAATGTAATGAAATGAGATGAAAAGGTTACAAATTACTAACAGTAGGTCTGCAATTTCATATTTGAGTTCCTTCAGAACTCTGGGGTGAATGCTATCTGGCCCTGGTGACTTGTTAGTATTCAGTTTGTCAATTTGCCCTAGAACATCCTCCAACGTCACATTGATTTGTAACAGCTGTTCAAATTCCTCGCCCACAAAGAAAGGATCTGACGTGGGTACCTCCCCCAATTCCTCCACAGTGAAGACCGATGTAAAGAACTCATTCAGCTTCTCTGCAATGTCCTTATCCTCCGTGAGCATCCTTTTTACTCCTTTGTCATCTAATGGCCCAACTGACTCCCTAGCAGGCTTCTTCCTTCTGATGTATTTGAAAAAGTTCTTGTTGCTTGTCTTTGCCTCTTTAGCAAGCCTCCCTTCAAAATCTCTCTCGGCCTGCCTTATTAATATTTTACATTTATGTTGTCAGTGTTTATGCTCTTGCCTATTTTCATTGGGGCTAGCCTTCCATTTCTTAAAGGATGCCTTTTTGGATCTAATAGCCTCCTTCACCTCCCCATTTAACCACAGAGGAAGACTGTTGGTCTTCCTGCTTCCTTTTTTACCTTGCAGGATGCATTTAATCTGGGCTTCCAGAACGGTGCTTTTAAACAGCCTCCACGCCTCTTGCGAACTTGTAGCCCTTGCAACTGTGCTTTTTGCTACTGCTGTACTTTTGTTTGTCTTTCTCACTCCAAAAATTACATCAAATGTGATAGCTATTGTGTAGTGGCTCCGCCACAGTTACTCCTTGCACAGTTACTCCCTGCGTGCCACTCAGGACTAGATCTAGAATAGTTCCTCCTCTCGTTGGTTCCAGAACCAGCTGTTCTAGGAAGTAGTCATTTACAGCATCCAGAAATTTGACCTCCACGTCCCACCCCGAGGAACCATTCACCCAATCAATATTAGGGTAATTGAAGTCACCCATTATTATTATGTTGTCATACTAACAAGACATCCCTGTAACCTTAAGTGTTCAGATTCAAGAGCACCGATCTGTACATTTTGTAGGTTAAAAAAACATAAGCATCATTTTACCAACTAACCATGCCCACAGGTACAGATACTTCAGGATTTATTTTTATTTTTAAAAGATATTTATAACTTTAAATATAACAAAGATTAAGGGGCTCTTTTCATGGACACACATACCCCTCGCACATGTGTGCGGGGGTGTGTGTGTCCATGCAATCGCTGCAGCAGGTGTGGGAGGGGTGGTGAGGCGTCCGTGGGAACACTGCAGCCAGCGGGTCAACGCTTCCGCGTTCCACTTATCACCCACGCACGGAGTAACGGGCACCAACAGCGGATGTTTTGTGTGGGGAGGTAGGCAGGGGTCCATGGGAACACACACCCCCATGCACTGCCCATCCATCGGGCTGCCCACCCATCCTCCAATGCAGTGGCCCATATGAAAAGGACGCAAGTGTAAACAGTATGCTTGCAAAACAATGCAAAATGGGGGGAGGGCAAAGGGAGGAGCCCCAAAGTGAACCCTCTTCTAATCTACTGTCTGTAGATTACCTTACCTCAATATAGTAAAAGTAAAACTGACTCTCAGTTAAAGTGATGTGTTTTAAAATTACCTTGACACCGTTTCATATATAAGTAACTTTGGTTAATTAATGTTGACTACACAATTAAAGACACTATACTGCACTGTTTTTCAGTTTTATGTCCTCTTGGAAAAAATAAATAAGCAGAGGTGATGCTTACATACACAAAAGCTTCTTCCATACTCTAAGTGTAAGAAATATTTTATAAAATTCAGTTTGGTGGTTAGCCATGTGGTTCTCAGAACATCCAGCTTGCACGGTTATTTTTAAGCTTCCATAAACATTTCTTTTAAGAAACCCACACTGGCACAGGTGGTTAGATAACTGGTCCTGTCATCTCCATTTGTGGCATATTTTAAGTTATATATACCAGTAATTAGTTCCACACGCAAGGCAAGACCTCCTTTTAAAAAATATATATACATATAAGATATTTTAAAAAAATAAATCAGAAAAAGATGGGGGAGAAGGTTCCTTGGTTCAAACTCCCCCTCCTTCCCCCACGTTAAACACTTGTTAATCTGGTAAAATATTATCAGTTATCACCATGTAACATTGAAGATGCATGCCACGTACATTTTGATTAATTCCTTTAAGTCATGTGGTATATGCAATATACTACATGCATCCTACATATTTGGTATTTTAATCGTGCCAAAGAACCAAGTTAATTGCTATTATTCATTTTACAAATTTTTACACCACAAAAATATTTCCCTGCCCCATCAGGGGGGAAAAAAAACCCAGGAAAAGCCAGTGTACTAGACCTTAAATTAGCTTTGTGCTACTAATTGGACAGAAGACATACTGCAAACATTGATTAATGGCTCTCCTCTCAGGTTGGAGGTTGCAACTACAAAGAATTAGGTCTCTGAATTTGCATAGTTTCTGTAATTACAAACCTCATCACAACTCCTCCCTGTTGGGTTTCCCCCATATTTTACGGTGTTTTAACTTACGCAGGGGTAGTAACTGACATGTAGTATCATTGAATACATGACAAGTCATTTAATCATAGATTCTATTTGATTTAAAGTTTAAATGGCTTAAAACCCTGGAAATTAAACATACCACATACTTTTTTAAGACTTAAAACCAAAATCAAGGAAGAGCCTCAAAACAGAGGTTTTGATCATTCTCATTTCAACCGGATTCATTTGTTACTCTAACAAAATATACTTCCATCAAGAAATACTGCACTAGTAAAAACTCATGCTTTCGTCTGGCTGCATTAAAAATTACTCGAAAATTATAGAGCAATGGCTAGTTTGCATCATTTTATTCTATTCTTTATAAAACTGCCACCATTTATCAGGCATTTGGCAGAGAGGATCACTTGCATGGGAGGTACAAATCTGTCCACATTTCATACAAATTGGACAAAACCCAAAAGTTACAGCAGTTTGAAAATCTGAATTAAAGTTTATTTTTCTGGCTGTTTGACAGTTTTTGTATTGGCTTGAAAGAGTACTTTAAGAAAATTTTTATTCAAGGGTGCCTTTTGTTTTATTTTTCAAAATCTGTCTGGCAGTTTTAAAACAGTTTTGAATTTCCCCTCTTAGTCAAAGGAGAGTTCATAATTTTTGTATGGGGGTATTTTAAAATTGTTTTAAATGTGTGAATTTTTGTATTGTTTATTTTATGTTGGAAGCTGCCCTGAGATGTCGTAGGTATAGGGGACGGCAATAAATAAATAAATAAAATAATGTTGTGCATATGCAGTTGAAGCATCTCCCGCTAGTCTTCCCCATCTGACCCTTCCCCACCCCACATCATGGTTAGCTCCACAAGGGTTATGTGAGGGGGTAGTGCTGGGGAGGAGTCGGTGCAGGGGGTCACTTGGTGCGGGGGCTAGGGAGCTGGCGTGCAGGGGTGTCACTTTATAACAGGGTAGAGTCCATATGGGTAACTGGCCCGTTAAGGATATGCATCTCCAGAGTATCTCTAAAGGGCCAGCTGAGAACGGACAAACCCAGAGTTCACAGCCTGAGCTAGGCTCAGTGGCTAAGAGAGTTGTGAACAGAACAAGTTGCCAGAGACTGCTGTTGAAACCTGAGCTGGGAGATGGGTTCTGGCTCATCACAAACCTTGCTTAGGGGAAATCTGCCCGGCCATGTAAAGAAGTAGGACTTGTCAAAATTTATTTTTAAGCAGACTTTAAGGAAACAGCCCTGGAGATTGAGAAAACAGATGCTCATGTAAGTTAGGACCAGGTTTCTGCATCTCTCCAGTCTCTTCCCCCCCCCCCCCCCCCCGCCCCTCCGAAATAAGAGTGTCAGAGTACACAAGGGCAGAGCTGAAAGAAATCCTGACAGTTCTGACTCTGGGAGTCATAGGTGGGTGGGAGACGAAGAAACCTGGTGCTCACTCCCTTTATAGTCTGCTTGGCTGCTTGAGATCTACATACACACACACCCCTCCTCATGGCTGTGTCTCTATGTCATCATGAAACTGCCTTTTCAAAGACCTGGAAATAACAGATGTTCCAAAATGCCAATTTTCAGCCTGCCCTAAAAGGTTATGGTATAACCAGGACTTTGGTTCTGGGGGACTTCAACGTGCACGCCGATGCCGGCCTTGTTGGGGCGGAGCGGGAGTTCATGGCCGCCATGGCAGCTATGAACTTGTCCCAGGAGGTGATCTGCCCGACCCACGTGGGGGGACATATCCTCGACCTGATCTTCGGCTCTGGCCTTGAGGCGGGGGGTCCGGTTGTGGGGGAGGTGACAGCGGTGCCCTTGTCGTGGACGGACCATTACCTCCTTCAGGCCGGTCTTTTAGCGCGCCCCCTCCAGAAGGGGAAGGGACCAGTTAGGATGGTCCGCCCTCGGAGGCTGATGGAACCCCAGCGGTTCCAGGAGGTCCTGAGGGAGCTTACCCTGGATGTGGACGGTCACTCTGTGGATGAGCTGGTCCGGCATTGGAACATCTTGCTGGAGGAGGCCATTGACAGGGTGGCTCCGAGGCGCCTTCTGCCTCGGTCTCGTCACCGCAGGACCCCTTGGTTTACTGAGGGGCTGCGGTGTATGAAGCGTGTGGGCAGGAGGCTAGAGCGACGCTGGCGTCGGACTCGGTCTGTCTCCGATCGTCTTCTCCATAGGGCCCATTTGCGGTCCTATGTGGAGGCTGTGAGGACGGCGAGGAAGGAATTCCTCGCCGTCCTCATAGCGTCTGCGAAGTCGCGTCCAGCGGAGCTGTTTCGGGTGGTGCGGGGGCTGGTTAGTCCGGCCTCCCTCCGCCTGGATGGGGACTTGTCCCGGGCCCGCTGTGAGGAGTTTGTCATCTACTTCGCAGACAAGATCGCTCGGATTCAGGCCGATTTCGACGCTGGGTTGATAGCAGTAGGGGAAGAGCGCGGGGGGGCGGAGGGTCCGTCTGGTCCATCTTTATGGGGTGAGTTTCAGGAAGTGACGCCGGCCGATGTGGTGGATGTCCTGGGGTCTGTGAGGGCCACGTGTTGTCAACTAGATCCGTGCCCGTCCTGGTTAATAAAAGCTTCCGGGGAGACGTTGGGGACGGTGCTGGCGAGGGTGGTGAATGCGTCCCTTCGGCAGGGGAGGTTGTCGCCTTGCTTAAAAGAGGCTGTGGTGCGCCCCCTGCTGAAAAAACCATCGTTGGACGTAGACGCGCTCGCCAGCTACCGACCTGTCTCTAACCTTCCCTTTTTAGGGAAGGTTATTGAGCGGGCAGTGGCGCTCCAGCTCCAGGGTCATCTAGATAACATCGGGCTCCTTGACCCTTTTCAATCTGGGTTCCGCCCCGGCTATGGCACCGAGACGGCGTTGGTGGCCTTGGTGGACGACCTCCGCCGGGAGATGGATGCGGGATGTTCGACATTTCTCATCCTGCTCGATCTCTCGGCCGCTTTTGACACCGTGGACCATGGGCTGCTGTTGAGACGACTGCGTGACCGGGGGGGTCTGGACGGGACTGTTCTTGAATGGTTCCGTTCATTCCTCTCGGGGAGGAGCCAGCGGGTGGTGTTGGGGGAGGAAACATCGAGCCCCCGCGCCTTACCGTGTGGCGTTCCGCAGGGATCGATCTTGTCTCCATTATTATTTAACATCTATATGCAGCCCTTGGGGGAGGTCGTGAGAGGGTTCGGGGTGCGATGTCACCAGTATGCTGATGATACTCAGCTGTACCTCTCCTTTTCTACTGACCCAGACCCTGCTATCTCGGTGCTATCCCAATGTTTGGAGGCCGTGGCGGATTGGATGCGGCTGAGCAGACTGAAGCTCAACCCAGATAAGACGGAGGTGATGGTGGTGGGGAGGGCGAAGGGGGTGGTGGCCCCCCTGGTTGGGGGGGTTTGCCCCCCTGTAGCTCAGCAGGTCCGGAGTCTGGGGGTCATATTGGACGCAGACCTGCGGCTGGAGCGGCAGGTGGAGGCAGTCGCTAAGGCTGCCTTCCGCCAGCTTTATCTGGTACGTAGGCTGCGTCCGTATGTCTCTGGCCCGGACCTGGCCTCCCTCATCCATGCCTTCGTCACCTCGAGGCTCGACTACTGCAACGCGCTCTACGTGGGGCTTCCCTTGTTCTTGGCCCGGAGGCTGCAGCTGGTGCAGAATGCGGCGGCTCGTCTTCTTACGGGGACGGGTCGCCGGGAGCACATTACACCGGTGCTCCGAGCTCTGCACTGGCTGCCGATAGTGTGCCGGGCCAAGTTCAAGGTCCTAGTGATGATCTATAAAGCCCTATACGGTCTTGGCCCCTCATACCTTAGGGACCGCCTCGCCCTTCGCGCCCCAGAGCGGCTCCTGCGGTCTGCCGGGGGTGCCCTCCTGGAGGTCCCCCGTGTTAAACGGGGGGCCACGATGGAGAGGGCATTCTCGGTGGTGGGACCGCGGCTGTGGAACTCCCTTCCGGAGGAAGCTCGCCTGGCCCCAAGCCTTTTAACATTTCGGCGGAACTGTAAGACCTGGCTGTTTGCCCAGGCCTTTGGGAGGGAGGGTGGGGAGGGAGGATTTTAGTCCCCCACCCATTTATTTATTATTTTATATGTCTAGCCCTGTTTTATATGTTATATTTTATATTTAATATTTGATGGTTTTAAAATGAATGTTAATGTTTTGATTGTTTTATTGTTGGAAGCCGCCCCGAGCTGCGTTGCAGGAGGGGCGGGGTACAATTTTGGAAAATAATAATAGATAATAATAATAATAATATTACAGTACTTTAATAACCATATGATACCAAAAACATGAATACTCTCCAGTGTTCCGATATACTTAGATAGGTTGGTATACTCTGTACACCTTAAATATTCAAGTTATCGGGGTTCAGAAATTTACTTATCCAGATTAAGAAGCAACGCATCCCTTTAAGACCTGTGGCTGGGGGAAACAAATTAATTTGACTTATCCATAAATTCAAGTTAGGCAAGTTCTATTTCAGTGGATTCCACTGTATCGGTCTTCACTCCATTGTTCATTAAGCACTGTATATCAAGTATCAAAATATTTTGGCTTAACTTTTGGATAAGTATGTCATTCTTAAATCCACCTTCTCTGACTTAACATTTTAATTAACATATTGTAGGAAAGAAAATAAAGTTCTCTCTAGATTACCCTATTGCTTCCCCACGCCACCCGTTTCTCACTGCCCATTTTCTTTCCATCTATTTTGTTCCCAATTCTTTTCCAAACAGTATTCGAGAGAAACGGTCCCAATTCCTTTGGTCAGCATTAATGCTGCTGATAGGATTCTGAGCAGCAGCAAAAAAAGGATAATACACATTTTCTAACCTCCAGCTTGAGAAAGTTCTCTGAGCAGTAGCAGTAGAAACCCTGAAATAGACAATCTGACAAGTGCGGGCATTTTCCCACGATGCATACCACACACGGGCAAGAATCCAGGAGACAAAGCATGTGCGGGGTTTGTAACGTGGGACCCCTCGCCCCCATCCCCCCTTTTTGCCAGCAGTCCTGCGGGGAATTGCAGAGTTGGATTTCCTGACTTTGAAATCCTCCACAGGATCACCAGTAAAAAAGGAGGTGGTGGCGGTGCCACGCTATGAACCCCACATATGCTTTGCCTCCCAGATTCTTTCCCAGAGGCAAAATGTGCACGGTATATATTGTGGGAAAGTGCCCTGACAAACATTCCTGCCTTGGCTATATTCAGTCCATGTTTGGACGGTATCCTTTTAATCAAAGGTCTAGGTATTAGGAATGTTTATTCAGTCATTCATTAAAAAGCCAATTTTGAATACTGGATTGTAGATACTTTTCAATCGCCATCTATAATATCTACACCTGTTCTCAGCACAATACACAAATCCCACACTGAAAAGACAGAAAAGGGATTCTGGCATTTCTCACAAACTTTCTTGATTTTTGTTTTCCTAACTGTAGATTGCTCTGCTGGTTGTACACAGTGTCAATTCCATTTTTATGTATCTGTGAAGTCTGGACTCTGCCTATTTCAGTACACTAGAGAACAAACTTGGGGCCAAAATGTATTTGCATTTACTACTATTAGGTGGATTCACCACTGGTTGAACAACAGTCTTACTACGATTAGGTGGATTCACCACTGGTTGAATAATAGTCTTGCCCAGAGTAGTAACTACAGGTTCACTGTCAGATAGGAACAACTACTGTGGGTAAGCAGGAGTCTTTGTGATCACTGAAAACCACACATACCCAAAACAATTACAAAATGGCAACAAAAAATTCTTCAAGTTCCAAAAACATACTAGCCACCACACCAGATACAATACATATTGCAAGAGCAATTGAGAGTAATATTAAGAACAAATATAGTTCCTATTTTCCAAAAGATGTGAAAAAACAGACCAAGGAAACTACTTATCAGTCAGCTTGATAAAATGATACCATATAACAATCCATTTAAAGTGTGGCTGAACCAAATAGAAGAAAAAACTATTTTGAGAGTATTTCTGAGAAGCCGAGTACCAGGCCCTAGTTTCCAGGAGCTATTCAGTAATGTTGTTGAATACTTGGTATGCTCGGTACTCGGTATTTTACCAAGTCCCATGAATGTTTACAGAGTGTTTTGCCATTTTACCAAGTCCTCTAAGTGGCGGGGAGAAAGGGGCAGGAACAGCAAACTCACCGAGAGGACTGGACGCACCGGTGAAGTCGAAGTGGAGCCAGCTTATCCTCTGCCAGTGAGGTTCCCCCAGTACTGTGACCCCGATGAGGTGCCCCAGTGCTACACGTCGCCGAGCTGCAGGCTAGGCGATCTGGCCACCATCTTGTCTCTTGAAGCATACTGGAAAACGCAGTCAAGCATGTTCCCAGAGAACATTAGAATGCTGGCTCTCTGGGAACATGACAGACTACATTTCTCAGCATACTCCCAGAGAAAAGATGGCAGCCAGATCTCCCTGCCTGCAGTCAGGAGACATGCAGCTCTGTGGCACCTCACCGGGGTCACAGTGCTGGGGGACTCACCACCAGCGGCAGGCAGCAAGCCAGATCCATCCGTCATGTAAGGAGGCCGGCCACGAACTTTGGCACCAAGCGAACCAGATGCGAGCCGTAGACTGTAGCATCTGCGGTGAGTAAGGGCTGAGACAGGGTCAATCAGTGAGTTAGCACCCCCCGGTTCTTCTTTTGGTATTTGTTTTTGTATTTTGCTCTTTGCTGTAAGTTACTCTTAACCATATTGGCTACATATTTCTTTAGAAAAAACTTTCTCTCAGTCAAACGTGGTCATGGTGTGTTTACTGCACAGAGAATGAAACCTGGGACCTGTGGGCGAGCCCAACACTGAACAACAGGGAGTTGAGGCTGTTAGGAAAAAGGGGGCTCTTGTGCAGAAGCAGCGATCCAAGCCATTCCAACAGTGCAGTACACCTCCCCATAAGCAGTGAGGACAGGACATCTCTTTCACTTGTTAAACTGGAAAACTGGAGGGGGGGGGGGGACAAAATCCAATAGAGACAAACGTGAAGTATTACACATAGAAGCAGCGGAAACCTAGGGTTTCTTCCAGCTCTATGATTAGAGGAAACTAAATTTCTCAAGTACCATGATTGGATGCAACAGTAATTTTCAACTAACTGCAAAAGAACAGGGAAGGATAATTATTTCTAACCTTTCAATCGAGCACGCAGGCTAAAGCAGTATTTTTAGATTTACTGTAATGGGTCTTCATATATCCTTACAGGTTCAGTGAATCCAAGTGAGGGGTAAGCGTAAGTATTTTCTCCCTCGCGGGGCAGCAAGGGAGAAAGGACGAAGGTGGTTGGGGGAGCAGGGGAGGCGTGGGAGGGTGAAGGAGGGGATGGAAGAGGAGCAGAGTGCTCAAACAGGGGTTCAGAGGGAGATCAGGGCAGAGAGGTCGGGGGGAGCGAGGTTGTGAAGGGCTTTGTAGGTGAAGACAAGGAGCTTGTGCAGAATACGCTCAGGAAGGGGGAGCCAGTGAGGAGGGAGAGTGGAGAGGCTGCACGTGGTCAAAGCAACGGGCTAGGTGGATGATTCTGGCAGCAGAATTTTGAACAGAGATGAGGGAAGAAAGGTGGGCGTGCGGAAGGCTAGTGACGAGGTTACAATAGTCGAGCTGTGAGATGACTAGGGCATTGATGAGAGTTTTGGCAGAGGAGATAGACAGAAAAGGCAGATCTTTTGGCAATGTTGTGGAGGGAGAAGCGGCAGGATTTGGCAACGGAGTCAATGTAGGGTTTGAAGATGAGGTGTGAGTCGAAGATTAAGCCCAAGCTGAGAGCTTGCGGGACAGGGAGAATGGAGACCCCGTCAATGGCAATTGACAGGGAAGAGGGAGAGAAAGGACTGGGAGGGAAGATCAGGAGTTCAGTTTTAGCCATGTTCAGTTTGAGTTGGCTTTGAGACATCCAGGTGGAAATATCAGAAAGACAGTTGGTGAGATGAGCTTGAACAGAGGGGGAGAGGGAAGGAATGGAGAAATAGAGTTGAGTGTCGTCAGCATATAGGTGGTATTGGAAACCTTGGGAGGCAATGAGTTTGCCTAGGGATTGGGTGTAGATAGAGAAGATGAGAGGACCAAGGACGGAGCCTTGGGGAACCCCGACCGAGAGAGGTAGGGAGGAGGAGGGGGAGGAGTTAGGAAGAGATACATTGAAAGAGCAATCAGAAAGATAGGAGGAGAACCAGTCGAGGACAGAGTCCTGGAATCCAAGGGAGCTGAGCAATTCAAGCAGGAGCGAGTGGTCAACAGTGTCAAAGGCAGCTGAGAGATCAAGGAGGACAAGAATAGTAAAGGTGGTTGGATTTTGTCACAAGAAGATCGTTGGTGATCTTAGCCAGAGAGGTTTCAGTGGAGCGAAGGGGGTGGAAGCCAGATTGGAGGGGGTCAAGGGAGGAGTTGGCGGAGAGGAGGTCGAGGCAACGGCAGTAGACAATCCGTTCAAGGGGCTTGGAAGCAAAAGGGAGGAGCGAGACAGGACGGTAATTAGAGGGTTCAGAGGGATCCAGAGTGGACTTTTTGAGGATGTGGGAGATTGTGGCGTGTTTAAAGGCAGAGGAGAAGGAGCCAGTAGAGAGGGAGAGGTTGACGATGTGCAGGAGGGGAGGGGCGACGGTGGAGGCAATGGAGGTCAGAAGGTGGGAGGGGATGGAGTCCAGGGGGCAAGTGGAAGGGTTGGAAGAGGACAGCAGGGAGGAAATTTCCTCAAGGGAGGCGGGAGGGAAGGAGGACAGGAGGGAGGTGGGGAGGAGTAGCAGGGGGAGAGGACTTGGAAGCGATGTCCACGCGGATCTTCTCAATCTTAGAGGTGAAAAAGAGGGCAAGATCCTGAGCAGAGAGAGAAGAGGGTGGAGGAGGATAGGGGGGTTTGAGAAGGGAGTCAAAAGTGGAAAAGAGGTGGCGAGGGTCCTGGGAGCAGAACTCAATGTGGGAGGCATAGTACTGCAGTTTAGCAAGGGAGATAGCAGAGCGGAGGGATGAGAGGCAGAATTTGAAGTGGAGGAAGTCAGCGTGGTAATGGAATTTGCGCCAGAGGCATTCAGCAGCTCAGGTGGAGGAGCGGAGATGGTGAATGGTGGGGATGAGCCAAGGGCGAAGGTTATGGAAGCGAACCTGGCGGGAGGAGAGGGGGGCAAGGGAGTCGAGGGTGGAGGTGAGAGATGAGTTCAAGGTAGAGATGGCAGAATCCTGGAGGAGGAGGAGGAGAGGACTGAGGGGAAAAGAGGAGAGAGGGAGGAGGCAAAGTCCTGGGGCACAATGGCCTGCAGGTCGCGGAAGGGATGGGGGTGTGGGGAAGAGGAAGGGGAGCAGTGGGAGAGGTTGAAGGAGGCAAGGAAATGGTCAGAGATGGGATGGAGTTTGAAGGGAAGATCAGAGAAAGAACAGTTCCTAGAGAACACGAGATCAAGAGAATGACCATCAGTGTGGGTGGGGAGCTAGTCCAGAGGTGGCGATTAAATTAGGAGGCTAGGGAGAGGAAGCGGGTGATGCCAGGCTGAGAGGGTGCATCAACATGCATGCTGAAGACACCAAGGATGCATTTGGGGAATAGGGTGAGCCAGGACTCGAATCCAGAGAGAAAGGAGGAGAGCGAGCCGGGGGGCGGTAGATGACAGCAACACAGAGGTGAAGAGGGTAGTAGAGGCGGATGGAGTGAGCCTCAAAAGAGGGGAAGGAGAAAGAGAGGGGTGGGGTTGAAACTGGCAGGAACAGGCGAGGAGGAGGCCTACGCCACCACCCCAGCCTTCGACGCGGGGCTGGTGGGAGAAGGAGACCCTGCCATAGAAGAGGGTGGCAGGGGTGACAGTCAGTGGGGGAGATCCAGGTTTCAGTGAGGTTTCCCTCACTTCCGCTGCCTGGCTGTCTCAGCCAGGGGGAATGAGGGAGAAGCAGAGGCCCCGCCTCTTCCACATTTCTCCTGGCTGAGACTGACAGGCAGCGGAGGGGGGGCACCCACGGAGTGAGGGAGAGGTGGGACCTCTGCCTCTCCCTCTCCTTCACTCATGTTGGCCCCCTCCGCTGCCTGTCAATTGGAGTCAAGTTGGACTCAGCTAGGGGGACCCCACGCTTGGAGTCCCCAGCTCCCAGCCACTGTCAGGCTGGAACCTGGGAACCCCGAGTGCGGGGCTTCCCCAGGAGCGGGACCCGGGGCAACCGCCCAAGCTGCCCTGCGGTAGGGCCGGCCCTGGCTGTGGAACTGTGTTGGGTTTGAAAGTACAATGTGTGACTGAGAACCAAGGGAATAATAAAGTAACTTATTTAGAGATCTACTTCTTAACTACTTTGCTCTGAGTTAATCAGAAGTGTTAATTTGACTTCATTTACTGTTGCATTTTATCTCCTAAATCACAACCCTCCCCACCTCCGTCTCTAGAAGGGATTACATTCCAACACAATAGTGTTTTGATCCCCGTGAGTCTAGAGTGCCATGAAGGTCAGTACTTGCAGTGCAGTTCTTGCACTACAAAGAAGACCAACAGCAAGTGCTGAAATAGCAGCTGGGAGATAAATGACAATTCAGGAGATTCGAGGCAACTGCTGTTGATATTTTGCTGGTCCTGAAGTGCTGTCCCATAGTGACATGCCATATATCTTCCCTAATATTGAACTGTTAAAATATGTACAGCTTACGTTTAGTTAAAACCCTGAAAGGTTAACAGAAAATATTCATAATCTAAGTCTTATTCAGAGAAAGGCAAATAAAGGTAGCAGCTGTTCAAAAGTCCACATCACTCCAAGAATGGATGGGAACACACTCCACTCCTCCCGTTATGCTCATCAGTGAGACAGTCACTGGCCCAAACAGCCTTCAGCACACAGCAAGTATGGCTAGTAAAGGCATATCAAGCAGGAAGAGAAAGGTGACTGCATTGTTTGGGTCTTTCAGGTACACTTTAGAGATCAAAGGAAGAAAGAAGTAATAATTTCCCTTTTTGTTGGGTTTCCCCACATCTATGTGACAGACTGAAAAATGTTAAGGATGGGGTGGAGGCACATTCCAACATCCATCCGGTCTGGAATAGCCAAATCGTAGCAAGATCCATGCCAAGATTCCCAGATACTTTCCAGGGTAACTTTGACGGAAATACCACGTGGCAGCCCCTGGGAAAAACTGTTCAAATGTGCAAACAACCAGTTACTATTTAGAAAAATGTGATGTCTGATAGTTAGGAGGGAACATTAGGAAAAGTATTTTTGAGATGGTGTGGTTGGAAGGTAAAAAAGGACATGTTTGGGGGAGGTAACAAAAAGATTAAAAAATTATTCATAGACATTTCTAGTAGTACTAGAGCACCACAGAAGAGTGGATTTCAAATTAACTCCTTGTGAAACACTTATTACTAACATTTTACAGATAGGAAAGTGCAAGCACAGGAATTATTAGAATATGTCAAATTATGGGGGATCAGCGCATGCACCAGCTCAGATAGTTGAGAAAAGCCCGAGCTCCACACCCCCAGCTCAGAAACAAGCCGATAAATGAAAAAGTAGAAGGAGAAATCCTCAAAAAATAAAAAAATGTCAGGCAGAAACAAGTCTAAACAAAAAAAATACCCAGACACTGGATCGCTTCTGTCAGAAAAAAGGTCCCACAGGGCCGAAAGACTCGGATCCTGAAGAGCCCAGCAATAAAATGGCGCCAGAGGTCTCGGAGACAGAGGCAGAAATAGCCACAACAGATACTGAGGAAGGAAGAAGAAGCGGGAAGGTCAGTTCAAGCTTTAATCATACAAATGAAAAAGGAAGTAAAAAAAGAAATGCAGAAAATCAAAGCCTCTGTAGATGCAGGGAATAAAAAACTGGAGGGATTAGCAAAAAGGATTGAAGTGGCAGAGGACAGGATCTCCACATTGGAGGAACATACCCTCACAGCAGATGAACACCTGAACAAATTAAAAGAAGAGGTAACTTTCTTCCAAATAAAGTGTGACGACCTTGAAAATCACTCAAGGAGAGCAAACCTGCGATTTCACGGGGTGAATGAAAAAACTAAAAAAGAAGGATAGAGGGAGCTCATTTGGGCAATAATAAAGGAAAACTTCCCTGAAGAAGCGCAGCTACAGAATGCTGCCATAGATAGAGTACGCAGCAGGTCGTCCACAACAAAAAGAATCTGACCCCCCACGATCCATTATTGTAAAATTTTCAAGTTACCAGATAAAGGAATAGATTTTGAGAAAAGCCCGTACAAAAAGAAAATTAACTCCTCAGCAAGAGCCATTCAGAATCTATCCAGACTATGCAACCGAAACGGTGAAGAAAAGAATGAGATGCAACAATTTTTTTGGAATATTAAATTAAAGTAACCTGAAGCCAAAAATAATATTTCCTGCACAAGATGATGATTCTGGTGAAGGGGAACATGAAATTCTTTAATGATACCAAGGACCTAGAGGCTTTTTTGGTCTCTCTTCCAGCAGTCCCTAACACCGGAATGGGGTAAGAGGACAGAAGAAGCACAGAAGAGTCAAGCTTCAGGGTGAAAATTCCACGGATTTACAGAATTTTGGGGTTAAAAGAAAAAGGAAAGGAAAAAAAAAAAGTAAGACTACAGGGTAAAGAAAAAAATCTTTTTTCTTAAGAATGTAAATTCATTCGTGTGACCTGCCTAGCTTAGGCAAATACAAAGGTTGGTTTAAAAGGTAAAAAGGCTTGGTAAAACAAAAAATAAAGATTAAGGGCATTGAGCTGGAGGGGGAGGCATTCAGAGTCACTCTGACTAGAGTTGCTTCTGAAACCCAACAGGTCCCTCAATTCAGGAAGGTTGGCTGAAAGATTGGCGTTGGATATGTTGGGGAAGGAATAAAGGAAAAAAAACTGAAGAGAGGATAAGTAGAGAGTGGGTGAGGAATAGGGGATTGTTTGAAGTTAGGTAGTGTGTTCAAAAGTTATTATTTAGCAAGCAATGGTTCAAAAATATTTCTGGGAACCAGCTACAGAATAGGGAAGACGAAAAGCCTTGAAGCAGGTTAAAGAGCATGTTGTTCAAAAAATTAGATATATAAAGGAGGACAGAGGGGAATTAGATAACAGTGATAAGAAGCTAAAGTCACTAGCCCCCAGAAATGAATGGAATTAAAACCATTACACTAAATATAAGGGGACTAAACTCCCTCTCACTAAACTCCCCCCCCCCAAAAAAAAAGGAAGAGAGATTCAGGAACAGAGAACTGAGATTTTCTTTTTACAAAAGACACATCTTTTGGAAGCAGATGTATATAGATTTGCAAATAAAAACATAGGTGAGATGTACTCCTGCTCCAAGAAGAAAAAGGCAGGGGTAATAGGCTTTAGCAAAAGCAAGAGCTTTAACATAGAAAAAACCCTAAAAGACAAGGAGGGAAGGTTCCTATGTGTAATTGGGAAACTGGAAGAACAAACAGTCACGTTAGTTAATCTATATGCGCCAAATACAGAGAAATTAAACTATTACAAACAGACTATTCCGCTGGTAATAGATAATGCAAAGGGATGGATTCAGGGGCGGCTGGTAGGTTTTGAGGTTGGAGGGGCAGTAAGGCCGGCGAGCCCAGGGGCGGAGCCAGGGCAACAGTAGGCGGAGCCAGGGCAACAGTAGGCCAGTGGTATGGCATAACCCAGCAGCAAGGAGTTCCCCAGGTTAACATTGGATGGACATTACATTACTTAATGCTGGGATCGCTGCTGTGTGAAGCACTGCCACCAGGGGATAGAGAGTCCTCTTATTGATAGAGCATTTAGCAGGTGAGGATAGAGGTTGGGTGGGTAGGGGATTTTATTGTATTATTTTGTATTTTTACTATTTTTCTCTTTGTGCTTTTGTTTCTGTAAAGCGCCCTGAGCCTTTGGGGAAGGGCAGGGTATAAATTCTGATACATATAAGAGATTACGGTCTTGTGCAAGTGTGTAGAGAGGGGATTATTGGAATTAAATTCACCCCCCTAGTCAGGGACCCATGTTCACTGTGATTTCCCAATTGCTGCTAATGAAAAAAATACAGTGAACACTGTCCCTGCCCTTAGTCAATTCAAGTTCATTTTTCCGCAGAGACAGACATTTAGTGAATTGCATCTTTCTCAGCAGAACAATTCTCTGTCTGATTCAAACCTTCGAGCCTCACCACAGACTAGCCCACTAGTCTCGCTCTTCTTTCCAGACCTGTTTATTAACAAAGAACTTTTACAAATTTGTTGTCACACCTGTGAACAACAAGTGCAGCGTTTCCAGCAATTTCATTTAGGCAGGCTATTCAATTCCTGGTTTAAAAGCAGACAGACAAGTCACAACCTTAGCCTCACTTACAAGCAGTTTTAGCAAAGATCCACAGGACACAAAGCTTTTCCTCAATCTGCGCAGATTTATTCCCAGGGCCCTATCCCTCCCCATCAGCTCTGCACCCAACCCCTGCTGCATCCACCCCCCCATCCTCCCTATCAGCTCTGCACCCCAGCTCCTGCTACATCCACCCCCCCAATCCTCCCCATCAGCTCTGCACCCCAGCCCCTGTTGCATCCACACCCCTGATTCCTCCCCATCAGCTCTGCACCCCAGCCCCTGCTGTATCCACCCCAAAATCCTCCCCATCAGCTCTAGACTGTAGGGATGGGCGAACAGAACAGAGTTCAGAAATTCGCTTCGGTTTGGTTTGAAATTTGAGTTCGGGAATTCGGTTCGGTTCAAAATTCGAGTTCGGTTCAGTCGACCGAACAGACCAAGTTCGGTCGAATTCCAAACCAAGTTCGGCCATTCAAAACCAGGTTTTTTTGGGGGGGTGTTGCCACTAGGGATGGATGAACAGAACGGAGTTCGGAAATTCGGTTCAGTTTCAAATTCGAGTTCGATTCGGAAGTTCGGTTCGGTCGACTGATCAGACAGAGTTCGGTCCGAACTCCGAACCGTGTTCGCCCATCCCTACTAGACTGTACCCCAGGCCCTGCTGCATCCACCCCCCAATCCTCCCCCATCAGCTCTGCACCCCAGCCCCTGCTGCATCCACCCCCACATCCTCCCCATAAGCTCTACACCCCAGTCCCGTGCTGCATCCGCACCCCCGAATCCTCCCCCATCAGCTCTACACCCCAGCCCCGTACTGCATTCGCCCCCCATCCTCCCCATCAGCTCTGCACCTGAACCCCTGCTGCATCCCCCCCAAAAATCCTCCCCATAGCTCCGCACCCACTCACCAGCAGCCCCTGCTGTGGAGGATTCCTCCCCATCAGCTCTGCACCCAGCCCGGCCCCACATGACTCAGCCCACTCCAGACTCAGGGAAAAAAGTCCCCCCCTGCCCACAGGGCGTTAAGGGCTATAGCCCATCTTACAAACTGCGCTGCCAGTTTCCTCCCCCATAGACCTCCATGCAAGTCTGCCCCCCAGCGATCTGCAACGCATTGCTTTTTTTTTTTAAACATGCGCCTGGACGCCAGCGCCTCGCACCCAGCGCACGTTTTGTTAAATTTTGCTCCTGCAGGGCTCTGTCTGCCTCCCTGAGGCTCAGCTTCACTCCTCCCCCTCCTGCAATCATGTGCTTGCGCCGCCAGGCTCCCAACCACAAAAGCGTGGAGCAGCCGCTGCGGCAGCACCGGTAAACTGAGTGAGCAGCTCAGCTCTCTTTTATCCGTCCTGCCTGCACTCAGTCTGGGAGCCTCCCAGACTGAGTGCAGGCAGGGAAAACAGGACGATGATGACAGTGGGAGCTGCTGGGGGTGGGTCAACCCCCCTGATAGAGAACCATGCCTGGATGGATTATAATACAGGGGGATTTTAACACTGTACTATCAGAATTAGACTACTCCAGGACAGGTGGAATAAACAGTGAGCAGAGAGAGAGAGTGCAGCTCTTGACTAACTGATGTATGGATGTACGTTAAATGGCAAAACAAGAAATTATACATACTTCTCCAACATACATAATAGTTATACACGTATTGACCATGTATTAGTAACTAAGACGGAGCTGTACAGATGTTACATGTGTTATATTTACCCAATAGTCTTCACGGACCATAACGCAGTGATGACAAATTTTTAAAAATCCAGGGCAGAAAAGAAAAAAAAATTGTCGCTTGCCAACTAAATATTTTAATAAAGGACAAATTAAAGAAGATATTAAAGAATACTTTGAACTGAATGAACCAACCGTTGACTCTGCAGCAATCCTGTGGGAGGCTGCAAAGGTGGTTATTAGAGGGAAACCTATAGTCCTACAGGCACACATACTGAAAGAAAAAAGGCAGCAATTAAAGGACAGATATGCAACTTTACAAAAATTGGGAGGCCCTAAATAAAATTACTCGCACAAGGACCCTAAAACAGGAGATCATAAAAAATAGGGAAATTATAAATGTGGCTGAATTAGAAAAAAACAAAAGGGCAATTGCAAAGAATTAGATTCTATTTTTTTGAAAATAATAATAAGGCAGGTAAGGTGCTGGCAAGCCTGGTAAAAACTAAACAAAGGAAAGTTCACATCTTTGATACAGAATGAAAACGGAAACAGGTGCAGTGACCAGACACAAATCCAAGAATCCTTCCTAGACTTTTATAAAAAAAATAAAAAATATATAGCACAGAAAACCCAGAGGAGGAAGATATTGTAGCATTCCTAAAGGATATTCAACTCCCCCAAATAAATGTGACACAAGGTGCCTTCCTGAACATGCTCATAACAGAATAGGAGGTGCAAGACGCAGTCGAGTCCTGAAAGAGGAACAAAGCCAGTGGCCCAGACGGCTTCCCCAATGAATTTTACAAGGCATTTAAAGAAATTTTAGTGCCGCACTTAACAAAACCCTTCAATGACAGTGCCTCCAGAACCTCGTGCTCCTCACCTACTGGTTCAACCCAGCGTCAAAGTTACTCCGGATCTGAGCGATCTTGAGGTACAGTCAGATCAGGAAGATTAATTCCTCCTTTGTCTGATGTTTTCATTAATATCATTTTCTTTATCCTGGGCTTTTTCCCATTCAATACTATGTCCCTTAGGAGTGTGTCACTTTGTTTGAAAAAGGAATTTGGGAGCTGTATTGGTAGTGTCATGAATCTATACAAAAGTTTAGGTAATATTTTATAAAGGTTGATCTAACCCATCCATGAAACCATCAATTTTTGCCAGGGTTTTATTTCTTTTCATAATTTTTTTAGAAGGGGTATATAATTAGCCACATATAACTCTTTTACTTTCTTTGTGATTGTTACCCCCAAATATTTTATGCCCTTCTCACTTATTGGAAGAGGGGATACATCCTTTAATTGTTCCTCCTGTTTTTTGTTCTGACCAAAAATCAAAGCAAAGGATTTTTCTCTGTTAATAGAATATCTGGAGACCCTACCAAACCTCTCTATTGTTTCAATAATTCAGGTATTGAATTGGATTTGTGATGAATAAAAGTAAATCATCAGTATACAGCAAAAGCTTGTGGGGCTGTCCCCCTATCTCCACCACCCTAATTTTATCATTTTGCCTTATGGCACTCGCCAGCACCTCCAGTACCAAATTGAAGAGGAGCGGTGACAGTGGGCACCCCTGTCGTGTGCCCTGCTGCGATATGAAGGGCTCCGTAACTTCCTCATTTATAAGAAGTCTGGACTGCGGCTTCACATAAATTGCTTTCAACCACTGCAAAAAATTGCCATCAAACCCCATCTTATTTAACGTAGCAAAAAGGCATTTTGATTCTATAAAAACAAAAGCTTTTTTGGCGTCTGCCGAAATTACCATCGCCGGGATTCTTTTTTGAGATAGAAAATATATTATATTGGTTACTTTCCAGATAGTGTCACTCCCTTGTCTACCTGGCAGCATCCCTGGGGGCCCTTAGTGTTTGGTATCGTGAACAAACCTCACCTGAATGGGTAAACATAGAAAAAGACATTTTCCAATTCATATCCCTGAGAGAATTAATAATAGAGCAAGATGGAATTAAAAGAGATCATAAAAATGAACACCCCTTTGTTGGAACTTTACTTAAATACTGGCAGAAAACCCCCAAAGAAGATAGGAACAGAAAAAGGGGTCTCACCATATACACCAATAGATGTGAAACAAGCAGTAGAGCAAAATTTAGCCACCGGATTAAGGGACACTTTAAGGAAAAAGGGAATTTCAAGGATGCAACAGCTATTTCTTAAAGGGAAGTTTGTCCCCTCAAAGTCTAGAAGACATAATACAAGAAATGGTAGACATATTTCAATATCTACAGCTCAGAAACATCTGCACTAATCCACAAAATTTGAAAGATTACAGCAGAGAACCATATAAAATAGAAAAAATACTATTCAACCATAGTAAATCAGTGGAGAAAATAGGTAGGATATATAAAGAATTAAATAATCTGGTGTATGAGAAATCTAACACCTACTTAGAAAAATGGGGAAAAAGATCTTAAGATCTGTATAGGAGAAAAGGAATCCAAAAAGATATGGCATCATATGAACAGGTGTGCCTCCTCCTTTGAGGTTATGGATACCTCGGTGAAAGTAGCTACCAGATATTATCTAACACCTTCAAGGCTGAGACACTGTGATCCAAATAGAAAAGGCCTCTGTTGGAAAGTGTGGGGTATGGATGGCGGTCATGGACACTGCTGGTGGGACTGTTGGAAAATACAAGCTTTATGGGCAAAGGTACGGAAAATAGTGAAACCAGAGATAGCCCTATTGGGGCTTTATCCAGAATCAAAAAGCATACAGGTATGTCAAGACTCTTGTAAAGTTTTATTTTTGGCAGCATTAAACATCATAGCCAGAAACTGGAGATTAGAAGAAGAACGTTCATATGAAGAGTGGATTAATAGGATATGGATGATGTTCACCATAGAAAAATTACACGCAGCCCTTCAAAACAAGCTCACAGTTTTCAAAGAAATATTGTCTCCAATAACAACAACCACAAACAACAACAACAACCACCTTTTATTGCTTGACAAAAGCCATTGCAAAAAAGAAAATAAACACATCGCATCCAAGCTTCAAAGCCCCGCGTGGCATATCATAAATGCAAATTCCAAATACAATAGTCCAAAACATAAACACACATACAGGGAAAGAAAAACATTTACAAAATCTAAAAATTAAAACAAATTTTAAACCACTATAAGGAGGTTCCCCCTTTTCAAAAGGGAGACATAAAGTCCATATAAATCCCCACAATTTAAAATTGCATAAATCAATAAAAACTAAAACCAGGGAAACACAACTTACAAAAACCAAAGATGCCTCCCCTATACCTAAATGGTATCTAGCGGTCTAATTTTCAGAATGGAGGCCAGGAAGGTGGCAACTGCCCAAGTAACAGACATTGAGTGGTCAGACAGCAAAAACCGCAGACACCATTCTTCCGAACGGCTCTGATGGGATCTAATGGGAGTTATATACCTATTATAATGGGAGTTATATACCCGGTCAGCTCTCTGCACCCCGCTATGTCTGCCCTGGGTAAAGGCCAGGGGTACTAAATCCATCCTTGCCAGAAAAAACAAGTGCCTAGCCGGTAGGGAGAGACCCCCCATCCAGATAAGCCAGAAGGAGCTGTGGGAGGGCTATCATCTAGGAATAAGTATACAAAAACTGCAGGAATTCAAGGCAGCCCTCAGCTCCTGCACCAAAATGTCATGCAATCTCTTAAGCAGGAGTCTAGAGGCGCACCTAAAGCCCATAGGTAATAAAACTTCAACCGAAAAACCCAACGTACAGACCCGCTTTTTAAGCATATCCATCCAGGAATTCCGAAACGAATCCCAGCAAACCAAAAGAGACCATGGGGGCAGTTAACCCAAAAAGAAGCCGAAGCCAATACTGCAGAGCTCTGGCCCAGATTTTCACACTCACGGCAGACGCCCACATTCCGCATGAAGAGCTGCATTTGGGGCTCCTGCTGGAACCGCTAAGATAGCACGTAAAAAGCCTGACTGTATTCGCTCAAGCAAAGGCAACTTTTGAAGAGCCCAAAACTGAGCCCATACATTAGATGTGGGGTCAGTTTGGCAGCAAATAGCTTCAGAGCCAGGGAAATCAGATGCCCACCCCTCCATCTATAAAAGCTGATGATATTCGCAGAAAGAACCCTGGCCCGCTTAAGAGCCACCAGGGCTTGCATAGACCAAGCACCATTTGACTGGTAAAGAAGGTCCACATACTTAAACACCCTAACCTAGGCCACTTCACTGCCACCCGCCATCCATCTGCGGGACACCTTTCTTCTAGTGAAGCAAAGAACCTTACTTTTACCATGGTTTATTTCCAAGGAATTTAAGTTGCAGTAGCCTAACAAAGGAGGTCAGTAAGCATCTCAAACCAACCTGGGAGCAGGACAGCAGCACCATGTCATCCGCGTAAAGCAGACACGGCATCATTTTGGATGGTATGATGGAGAGTGCCGTAGGGCAAGGGCTGCTTTACGTCGAGTATACTGGCACTTCAGATCCTCCAGGTCAAGCTTTATTTTAGGAGCTTTGCAGCAAAGCAGGAAGGGGTATCTACTACTGATTGCAGCTAAGAAACTGGCTGTCCACCGTAAAAGGTGGGAGGAACTTGAAGTAGCAGTCAGTACAAACCCAGTTAATTTTTGGAAATTAGTGAGGGGCCTTGGTCATGATAAAGCTTGGACCTCTTTTGCCTCAGTCCCTAAGGCAGTTTGGGAAAGTCATTTTTCAGCTTTTTATGCAGGAATAGGAACGGGTAGGATGGAGCTGCCCCTTCTGAACACAGTGCCAAGATGGGAACCCGTCTCTCCCAAACAAGTAGAGGTCTTGATTGGCTCACTTAAAAGTGGAAAAGCTCCGGGGGCTGATGGGATTTCAGTGGAATTCTTAAAAGCAGGAATCAAATGGTGGGCGCCTGTTCTTGCCGATTTATTCTCTGGAATAAATGATCGTGGCAAGATTCCGGATGTTTGGGGCCAGGCAGTAGCGGTCCCTATTTTTAAGAAGGCCAACCCGAAAATTCCAGGAAATTATAGGCCTATTAGCCTCTTAAATACCATCGGTAAACTGTACACTAAATATCTCTTGAGCCGGCTTGTTAGCCGGCTAGAGGCAGAAAAGATACTGATTAGTGCCCAGATTGGCTTTCAAGCGGGTAGGGCTACTGACGATCATTGTTTTCTCCTATACCATCTAATTCAGAAATACTCACGCCCATCGTCGGTTTTGTACACCGCCTTCATGGATTTGAGGGTGGCATTCGACACTGTTCCCAGAGCTCGGCTGTGGGCAAAACTATCGGCATTGAACATAGACCGGTGTTTGCTTTTCCTGATCATTAAAGTACATGAGGAACATACGCTGACGGTAAGGTTGGGCCCAGAGGGGAGAAGTACAAGAACGATCTCAGTGGAACGGGGAGTAAGGCAGGGATGCATGTTGGCTCCCATCCTTTTTAACATCTTCCTCAATGACATTCTAGAGGTTTTCAGAGCCCCAGGATTCCACCACCACCACCACCCCCCATGGTGGGCGGGTCTCCAATTATAAATGCACTTGAAGAAAGTAAAATGAGAAAAGAGGACCTTCAAACTCTTTTTGCCTACCAGTTTTAAGCCTTCAATAGACAATCACTATAAAGCAATGAACCTTAGCAGCTAATTTAACTTATGGACAAAAAAGTAACACACTTACCACAGTTAAGAAATGTTTACTGATATTGACCTAAGAAATGGGAGACCTAAGAGCTGTATCAAACGTATGTAAATGGTCAATGAAATACATTAATAAATACATTGAAATACATTAATAAATAAAAAATGTATGAAAAAAAAAGAATGTGTCAAATTACACAAAAGAGCTGTGAAAGAGAAAGAGCATGACTCTAGTCTCGGGCCCTAGACCAGAACTCAAGGTACACTGTATTCAATTTTTTTCAAGTCAATTATGAGCAAGTCAGTTTCACTGTACCTCAAAGCTCCCCTTTTCAGTCTTTCAAGGGTGAGGATAATGCTTCCTTTCCTCCTGGAGATGTTGCAGACAAGATCATTAGAGTTTGAGAGAGTCTCTGATGCTTTCCTGATCTCTGGGGAAATACACTAACTTGTCTACCCTCTTTCTGTGTAGGGTCTGTGTGTAAAAGAGGCACTTGAGAGAGCGAGTTTAATTTTGGAATCAAAAGCAAGATTTGTGTTGTCATTAATCCAAGATTGTTGTTGCTATATAATGTATTCATAACAAATTATTTACTACCCTAGAAACCTACATCAGTCTATATTAAAAGGGGATTTTCAAACTTTTAATTTGCATGAGAAGCAGCTTTAGTTTTTAAACACAAAAATGAGAGTATTTAATAGTCATCAAAGATGATGCTGCCTTTTGGCTGCAGTTGAGGACATACACTTGCAACTGACAGAGGCTTTTCGAATCCACTGTGTTTCGTTGGAATTTTTTTTTAAAGGTTTCTGCCTCTAGCTACAATTGTTGCTTAGTTAGAAGTATCTCTAGTATAAAACCTTCACTTTGATAAAATATTCTGAAAACACTAAAACTGGAAGAAACTCATAGAAGGAGAAAATCAAACTGATAGAAAGGGTAGGACATGAGAATTTCAGTCAACAAAGGTGGATTTGGCGCTAGGGAGAATGAAAATTTAATAAAGTCAACAATTCTGTTATTATATCACTGTTGCAAATGTCAAAGTGACATGTAATTCTCTAGTTTTAGTTTGCATAGGAATATGGAAATCACGTCGGAAAATCAGGCTGGACTGTGTGAGTCTGACAACGTAAGAATTGCCATACTAGGACAAGACCAATGGCCCATCTAAGCTGGAATCCTTTCTACAACTGAGATCAGCACTGAATACAAGGCATATGATAAAATGATCCATTACTTGTCATACACTCCCAACTTTCAGCAGTGATTAATCCTCCCATTCAGGACTAACAGCCGTACATGGAGTTATTTCCCACCCCTCCCCTGCCATCCAGCTATACAACTGGCCTTTGAAACATCCTATAGGAGAAGTAGGCAAACTGTGGCTCTAGAGCCACATGCGTCTCCTTTGGCCCCATTGTGGTAAATGGATGTGGTTTTCAGGATTAGGCAACATTTCCCACCCCTGCCTTACAGCAACAGGTTCTTTGTTGTCTGTGAAGTACTTTGTTTGGTTAAAGCCTTCTACCTATTAATTTTGTCAAGTGTCCCTATTTCTAGCATCTCCCTCTTCGTTTCCTCCACACCATTAACAATTTGACAAGACGCTCTCCCATGCAGCTCTTTTCAGTTTTACTACATTGTTTCTTAGTGTATGCACACTCGTACTTTCTTTTCACAGGCACCAGAAAGGCAATGGCATTGTGCTGCTACATCGCTTTAAAAATAGTGCTAATATCTATTATGTTTTATTCCTGAAGATAATTAGCATACTTGTTCTGAATTTGTCTGTCACGGCTGGGAAATCCATCTCTTTGTTTGTTTCACTTGGACATTCAGTATTTTGTTATTTGGTATGTCATTAACTTCGAAAGTATTATACAGTGGGGTTTTATATTTTTTAATGTGGATGGCCCAAATACAGCAATCACATTCAAAAATTCCACCAATGAAATTGTACTTAACTACCAAAGTGAAGTTAAAAAATATAAGTGCTAAAGTGATTAAAACGCCAAACACAAAAATAGTGAAATAAAGATTCCAAGTCACAAAATATGTATGGAAGCAAATACTGTTTCGTATCCATATTCACTTTAATGGGCCAGTGAAGCATTTTATTAATGAATTCATTCAATGTTTGCCCCACCCTGAGTAGTTAGGCTCAGGGAGGATTAGAACACATACAACTAAAAAAAAATCCACTAGCCCCCCCCCCACCAAATTTTTTCCTAACCCCTCCACCCAAACTTATCCCTGCGTGCCAAATCCCTGGCCAAGCAAAAAGGTCTTGCATCTCTTCCAGAAGACAAGCAGGCTCAGGCATAGATGGATCTCCAAGAGGAGGGTGCTCCATAATTGTGGGGCAGCCACCGAAAACACCTCTCTGCATGCCCTTGTTGTGAAAGCTTCACGGGAAGATGGTACTCACAAAAGAGCACTCCCAGCCGACCTCACTCAGAGGTCGCAACTGAACATAAAGGGAAGAGGCAGTCTTTCAGATACCTCGGGCCCAAGCCATTTAGGGCTTTAGAGGTCAAAACCAGCACATTGAATCGTGCACGGAAAGCAATTGGCAGTCAGTGTAGACTGGCATAATGTGCTAATGATGACCTGCCCCTGACAGAAGACAGGCTGCCGCATTCTACACCAACTGCAGCTTCCAAACAGTCTACAAGGGCATAGAGCACGCTACAGTAGTCTAGTCGAGGTTACAAAGGCATGGATGATGATGGTCAAATCTGAATCTGATAAAAAAGGTTGCAGCCTTCTCACCGGATAAAATTGGTGAGAAGCACTCCTGGCCATCACCGCAACCTGGCCATGCAGGTGCAACAGTGGATCCAAAAGGCTATGAACCTGAATGACCAAAGGAGGCCAAACTCCATCAATAGCAGGAGTTCCTATATTCCCCAGGGCACAAGGCCTGGCAATCACCACCACCTCGGTCTTGTCTGGATTTAGTTTCAGTCAACTCGTCCACATCCAATCCCCAAACAGCAGCCAGGCACTGGTTAAGCACTAAAACTGCAGTACCTGGGTCAGATGAAAAAGAGAGATAGAGTAGCATACTTACGGCACATCGTTCCAAATCTCCAAACAATCTCGCCGAGGGCCTCAGATACACAGTGAACAGGAGTAGGAACAAGATGGAACCCTGTATGACCCCACAAGGGAGTTTGGGAGGGGACGATGAGAAGCCGCCCATCACCACTCTCTGGTTTCTTCTAGCCAAGAATGAGCAGTTTTGAGGATTGAGCTGTACATTTGTAAACGACTCCAGGCAAGGATAATCTCTAACTGACATAACGAAGTTCCAATTGAGGCCTCAAGGCAATAGTATGATACACCAGGGTGAAATTCTAGCCCTGTGTTATTTTATACAAGGAGAGGAGAATAGATCACCACAAATGGGCCTTTCTGGTTTTAAAAACTAATTGGCCAGCCACCAAGTGATTTCAGTAGGGCCATGATTTCATTCTATGGCTCACTGGAAGGAGGTAAAACAAAAACAAGGACTTTCCTGTTTTGTCTGAAAGACACATTCACAAACTGTTATACTGCCATCAAATTATTATTATACATATAATATTATATATATATATATTATATATATATACACACACACACACACAAATTCACACATCTGCTCCTTAGTTCCTAACGGTGAAGAGTGCTAGACTGAAATTTAGCTCCTGTGCTTGTCTGTTGTCTTTGAACATTAAGAGGTCCTATGCTGACCACAGATGGCTGGTATACAGGTATGTGCATCAGCTGGAACAAGAAAACATTAGCTAAATTTACAAAATACATGGGGGCAGGAACATGAGTGAGTCCTTTGGCAAAGGAAGCTGGAAAGCAAGCCGCATGGCTGAAATGCCAAGCATCAGCATCAACAAAAGTCACTGCTGAACAGTTTCAACACTTTCAGCATAAAGCATCTGTGCTTATTTTTCCAAAGGATGACTGACCCACTAAGCAATTTTGTCCTCCAGAAGATAAAAAATGGATAGCTGCCTAAAAACAATTATTGGTGCATTTTAAAATTACACCTTGCAAAAAAGTCACTTACCTTGTACATAGCAGGAATTATCTGGTGCATTTTCAGCCTGTGAAACACAAAGACATCATAAACTGCTGAAACTGCTAGAACAGTCACTCCTTGCTCCTTCCACAGCATGCTGCACACAGCACATAGTCCTGTACCCGCAATCCAGCCCCAAGTGCTTGCTGAGTAGCTTCTTGTAGAGCAGTGTTTAATATAACACATCAATGAGAGCAGGAAGAAAAGACAGGCTCCGATGTCAGCCCTCCCCACGATTCCTGCCACCGCTTCAGTATGGATTGGATGAGAAGCAAACAGCAGGCCTGCAAGCAAGGTCCAGTATCCATCTCCAAACAATATCCGGGAGAAATTCGTGAAAAGACCTGTGACTGCAGCATGTAACAGAATGTTTACAAGATGGTAGCTCCATGGATCCAGTCTTCCAATAACATAGTTAAAGCGGAAAGAGAGAGTGCACAGAGGTCGGTAGGACTTATGGCTCCCACTGTGTGTAAGGAGAGTGCCCCAAAAATCATTGTAGAATATGTGGGTCCAGGGGGTTTCTGGCAGAAGATCCTGATTTGTCTTGATAGCTCGGCTATAAAAAATAAAAAATAAATAAAATAATCAAACACCACGAAACAAATTAGATGTTGTTACGATAGTCACGTTGCCACACTATTTTAAGTGGCTCATTTGTTTCTAAAGCTGCAGAAAAGGGAGTACATTATTTCAGTACTATTTTACTTTGAGTTTTGAATTTTTACTGGAGCACAAGAGGTGTTCGTGTTTGTATCTATTGATTTTTTGCTAAAATAAATTTCCATATAAATTGGCTTTTAAAACATTAGAACAGATGTTATGCTGGATCCATTAAATTAAACCCCCTTTCAATGACATTAATCTGAGTACAACCCAGAAGCAATCACTTAAGATCAGATGGGTTATAATTAAATTTTTAAAGAAATATGAACACTAAAACTGATAAACACTATGATTGAAACAATTGATCCTCCAGCAATTTTGAATCAAAACCCCAAATGGACTTTTATACTGAAATTTTAATTTAGATGTAAAAATTAATCTCACCAACATGGATCACCGATAACTAGTTGAAATCACTAGATGTATGCAATATTATGTTACTATACAGGAGAATTCGGATATGAAAAGAAACGCATAGTAAATTTGGATATTACATTCTCAATTAATACTGTACACTAATGGATAGAAGGCAGAATATTCAATTGCATACAGTTAATTCAAACTTTTCTTTGAATTCCTTAATTGTATGCACACCATTTGAGTTCTTTCGATCATCAAGTTTCAGGGTATTTACTACCAGACTAGTAAAAAAAAATTACTTAGAAACATCATGTCTTTGTGATCTGCATGACTTAATTCAGTGTAAGGTTGAGTATTTGACAGCTCAAAAAATATTTTGTCAATTGACTGGTCAAATCATGGTCAAGCATTAGTTTATTAGAAAAATGACAAAGACTTTAATCTTGACTAGGTTAGATACTTATGCTATTTACCAAAACGTTAATTAGTTTTTGTGAAACAATGAAATCAATTCTAAACAGCTTAGGACACAGGTATCCTGGTGTAGGCTATTGCCTCGTTTATAAAAGCCCAAAGTTTAAACACAGACTGCAATAATGAACCCACTGGTTTCAATGGCAAAATGGAGAAGAATTACACACATTTTGTTGCTTCAAGGTGTTTTGTTCTAACCAAACACAGAATGAGAAAATGGACTAAGTTGGAGTAAACGGTAGCAACTCCATATAAATACTCTAAATACCAGGCAGTTCAGTCGTTCCATTATCTAAACCACATTATGCTTTTAGACATGCTTGCTGCCTTCCTGCAGACTGAGGTTATGAGAAGGTCACCTTAAATCCTTTAAAGATTCAATAATTCATCAGATTTTTTTTTTTCCATTTCATGTTCTGTTTGCACTGTATATCAGTTTGCCTGCATTACTAGTGTTTCCTCAACCCCATGCACACTTTCTCATTTAATTGCTACTGCACGAAAACAGATCTTCATTTGGAATGCATTTATCATCCCCTGCGCTTCAGCTTTATTTGGAAATCAGAGTCCTCTGAGCTCTGCCTGCAATATCGATGTTCAGAGTCTAAAGTGACACAGAACTAGTAAGGGATTAGTGTACGCAGTCCAGGACTGCAACCGTTCTTGTGCATAACCAAAAAGGTACATAGCACCTCTGTCGGTATGAACTTTCTCCTAGGAAAGGTTGCACTAGCAAAAAGCAGCCACAGCCTCTCACAAAATAAAGGAGTCCAGTGGCTGGAAGATGTTTTGATTTAATGCATTCTTCGCTGAAGCCTCTTCAGGAATTAACACTATTCTCTCTCAAGAACCACAAGGAAAGTAAGGTGCAGCACTGGTATCATAGTTGCCCCTCCCCACCCACTCCGCCCCCCTCGTCAATGCTACGAGACGGAAAAAAACAGTAAACAACTTTTCTAGTTCAGGGCTATCAATCTGGTGGCCCGGAGGCCGGATTCTGCATAGTAAGGTTCCATCTGGCCTTAAATCCATTTTTTATTAGGTAACTGTATTTTTTGAAATAGAATAAATTTACAGAATGTCCTCATGTACATTTTTTTTCTCCAAATTCTGCATGTTTAACACACACAGTTCGTGAAAGGCTCAACTTCCCTTGAGTTACAGAAACAACATACACTGGTCAAACAATGAGAAATTCACGTGCAATCTGGCCAACAAGTGGGTACTTCAAATTTTTCTTTTCCAGTGAAAGCCATTCTCAATAGGAAAACCCAGAAACCAGCGTTTTGAATGTCAAAAGGTTCTCAATGACTTTGGCCATCTGCACAAGAAGCAGAGCAATCCAAAAATATTTGGCACTTCTCCTATGCAATGTATTTATAAAGACCTCCCCTCAGTCTCATGTAACTGAAGAACTTTCATGTTGCTCACTACCAGTTTGCCCACCCATAATGTGTCACCAAGCTTCTCATCTCAAGAAGTACACTTATTACTTAAAACAAAAAAGGCACCTATCACAGTCGAAAGGCATAAAATCGGTTTTGCAGTCAAAGCAATAAATCTGCAGAGCTCATTACATCAGATTTTCAAATGAAGGCCTTACAGGTAGTATTGATCACACAGTGGTTAAGTACAGAATCCAGCTGGCACCTCTGGAGTTTCAGAAAACATGCAGTGAATGCAAAAGAGATACATGTATTGGCAAATATCAGTCTCAACTGACAAATAAAAAACCAACGAACACTGGTTCCCAAATATATTTGATGGTCCAGTCATATCCCTGTCACAGCTCTAAAACTCTGATGAAAATTCCTCTAGATATTTCTAGTTACAAGTGAAGAGGATTCTGTTAATGGCTCAAGGGTATTAAGAAACCTAAATCATCAGAAGTTTCCTGCTTTTCAGGAAAATGGACAGTTATACAGGCCACTGGCTAAGCACGCATCAACTAGAGTTTCATTATTAAAAAATCTAATAAAAAACCTGTTTGATCTGCATCCTGTTGTATAATGAAAGACAAAAGTGTTGAACACAGGTTCTCATGTAAACAGATCTGAGCAAGGAAATGTTATGGCATTTTACAGCACTGAAACAACAAAAGGATGAAAAGCTTAGCTACTGCTTTCTGAAGACAGACCACAAACTACACAGATTACCTCAAAATAAGAAAGATCAGAGCGAAACTGCAGAAGTGTTCTCTCATACCTCCCTTTAAAAGCATAGATGATTTAAGTAAACTGAGAGAGAAATCTGAACTTAGATTAAAATTAAATACAGTTACAAAAATTGCTACAAAAATAGTAGTGATTTTCTTTCTCTCGGAAAGAGACAATTGGACTTCCAATTCCAGGTATGAGAAAATAACGCCTTTAGTCCAGGAGTTTGGAGGTTACCAGTTTGTTTTTTAAAAAACACTGCAATTTCATCAGAGAAGAGGAGACATCTGATCAATAACTATGTTTTTCAGAATTCTTTCTGCAGCAGAATTCAGAGATATTATATCATATCTCCCAACAGCCCCTCTATGGGTGCTGAATCTCACTGTCCATCTTTCAGGAGTGAGACACAAAAAGAATAGTATTCAAAACTCAGGCACCTCTTTCCTGAATGCCTCCCAGGAAAAGCACTTTAGGGAACAATTGGAAGAAGATTGGAAGAAGAAGAAGAAATTAAGTAGAATGATAAGTAGGAGAGCTTCTGTCCCTCTTTATGAGCTTGGAATGTAGGGAGTTGTGTGTGCACACATTTATGGGCGTTTTTAGCCGAGACCTCCTTTCTCCCGGACTTTTGAGTCGCAGAGAAACAAATCTGCGTGAGGGAGGGGCATGTTTAGACGTTTACCTATGAGAAGTCAGTCAGTCACCATTGGTAACAGCAGGTGCTGGGGAACTTGCGTATGCTTGGAGATTCAGACTTGCAAAACCTCAATATCAAGGTTTTACAAGTCTAGATTATGGGCGAGTTCCCCAGCGCCTGCTGCTTCAAATGGCACCTGGCCGATACCTGGTAGTGGGGGTGAATGTCTAAGTCCATCCCCAACCCCACACACAAGTTTATTTCTCCCAGACTCAGACGTTGGGGAGAAACGAGGTCTCATCTAAAAAAGCACTAGTATGCGAAGGAGTGGAGCTCGTTCGCCAAGAGGACTTTTTGGTTGTTCAAAATGCTGAAAGGTATGGTATATATAGCTGACTTTAGAAGGGTGATCTCTCTCAACAAGGCTTTTTCCGGTTTAGTTTTGTTATCTCTGCTAGTAATGAACCACCTTCCAGGCAATAAGCTTGTTCCTGCCTGGCCATTTCAGACAGAAGAAATTTTAGTACTTTTGTTCTTACTAACAAAAGATTAATAGCCAATGTTGTTCTCAGGAACACATCTTCTCTTGTTCCCCACAAAAGGTGTAAACTAGCTGTGGGAAACTTTGGGCAAAACGAGGCCCGTGGCAAGTTTTTATTTGGCCCCTTTCCAGTTCCTGGATCTGGCCCTTGGATCCAGTTCCTGCCTCCAACCACTGGGGAAAAAAACAGAGCTCAGGTTAAGGGATCAACTGAGAGCATGCACACATCAACAGGGATCAGATTCATGACACAAATTCATGATATGGGCCCACCTTTTCGTGAGTCTACCTCCTTAGTACCCCCACCCACAACTGCTATGCAACCCTTGGAGCTTGTGCTAATTTTCAAAGTGACCCCTGAGATGGAAAAGGTTCCCCACTAAGGATGTACATGGAGAAGGAGTGTTGTGTCTCCGGGTTTTGTGTGGTTTTATTTTTTAGAAAACTCTACTGTAGATAATGGAACACATTTTATACATTAAATGATAATACATAATGAATGGTAGATAACCTTTAAATAAATGATGTTGTTTTTAAAATAAAGGCATGTAGGCTATAAACACCTATGCGGTCCCGAAGTGGGAGGCAGCAGGCTCCTTGCCGCGCTCCCCTCAAAGAAGGGGACAGGACAGGGACTGAATTACCACCCTCGGGTGTTGCAAAACCCCCGGGGCGAGAAAATCGCTGCACAGTCGCTATGGGCGGGAAACTGAGAACCCTGGCAGATAATGGGGCAGGCCCCACTCCTTGGTTCCTCCACGGTTCCAGCCTCAGTTGCAGACTGGAGCCAAGCAAGCAACACTCACCCACCCCTCCCCATACACTGTGGGTCTTTACTGGTCGCCAATACTGGGGCTAGGAAGGAATTTTTAAGGGAACCCTAAATGGTCCAACAAGACATGTTTCTTGTTTTTTGCCTTCCTCACAATGCGGGGTAATTGATTCAATTGGCTCACCCCTTTTAGGATTCAAGGGTGGTGTTGTGCCTGATCTTTAACTTTGTTGCACTCTTGCAGGGGTTCCAGTACTGCAGTTTAGAGGTTAGAATAGAATTAGGATAAGTACAATTCATCTCCTTAAGAGAGGGCTCCTTAAGTCCGCAAAAGCAGGGTACAGCAAGCAGAGGGGTAGCCTCCCTGGGAGGGGTGACCAGTGACGGTGATAGGGGTGAGTATGGTTCCCAGCCTGCAGGTACCTTCCTCCTTAGTCTGGTCCGGAAGGACTTTGGTTCCCCTTACCCGTGGCCTGCGCCACAGAAAGTGGGGTGGGAGGTGGGGTGGAGAAGAGAGACATTGTGCTTGAGAATAGGGTGGTAATAGAAGGTATATCAAAACCACCCCTGTGTTTCTGGCTTGTTGGACAGTTAAGTACTGAACCAGAATTGGCTGGAGTGGCTGCAACTGAGTAGAGCTGGGGGAAGCAGAGCTGCCTGGAAGCCCCAGAGCTCATTGGCTCTGTTCCCAGGTATTTATTCAGGGGCAGGGGCCACTTTGGGCATGTGCCCTTAGGCACCAGCCGAAGGGTGACGTCCAAAGGGTGTCGCCTGTTGGCTGGGCCCATTTGCTGGTGTCACAGTGGCAGTGCCCTACCCCCTACCCGGACTGGGAGAATATTGCTCACCGAGGACCTGGAGGAGTGATTGCAGGTGACCAGTGGATTGTTCATCTTTGACTTTACTTTGGTTGACCGTCGTGGGGGTGCCTGGTTTTCCACAAACAAGGCCTATGGACTCGTGTCCACGGCTTAGATAGTGGCCGTGAGCAGACCAGCCTGTTGTGCTGGGGTCCTCCTAGGTATACCCACCTCCCTGGGGTGGAGCACGCCAGATTTTGATAAACTAGACTCTCCTGTTGCAGACAAAGAGTGCTATTTCACTCCAGTTTCTTGCAGCCAGGTGGAGGTGGGATTACTATTGGCTTTACCAGGGTGACTACTAGGAGCAATGGAATTAAGATCTCGAGTGAGGCGCTCCTATACTAGCTTGGCTGCTGAAATTGAACAGGCTGCGAAACTAGACAGGGGTCCAGTGCAGTCTAATGTGACCCAGTTTTTCCCTCCAGCTAGTAACTTGGGAGCCAACGCTGAGGGAGCTGAGATCAGCTCGGAGGCTTTTCCCCCCAACTTAACTAGGGATGAACCTAGATCTGACAGCAACCTTGCCAAGGTATGGCATCAACTACTGGTGCTTACCTCTAAACTAGATGATCATATAGTCAGACAAGAAATTGATATGGACACTTGATTCGAGGAACTGGAGGAAAAATATGATCAGGCCTATGATATCCATGAAAGTGCTGGTGGGAGGGTTGTGGATGGAGTTCAGTAAGATGAATGCAACTGTCTCATCCGCCCCCTTGTCTATTTTCCACGATGCAGCTACCCAAACTCTATCAGAATGACTTATTTCATTAAGGCCACAGGGTAAGGAGAAAGCACTCTCCTCTGTCTCCACAACAGGGATAAAGACATCCGTTTCACTGAAAACTTTAAAGGTTCCTCTAGATCCTCCTCCCCCACCCCCAAGATTACATGCTGCAATCAAACCATCAAGTGGACCTATTTTGTGTCCCCCATTACGTACCAACCTGGCTAGTCCTGTGGCAACCCTGAAGGGAGTTTCCCTTTCTGAGCCACAGCGTAGCTCCATGGTCTTGTCCACAATCCTGAGAGAGCCCGACAAGGCATTATCTGAGAATCCTCATGTTAGGACCTACCAGGATAATCAGTTAACTGGCAAGAATGGCCAGACTAAGGCCCCTATCAGCCAGCTCTCCTTAAAGTATGGCCACAAGACACCCATGAACGCTGGGCACCATGTATTCTTTTTCATTTTAATAAGAAAAGACTGTTTAGTTTTCTAACCAATGATTTGCTGCTTTTGACACCTCTTTTACATTTTCTGTGTCAGATTATGGGAGTGGGGATTAGTCCTAGAAAGGTGGTAAGTTTTTCTCCCCTTCTGAACCGAGGTCGGTTCTTGAGGTGAGAAATGGCTTTTAATTCCTCGGGGCTAGTTGCGTAACTTTGGGCTGCACGGAAATCCCTTAGGACCACAGGGATTTATATATCACGGGTGGAAAATAACGTGGCACATGCTATTCTCCACATATGTACCCCCACTTGGCGGAGGGGGGGAATAATGACACCAGTACTGTTCCCTCTCAGTCCAGTTGTAGCCAATCTGAGATACATCCTGATTTTATAGCTGAATGGGACCTTGTGGATGCTACCGGGCAATATTGTGAATTTAGCCCGCCGCTAAATCCTAATCCCAGATTTTCTAGGGGTGGGAGGAGGAACTCTTCCAGCGGAGCTAATTCCCCAAGGGGGATATTGGAAATAACTGTGCAGGTAGGCAGGATAAAAACATTAGAAATAAGGGGAGAAAGCAACAAGAGGCCTGTGAGGTAGAGGAGGATAATGTGTCACTATCAGAGGGCTGGAATCCCCCCGATTGACTTGGCCAACATTCCGGGAATTCCTCTGACCAACTGAATATCGTGCAACGAGCTTCACAAGTTAAAATGAGGAATATAAGACAGGGTATTCTGACATTAATATCCTGAAATGTCTCTGGCTGTAAGATCAAATGCAAGTTCTAGATTGGCATGATTTTTTGCTAACCTATGATATAGTTGCCCTTCAGGAGACTTGGTTATCACAGGATGAGACCCTCCAGATTTCTGGATTCTGTGCAATAACTCAAGGAGGTGTTAGGTTAAGTGCAAAAGGGAGAGTTTCTGGTGGGTTAGCTATATTGGTAGCAGATAAGAACACTGGTTCTTTGTCAGTCTTACAGTTTTTCCGGCAAGAAACCCTTTTAGTTATGGTAGACATCACTTCAAGTGTAAAACTGATACTGGTAAATGTTTATATCCCCCTACCTCATCACCCTTTTATGACTCCACTATTTGGAAGGAACTGGAGAGATATATACTAAGGCTAGGTGACCAATACCCCTTGGCTAAGATCATTGCTACGGGGAATTGGAATACTAGAATAGGGATTGCTACCCAGTCTATAGCCGATGACCGTGATGAGGTCTATACTCTGCCTAATAGAATGTCATCTGTTCTGTTCTGATGCAAAAGATTGTATGATTGACTTTGGCGATTTCAGACGTTACGTTTTCGGCATTCACCAGTCAACCTCAGTCAAACGCGGTGTGTGTGTGTGTGTGAAATAGCCATGCACATCTGTTCGCTCGCATCCAGATGTTCACCATAGTCAAACGCGGCCCGGGGTGAACCTCACGCTTCGTGAGGTTGGGGTGGGAGGAGGTCCAGAAGTGTGGTAAATGTTCACCACGGCAGGGGTGAATGAAAAGTAACTTCTGAATGGAAACCCCCAGCCACGGTGAAATGACCACGGGCCGTGGTGATGGCACGCAGCATCGCTGTTAGGCAACCAACAACAAGCGGCGCACGGAGGAAGATTTAAAGGGCAGGCAGCAGTAGGGGAACGTGGTGGAGAAGTCGTTGGAGTGGAGGCAGGAGGAAATGGAGCGAAGGATGGAGCGAGAGGGCAAGGAGGAGGTGCAGCAGCAGCAGCAGGAGGGGGAACCCGGTCCAGCGGGGGACACCCAGCAGCACACGGGGCCACCCCGGAGAGGGTAAAGCTCGCAACTGAGAGCAGGTGGGTCGGAACAGGGGACTGGAGGGGCACAGGAGGAAGGGAGGGAAGGAACACAGGTAACATGAGCATAACCGGCAGTCCCCATTGTACCCCATACAGACCAGCAAGAGGGCATGCGCCCCAGAGGAGGCAGAGGGCAGAAGGTGACAGGGACAGGCGGCGGAGGCCACGGAGGAGGTGGTAGCGGGGGGGCCGGTACCCTGGCGCCGGTACCACGGGGGGGGTCATTGGGGGCTCCAGGAGACCCACGACCTTATTGCTCTCTGGGCGACACCTGAGATGCAGGCGGAGCTTGCAGTTAATGCCCGGAATCAGCAGATGTTCGCCCAGATAGCCACGGAGATGGGAGAGGCCGGATACGACTGTATGCCCATGCAGTACCGGACCAAAATGAAAGAACTCAAAATGGGTTACAAGGATATATCTGACAACAACCGATGCTCAGGGCAGGCAACACATGCCTCCCCCTACATGGATACGCTGAGCAGGGTGCTGCACCGCAAGGGCTCCATAGTGGCCCGGCACCTGGGAGGAGGGGGCACCCGGGAGGAGCGGCCTGCTCAGGATAAAAAAACACACCCCCTTGCAGCCGGAGGTCCTGCCGCCTGTCACCAACACCAGGGAGGAGATGCCAAGCACCTTGGGCACATGCGTCCGACACTCCCCCAGCCCAACATCCAGAGAGGCCACACACGCCCCAGCAGACTCCGAGGAGGTGGAAGGGGAGGAGAAGACGGTCACCCTGACACTCGCAGCCTGCCGACCAGGAGACCGGGCAGACACCAGCCCCAGAAACCGACCAGCCTCTGAGGGAACGGACACCAAGGGAGCAGGTAAAGGCAGGACAGGGCACACGCACAGAACCCAATGGGAGGGGGCGACAAGACGGTGGGAGGGGAAGGGCCATGACAGTCCCTCACAGCCCCAACAGCAGGGATGGGCTATGGGCAGAGGGACCGGCAACAGAGATGGTCAGTGCCCATGCAGGGGGGAAGGAGTACCCAGAGCACTGTGACAGGAGGAGGAGAGGGCAGGGAACAGCACCCCACAGTATGGACTGATCCCTACCTCGCTCCACAGAGCCATGCCAAGCATGGGAGGGCCGAACAGAGGATACGGCTCTCCCGCCGTTCGTAACGCCAGGAGGAGGATGCGGGAGCACCGTGCGCGGGCGCGCAGGCGGAGGAAGCATCTAGCCCAAGTGCTCGTCTCTACCAGCACGAGGCAGACGGAGGAGATGCTGGCGGCCGTGAACCGCCTGGAGGAGGGAACAACAAGAGCACTACAGCAGGTGAAGGGGAGAGACAGGGCGCTGGTGGCCAAGATGAGAAAGAACAGGCGGTGGCTGAGGCGGGATATGAACAGACAACTGGAGGCACTCCAGGCCCACTCGGACCGGCAGGACCACCGGTCCGAGGAGCTGTCATGTAAACTCAACCACTCGCTAGGGCAGGGCACGTCCCTCCTCCTGCAAGCCAGGGCCTTGAGTGCCTTCATAATGGCAGCAGGCCCGCCGGGGGCCATGCCAGCGCGCTGACACTTGCCCTCTCCACCCCCACCAGCCGCAGTGCAAGCCCCACCAGCACCGCAACACCCGCAACCCCAACTGCATATGGGACCGCGGATCCGGGGACCCATTCCCCCTCAGCACAGATGCCAGCAGCCAGACCGCCTGGCCCCGAGACAGCCACAGCTGACACGAGGGGGCAGGAGGGGCAGGGAGCTTCCAGAGGCGGTGGACAGGGGGCCGGCGCTGGGACCTCGGGTCTGGCGCCTGACAGTACCTCCACCTCGGACGAGGGGGGGTCGGTTGCAACTGCCATCACAATTGGTAGGGGGAGGGGAAGGGCAAGGGGCACCAGGGGCAGGGCAGCATAGGGGACTGTTAACTGAGGGGGCACCCGACACCACCGGGCGGGGGAGGGCTGGGCACATGGGCCCAATGGTGTACCAGGGTTCTGGGCGGGAATGGGGGAGCACATTAATAAATCTTTGACACACCTTATTCCATCCAAGAGCTTTATTCCATGCATTTACATTGCAACAGCAGCAGCGATGTGGCTGCAGGCACAGTGCCCTCTATGTTCGCAGGGTCCATGGTGACACGGGCCTCAGGGACAGGACAGGCGCTCAACGTGACGTTCTAGCACTGCCCTGATGCGCTTGGCATAGCAGTACTCACGGGGGTTGGGTACGTCGGCATACAGCGGTACCGGGCCGGGCAAGCGGCGTGTGGGGGGGTTGTCAAGAGCTGCGCCGTCGGTCTCGCATATGTTGTGGAGGACACAGCAGGCTCCGATGACGAGGGAGGAGGTCTTCACCGTAGAGTCCAGCCGGCCGGCTAGGCAGCACCAACACTGCTTGAGGGCACCGGAGGACCACTCGACCACGGTGCGAGCGGTGCTGAGGCGGGTGTTGTACTGCTGCTGAGCTGGGGTGACTGCCACAGGAAACGCCTTCATCAACCATCGCTTCAGAGGATAGGCCAGGTCGCCAATGATGCATGGGGGCATCATCACCCCCTCGATGCGGGTCATACGCATGTCAGCGAAGTCCCCCCTGTACATGTGGGCAAACAGCAGGGAGATTGTGAGGATGCGAGCGTCATGACTGCGGCCAGAGTGCCCGGTGAAGATGTCAGTAAAGCGCCCCCAATGGTCCACCAGGCCCTGGAGTTCTAGCGAATGGTATCTGTGCCGATTGATGTACTCTGCCTCATCATCGTCCGGGGTGCCATCGATCATCCCCAGACAATTGGGGAAGCCCAGATCAAAGAAACCCTGCATAACGTTGGCCTGATCGAAAAGCTGGATCACACACTCCATTAGCACTCCCTCCACCGCCTCGCAGAAGTCCCGCACTATACACGCCACAGTTGTGAGCCCCACTCCAAGGTGCTGTGCAATGGAACGGCAGGAGTCAGGGGTGGTCAAGGCCCACACAGCGATGGTGACCCGCTGTGGCACAGGAATGGGATCCCGCATATCGGTCCTGAGGGGCTCAAGCCACTCCCGCAGCCGCTCAGCCAGTAGCATGAGGGTGCACCTGTCCATTCTGAAGTGTCTGACCCAGGTGGCATCATCCCACAGTGCCAGCACCCTCTGCCACCACTGGTGAGCCCTCGGCACGGCCCATGCACACCTCTGGGTGGGCATTGCAAGCTGCAGTGCTAGGCGCCTGGCAGCTCTCTCCCATGTGCCCCTGGACAGCAGGGCCCTGCTGCCGGCTGGAAGGTTGTTTGCCCGTAGCATCGGCATGCTGTAGGTCAGTCCAAGACGCCGTGCTGTCCCCAGGGCTAGGACCCGTCAGGCCCTGCAGTTAGTGTGGCAGGTGTGTGCCCCAAAATGGCCATGTACCGCTGGTTCGCCTACATCCTGTCTAGCTCATCCATGCTGATCCCCACAAGCGCCACGTGCTCCCGGAACCATTCCATCACCGCCTGCAGCAGGGCCAGGCGAGCTCCAAGCTGTGTGCGATCCATCCCAGCAGGTGTGGCTGCTCTGTTGGTTTGGGCCGCGCCTGGGGAAACGTGTGCTCGCCACCGCCCCTGACCGCACACCTGTGCCTAATATACCTACGACTCCGAACTCCCACCCCCAGGGGCCGTTGGGTGCTCACAGGTGGCCGCACAGCCCGACTAAAGGGCTGGCGGCCCTGGAGCTCTCCCCTGAATGGGGGACCCACCAGTGTCGGTGGCGAGGGGGCGGGGGTTCCCCTTGGTGCCACTGTGATCCCCTGGTAGCGGCTGCAGGGCCAGCATTGGGGGTGCCCTGTCCTGCCTCCCCCCGACGTAGGCTCCCTGGGCTGTGGTTCTCCCTGTGCGTGCTCTTGCTGGAGTTCCTATCTCATCTAGCAGGTGTGTATGTGTGGGGATGTTGGCCTTGCGTGCCTGCAGCTGTGCGATGCCCACTCCCTTCACCTTCCTCCATAGTGCCCCATTGTTCCTGTCATGCCATTATCTGTTGGCCTTGGTGGTCTCTGTCTGCCTGTGGAGCCCCCCGGCCCCGCATCCCATGCTGCCCCCATGTCCGCTGCTGCTCAGACCCTCCAGGAGCTGAACCATGGCGGCTGCATTTCAGCCCGAGGTCCCACTCAGCAGCTCCGGGGGCTCCGCCCAGCCCTGGACCGCTCGCGAGAGCATGGCCCTTTGCGATCTGTGGCGTTCGCCCATTGTTCAGCACTGCCTGCGCTCCTTGCCCACCCGGCCCAATGCCTATCATTGTCTGAGTTTTGGTATGCTGACCCAAGATTCCCCAAGCCCACTTTGGCTATGTAGCGACCGCTGATGAATGCCACGTGCAATGTGAGGAGTTGCGGCTCACCCCCTTCCCTGAGGGACGCCTACCATCCACGGTGGGGGGGCTTGCGGCATGGAGTCCCGCTGAGACAGCCTCTGCCCTGTGTGTGTCTGCCTTCCCAGGATATGCTACCTGTCTGAGTGAGGGTGGCCCTGCAGTGGCCGTGTCCTACTTCATCAGCGTGCAGGGTGCTCTTGGGTATCCACGCTCCCGCGGTGCTGCCTACTACCTTCTGCTGTAGCTGTCTCACCTGCCCTGGCCTCCTGCGGCTGATTATGGAATGCCCCCCACCCCCTTTGGACCAGAGCTGGCGGCCCTTTCGGAGGTGTGCAGCCGTTCTGATGTGCAACTCGGGATGAGCTGTGCAGATCCCTTTGAGGCCTTCTACCTGATGTGCTTTCACATGGCCACCCGGGGCTTTTGCCAGGGTCTGTGGCAATGGCCCCGCTATGTGCACCTGTTGCCATTACTGCCCCCTCCACCCGATGGTAGCCCCAGCAGCTGTGTCTAGGGAACACCGGCCTCTTCTGGCAGCCGGATGTCTCCTCAGCACATTTCTTCCGCCTGTGGCCTGGGTGCTTTGTCCCCCGCCTTCTGCCTTCTTGGGACTGATGGACCCCCTGTGACCCGTCTCCGCCCGCTCTGTGCCCTATCGCCTTGGATCTGCGGGTGCCGCTCCGGGACCCTTCGTGTGGCATCCTGTGGACATGTTGCTGATGGCCCTCTATCTCCGTGAGCTGCCTCCCCAACCCTTTGCGCCCCACTCTCCTGTCCCTGGACTGGTGGCCCCTGTTCCACAGGGCAGGGCCTGCTCCCTTGCCTTGGTGTCCTTTGACCATGGACCTACCTTCCATCTACCTCCTTGTTTGCTTTGGGGATTGTGTCTGGGTGGCCCCCTTGCCCTCCCTCACCTGGGTGGGCGGGGGTTGGTGTTTCCGTGCCTTTGTCCAGTGCCTCCCCTCCCACACTGGGTGTGCTTATACTCCGCACGCTTGTTATGTGGCATTAGGTTGTGCTTGGTCCCCCCACTCCTGGACTGGGCCCCGCACCCCCCTTGCAGCTGCCCCTACTCGTTTATCCTTGCGCTCCCACGCTGTATGCCTTTTAGCCGGGCCATTGCCGCTTGTGCCCTCAATAAATGGCTGGTGTGCTTCACTGTGCCTGGTGCTGCCTCCTTACTACTTGGTCTGCTTGGGTTCCCCTTCCCCTTTGCCAATGGGCCCGTCTTCTCCCCCTGCTGCTGGTCTGTCCGTGCCGGCCCCTCTGGGCTCCCCCTCCTCCCGTGCATCAATGAGGTCGGGGGGGTTCCCTGTCCGCCTCTGGTGTGTGCTGACGTGGAATTCCGTGGGGTTTTCTTCATCAGTGCCTCCCTCTGCCCCCTTGCTCCGCTCCCCTTTGTTGTGCGGGTGTGCTGCTTCGTTTGTGTGTGCACTTTTCGGTTTGGAGTGTGCACGCCTTCCATTCAGTCACTATTTGGAAGCGCTGTTCATGCTGCCTCTCCCTCCAACCCCTCCCTTCGTGTTTCCCTTCCCTGGGCGGTGTACACGGTCTTCTGTGGCTTCATTTGCCCTCCGGCAGCCATGTTTGCGTCTGCGTGACCCCGTTGCATTGTGGGGCTCCCACCGTGGTTCTCGCCACCATGTCACTTCTGTTGTGTTCCCCCGGCCCGTGTTCTCTCCGGTTGGCCCCGGGCGGTAGTGCCGCCCCCTTCACATCTGTTGGGGCCGCGCATCTCACCCCGGCCCGTGGTGAATCCATTCACACCGGGGTGGGATTCACTGTGGTGAATTTAACCACGTAACATCTGAAATCACCCTTTATGTTAGCCCTGGACTTTATAGTTATCAATGGTAGAACAACCAGGGATGTTAAAGGAAAGTTTACTTGTGTGGGCCCCCAGGATAGAAATATTGTAGATTTCATCCTGCTGCATGTGGGGGACTGGGATATGGTTCAGGATTTTGAAGTGGTTGTCACAGAAATAGAGATGTTTATAGCTATTAGAAAATTGAAGTCCAATAAAGCCCCCGGGGGTGACTTCATTATTTATTGCAGAAGTGTTTAAAACTAATCGTTACTGGTGGGCACATCTTCTCGCCAAATTTTTTACATTAATTAATTAAGTAAAACAGGTCCCGAGGGAGTGGGGCCAAAGTATTATTATTCCCTTCTTTAAAAAGGGCGATCCTAGTGATCCAGCCTGCTATCGCCTAATAAGCCTCTTGCCAGTCCTGGGGAAACTTTATGCTAGAGTCCTTGCCTTCAAGCCTGGACTAATGGTCATGATTTGATTCCTCCAGAGCAATCTGGCTTTAAGGTGCATTGCTCGGTAACGGACAATTGTTTTCTTTTGATGCACCTGATCCAGAAATAGGTTTCCATTTGCTCTTCCAGGCTATACCTTGCCTTTGTAGATCTGAAGGCGGCTTTTGACTCTGTACCCAGGACCCTACTATGGCTAAAGTTAATTTCCCTGGAAATAAATAAGGACTTACTATCTCTAATTATACAACTTCATTCTGACAATAAGGCAGCAGTTAGAAAGGATATGAGTGGCAATTGTACACAACAGTTCTCAATTCAAAAAGGGTTTGACAGGGTTGCCTATTAGCCCCCCTATTGTTTAATGTGTATCTTAGTGACTTGCCAGTTATGCTTAGGCAGAATAACCATGATGCACCTAAAATTGGTACATATCTTCCAGTACTGCTCTATGCGGACAACCTAATTTTAATATCACAAACTAGGAAGGGTTTACGCAATTTAAGTAACTCTTTAGATTACTACTGTAGTATAAATGGACTAGAGATTAATTACTCCAAAAGCCAAGTGTTAGTCTTGGGAAAGGGTGTGGAAAACTCCAGGTGGAGGACCCAGAAGGGTGAAATGGTACACCTATCTAGGAATGATTTTTACCAGGAAGCTTTCGTGGAACCTTTTTGTTCAACATCAGAGGCAGAAGGCGGACCAGGTAGGCAAGCGTATTCTGAAAATGGCTAGGCTTTCAAAGATTATCCAGACCTCCGAAATCTTAAAGGTATACAGGGCTAAGGCACAGTCAGTTATACTCTTTGGCATGGAATTACTGCCGGTCGCATGTAGAGAGAAACTTGAGATTTCACAGAATAAGTTCTTAAGAGGACTACTGGGCACCCCCCTATCGGTGCCAGGAACAGTGGTCAGAGCTGAGACAGGAATTTTTTCAATCCAATCTCTGGGTAAATAAGCGATTTTGTGGTACTAGCTAAGACTTACTAATCAAAGGACTGGCACATTATTATATTACGCCCTGAAAGAAGAACTTGAGTATGTTGGCACATCAAGCTATTCTTGGATTGTACAAGTATTTGCCAATCTAGCTGATTTGGGGTTGTCCAGCCAGGATTTTGAAGGGCTTACCCCTCACCAGCAAAAAGGCCTGCTACAATCCAGAGTTATAGATACTACTTGCCAGGAGGATTTGGCTGAATTACAGAGGTGGGGGGCTGCACCCTGGTTAGTGCAGAATAAAAACCCATTTGGGCTGGAAGGTTACTTAAATGATATCCCCTCCTGCGATTTACGCAGGACTTTTACAAGGATGTGATTCCACTTGCTGGAGTCTGCTGTCTTGCAAGGGAGATATAATGCTATTCCAAAAGAACGCCGCCTATGCCCATATGGCTGTGGTACGCAAGAATCTCTTGATCATATGTTGCTGAGCTGTTCTTTGTATAATGATATACGGGACCTGTGGATCACTCCGCTATTTGGGGGTAAGGGAGATCTAACCACTGCCCAAAAAATGAGTATACTCCTGGCCCCCCAGAAAGACGAGTATTATTTGCCTATCGCGACATTTGCTTGGTTGCTGGCTAGGAATCGGAAATCTATGCTTGCGGACCTAAAACTGACCAAGTAACTGATTTTATATACAAACAGGTAGTCTGGGAAGTTGGAATACCTCCCAGACAGTGGAGAAGCAGACTGGTATAACTGGAAGGGAATTGAATGCCTAATACCATTATTTCATAGATGCAAGTTTGTAAGTATGTTTTAATACTTAGCAGAATGGTACGGCTATGTCATTGTTTTGGAAAGAAATAAGATGTACCTCCTTATGTATCAGTGTGTACACTATGTTCTGGGATTTGGCTTGGTCACCCCATTGCTCTGAAGAAGAGTAAGATCACTTACTCATTTCTTATGTTTTCATGTTTTTATATGTATTGTTTATATTTGTTGTATATATTTGATTTAGGTCAGGGCGAAAGCCAGTGCCTCAATAAACTAAACTAAACTAAACTACTGAACCAAAATTGCAGTACGTGATTTCCCCCACCTAGTCTAATTATGATTGACTTTAATAAAGAGTGTGGCCATTTAAACACAATTCTTGGTGTCCTGTCTCCTTTGGGATGCATCGACAAAGGAGAATGCAAAAGCAATGCACACACCCTGGTACAATAGGACACGCACACACCCAAGCCCTCTGGTTCCCCCTTCTGACCCAAGATTTCCCAAGCCCACTACAGGGAGACCAATTGGGGGTGCTCTGTGTGCTGCCCTGGTATCAGTCCCCATTTCCAGGGGGACTGATTAGCGCTTTGCACACAGCTAGGAAGAGGTTTCCCTGCTCCCCTCCCCACTTACACAATGTAGGGCCGGGTCCCACATCAACCATTAACATGGCAGGAGAGGATAAGAGCAAGCCTCCCGATCTCACAGATTAGTGACACTGATAGCAAGATGGTGAGTGAGGCTTAGAAATTGTGTCATGATAAATTCACAAAAGCTGGCAACACTGGGAACCCAAAATCCAGGAGAAATGCTCTGGATTTGGGGTTCCTCCAAAAGGAACATTTCTGTTGAAACGTGGGTTTATCAGAACCCAGATTGCATACCCCTATTCACCACCCCTGGTGTAAATAATATCAAGAAGATGAGATACCATAATTGAAACCCATTTGCAGGAAGAAGCCAATAAGAGGAGGCAGACAGGAAAAGGGGGGTAGGGGGGAGAGAGAACAGTCCTGAATGACGGAACCAATTATAATTAGATGCCTGAACACACTGGCCTTTAACAGTTGGGAAAGGGAGGAAATAGAAATGGAAGACAGAACTCCAGACAATTAAGCTTCTTTCTAGATGTGCTTATTAATTCACATTGTAAATAAAAACGATCAACATGAAAAAATTTAAATCACATCTCACAGCAGCATGTACAAGAAAGCTGTTGCTAGGAGCAGCTACCACCAATTCCTGAGAGACTGACAAACTACAGCATCAAAAGGTCAGCTGGCCTTAACTGCAAGGACATTCACTACACCCGCAACTTACTCATAGTTGTACATGTGCTGTTAGCATTACATATCTTTTTTCATCTTCAGATCTCCCTTCTCTCTCACACACACACAAAAGCAGAAACACTGGTTAACTTTGCTACAGTCAGTGATGCTACACTCACTGATACTAGCCAATTCAAAAGCAATTTAAAGAACAGCTTTTCTTAACACTTTGGAAAGCACTGCCGACACACACTAAGTGGCTCCTGCAATTAAAACGTTTAGTGTTCCGCAACAGGAGTAAGTAATATTACTAGTTGGCTTTATAGGAGAAAGTCTAAAATAAAAGAATCTAGAAATCCCACATTAGCACCATCTTCTCCACCACTCTTCACAAATAGTTTACCTTTGGGTTGCATCTTGCAGATTAGTCTCATCTTGCTAATGGATATAGGAGAAACTCCCCAAGGGCATTTGCCACTCTAAAACAGAACTGTAAACTTTGCTCTCTCTAAAAGGCAGCAGGTCACAGAGGAAAGTCATCTTTCATAGCTCAAACACAATAGGCGCTTTTTTTCCCTCTCTCTTTCCACGAGCTGTACATAAGGCTTGCAGACTCAGGAAGAAAACCTACCTACATCCATTTTTAATGCCTGCCTATTTCGCATGCCCCAGGAGGATGGCTATATCTTGCTCATTCAATCAGAAATTGATTGATTTTTTTAAAAAAATTGAACCATCAACATGTTTGAAAATTAAAGTTTCATAAAAAGACAAAAACTCATGGGAAAACACTTCTGCTCCCAGCCAAATAAAAATATCTAGGTCAAAGTACATGACACTGATTCTTCTGTGTATTTGCATACCCAGGAGTACGACTAGGACAAAAACAAGATTGATTCAGAAAGAAAAAAAAAAAGTGAAACATCCACCAATTCACAGAATTAACAGACTTCTTGAAATTTAACACCTATATGTCTTAAACTTGTGTGCAACTGCTAAACTGATCCAGGTGTTATCACCAGCAGGAAAAAAACAAAACAAAACCAGATGAATATATTTGAGTGATTCAACACATTACACCATGTGTCCAGGCCTCAACATTGCTAATGATCTCCACATGTTATGAATGAAAGTCAGTATTCGACATACAGAATTCTCTCTTACTAAAGAAAGAATTCTTGCATACACACACGACGCTGTCGGACAGGTTCAGCTCATCTTACATAGATATAAGCTCAGCAGCATTGTTCTACAAGTTAGGTTTCATTAGCTACCTCTGGTATCATCTGCAATTCAGACTTCTGCCACTAAAACTATTGGGATATGCATGCATTTTGGTATAAATCAGAAAACTATCCAGTGTATATAAAGTCTGAATGATACATGTCAGCATCTGCACATTAAGCCAATTCATTCAAGTGCTTAAGTACCTACAGTCACCAGGAAATTATTCATTATGATTATATATTTCTGGCTGAAATGAAGTAAAGTGATGTTTGTATTGAAGTTCATTCAATCTCAATCACCCCAGAACGTAAAACATGGGAAAAATTCCAGACGACTGAAAAACTGATTGCAATACTATTCCAAACAAAGAAAGAATACTTACACCAGCTGCCATTTAAGGGCACCCGGCTAAGTTTTTTTTTTTTTTTTTTTTATATAAAGGTGGTGATCAGGACAGTGAGAATGACTATGAAATGCTAATGGAGATTAGACAGGCTATTAAAGTTGGAAGTGCAATAATACATGAATGATTTAAATTACCCTAATATTGACTGGGTAAACATCTCTGCGGGGCGTACTATGGCGGTAAAATTTCTAGATGTCGTAAAGGACTGCTTCTTGGAGCAACTGGTCATGGAACAAACAAGAGGAGGAGCTACTTTGGATCTAATCCTAAGTGAATTGAAGGTGTAAGGGGTAATGGTGGTGGAGCTGCTTACCAATAGTGATGACAATATAATCAAATTCAACTTACTTACAGGAGGAAGAATTACAAATAAAACTACCATACTACTATTTAACATTAAAAAGGGGAGCTATGCAAAAATGAGGAAACTAGTTAGAGGGAAACTAAAAGGAGTAGTTGCAAGTATTAAATGTCTGCAAGAAGCATGGAGTCGGTTTAAACACATCATCTTGGAAGCCCAGATTAAATGTATTCCACAATTTTAAAAAAGGTAGCAAGAGGACCAAACATCTGCTTGTGTGGCTAAACGGTGAGGTGAAGAAGGCTATCAGAGCCAAAAGATGTCCTTTAAAAGATGGAAAGCTAGTCCTAATGAAGAAAATAGTAAAGAGCAAAAGCATTGCCAAATTAGATGTAAAATGTTAATAAAGGCAGGCCAAGAAGGAATTTGAAGGAGTGACGTGCTAAAAATGCAAAACCTAAAAACATTTTCAAGCACATCAGAAGCAAGAAGCCTACTAGAGTGTCAGTTGGGCCGTTAGGTGACCAGTGGTGAAAGGAGCGCTCAGGGAGGATAAGCCCATTGCAAAGAAGCTGAATTGATTCTTTGCTTTGGTCTTCGCTGCAGAGGATGTTGGGGGAGATACACACAATAATTCCGGCGTGGGTATGTGATAAATCAGAAGAGCCGTCACAAATCAATGTGACTATGGAAGAGGTTCTAAAGTAAACTGACAAACTAAAATAGGAACAAATTACCAGTGCCAAATGGTATGCACCCCAGAGTTCTGAAGTAACTCAAGTGGGACAGTGCAGACCTACTACTGGTAATTTGTAAACTATTGCTAAAATCTGCCATGGTACCTAAGGATTGGAGAGTAGCAAATATAAAATATTTTAAAAGGACTCCAGAGACAATCCTCAAAACTACAGATGAGCGACGCCAGTGCCGGGCAAAATGGTGACAACCATTGTTAACAGAGTTACTGAGCATATTGATAAACAGGGCATAATGGGGAAGAGTCAACATAGATTCAGCAAAGGGAAGTCATGCCTCACTAATCTATTAGAATTTTTGAGGGTGTAAATAAGCACATCATATCAACTGGCTCACCCCTATCCATGTATCTGGATTTTCAGAAAGGATTTAATAAGATCCCTCATGAGAATCTTGAGGAAATTTAAAATAGTCATGTGACAGAAGGCAGTGTCCTATCGTGGATCGGTAACTGGTTAGAGGAAAGGAAGCAAAGAGTAGGACTAAATGGTCAGATTTTGCAACTGAGAGAAGTAAATAGCGGAGCGCCCAGATATCTGTATTGGGTCTGGTGTTTGTTAATAAACTTGTGGCTTTTGCCAAAATGGGTGTTTAATATATTTATGAATGATCTGGAAAAGGGAGTAAGAAGTGAGATGAATAAATTTGCAGAGGACAAAAATTTAATCAAGGTAGTTAAAACCCGAGCGGACCGTGAAGAATTGTGAAGGATTTTACAAGTCATAGTGACTGGGCATCAAAGGCCCTTTTCAAACCTAAGCCCTACACCCACCCCCAACCGCCCACGTGTGTGGGTGGGGAGGCGTCAATTTGAACACCGCAGCAGGTGTATAGGGGATGGGTATCATAACTGCCTTAACTGTCATTTACAAGTATAAAAAATGTATACACATTATGGAATGACATTTTGCCAATGTTAGTGTAAAGAACAGTACAAAATTGGTTCGACACAATAGAAATCTGCACAACTGTACAGAGTTAAGGCAGTCTGAAAAAATGTCTTCGGCGAATTATGATAATTAATGTTAAATAGAAAAATGTGATCGTTTACTTAGTGATAAATATTAATAAGAGTAAGTGCGTATGGTAAGGAATTAGGCACATATCTTACGTTCAAGTTAATGGTAAGTTATGAAATATAGATAGAAAATATTGCAATAATTTCCATGCTTTTCTGCCTTTAACTTTTTTTAAAACTGTAAAGTTTTTTGTTTTGGAAAATTTCCCTTTTTTGTGATATAATTAATATAGTAATGAGACTGTTGAAAGACATCACATATGTCAGTTATATGATACGTTCACATGTGCATGTACGCAGTAAGAAAGGATAGAAAGAGGAAGCCAGAAACATGGAAGTCATACGCCTTGCAGCAATTCCCTGCTGCTATTTCCCAGAGGGCTAAGCAAGCACAACTAAGAGTTGGGGTGGGATGACAGAGAACTGGCTATACAGCAGCAACTATGGCCATACAACTAGGCAGCAAATCCAGGAGTGGAAGAATGGTAATGCAACCCCAATGAGTAATCGCTGAATGGGAAAGAGTAGATACAGTAGCCATCAGTTTACCACTGAAAGAGCCTGTGGTCACTGTATTCAGCATCGTAAATATATTTAATTTATACATTTATTTATAAATATATTTACATGCTGCCCCCTCCTGCCAAAGGCAGCTCAGGCAGCAAACAATCTTCCAAATACAAAAACAACATAGCAAAAACTACATGCCATAAATCCAACTATTGCAGGTGTTTTCTAGAGTGTATGCATACCAATCTTTGACAAGAAGCGCAATTTCACATCTAAGAATCTGTGACCAAGTGAGAAAGCGTGATCCAAGACTGACAACTACTGTATAATACATTGTCAGCCTGTAATCAATGCATTGTGTCATGTAAGGATACAACGTATTACACACACATTGAAACACTGTGTCAGTATAGGACATAGTTAGCAAATACAGGTTTTAGAAAATGCACTTAAGGAGAGAGATTAGGTAGCTGACTGTAAAAGTTGATGTAAGCCTTGGAAAAAAATCACCATCTCTTATGATATTGCTCAGTGCACAGCTAGAACTACTGACTTGACTGGCTAAGGACCCTGTGAGGTCCGGAAGCTTGCATACCTCTATCAACCATACTTTGTTCCATAAAATATACTGATATACACTTTGTTTCTGTTGTCTCAAACTAGTACATTCCAAAAGTAGGTTTAAATTTAATTCCTAAGTATGTTTAAAAGCTTTGCCTCCATAGATGGGGGGAGAGGAGCTGCTGGCTGAGCTTGCAAGGACCCACTGCTGCCCAAATCTACAGAAATCATCATGAGCATAAAAATGTGTATAATTTGTTTGATTTGCATAATTATGCAAATGTTACGCATAATCTTGCTTCCCAGCATGCATTTTAAACAGGTTTGACACAGCTTCATTAATCAAAATGACACATTGAATTTAAACATTGAAAACACTGAACACATTTTGTATTTTTGTATTCCATATTAAATAATATCTTTATTCAGTATCACTGATGGTTTATTTTTCACAATAGCCTATGGAATGCATTTAATAAAAAAATATCTTACACCTATGTTGCACAATTTTTTCATGATTTATACAATTTATCCCCTCCCGCCCCATACCTCCACTGCCCCAGGTGACAGGATCACCCTGCCCCCAGGATCAGATCCTCCCCGACCCAAAAGCACCATGCATTCAAGCAAAGGAATTCAACAATGAAAATGGTAAAACAAAGCCAAACGATTAACTCAAAGGAAAGCAAAGGAAAGCACGTGAATCCAAAGCAAAGGAAATCAAAGCATAGTCACAAACATGGCAACTGAGCTGATCATTTTGTTTTTGACAAGGTAGCGGGAAACTTCTCAGCCGAGTAATTCTCTGCAGCTCTCTCCTTCCCGAGCAACTAAGTTTCCAGAGTCCCCTGAGCCCAGCACATAGGGTGGGCCCCCAGCCCTTCCAGAACGTCACACATCCCCATGCCTGGCAGACTGCAAAACACTGTCTCCTCCCCAATCCCCAACTATAAAACCGCTGGGTTATGGTTACTCAGGTTGTCCCCCCACCACTCATATTTTGCATCTTGAAAACAATCCTAACTTTGCAAGCCAGATAAGCCTACAGCCAATCACACACACACACACACACACACGTACGTGTATGAATCTGCGTGTCATCTGTCATAGTACATCAGATCACATATTGCCCTACAAACAGATGGGCAGACCAACATGCCATATAGGTAATTCAGGCAGGGCAGGAAATTAATTGGGCAGACTATGAGGCAGGGCACCTGCAGGCACAGCCCATACTCCCACCCTCATCCCTAGCAAACTGTCTTGGGTGCAGGCAACAGCACAAGCTCTGCTGGAGCCAGTTTAGCTCCTGGCTTGGGGTTTCTTTCTATTAAGAGCCTGGATAAAGCAAGCAGCCAAGGTCTGACCTAGGTACTTTGACTTGGATCCTGCTCATTGGCACAGCAGCAAGGTCTGACTTGCGGCAATGGGGACCTGGCAGCTCCTGTGTTCCTCACGATGGTCTCCGGCTGCTCCTCTTTGCTGGAATAGGAAGCTAGCTCCCTTGGAGTTGCTCTTTCCAGCACCACACTAAGGAGAATACTGGGGCAGAGAAGTACAAAGTGTAACGTGTGCACTAGGGATGAGACTGTATTGCCGAGAACCAATAGTGGCCAATAATGGCACTATCGGTTCTAATCAGATATAGCCAATAATACCGGTTCTCAGAAATATAGATTCTTTTGCATTACTGACATTATCGGTTCTTTAACATTGTGGTTTTTCCCCATTGAAGTCGATGGTGAAAACCGCAATGTTAAAGATCCGATACCGCTGATACCGCTAGATCCAAGACAACCAATAAAGGGAGCACTGAGAACTGAGATTTTGCCAAAGTCCCATCCCTAGTGGGCGCTCAGCAGGGACACCGCAGGCTCAGTTGAGGAGAGACTGGAGGACGGGAGTGCCTCTCCTTGCACATTCAGTCCCCCTGCTCTCCACAGCATCCTCAGTCTCTCCTCAAACCCCAGCCTGGCCCTACCCAGTGGGAACCCTGAACAATCCCAGGGCTGGGGGGGAGGGCGGGGGGATTAGAGGGTTAATACATTTGGTGGAAGCCACACGTGACTGGCTTTTAAGTAGCTTAAATGGGGGGGTCTGGTCCCTGCCCCCTCGGAGCACAACACCCACTCTCAGCCCTGTCCCAGCCCCAGTTCCATGCACCATGGAAGTGGATGGCTGTCTCCCCTGCCCGCCTTGCAGAGCCCTCCTGGCCCGGAATCTCAGTGCCTACCCGAGCAACCAGAAACCTCCGGGCATCTATAGCCACCTCCCCCCAGTGCTGAGGATCGGCAAGAACCCAGAGACCTTTTCTGCTGCCCAGGAGAAAGCTGCACCCAAGTACCTGGTGGATCTGGGTTGGGGGCAGCTAATCAGAGCTGCCAGCTGCAGAGAGCCACAGAGTCATGGCTGAAGGTAACAAAGCAACATGGTTGGGAGAGCGGGAGCTGAGGAGGGGCCGACAGGAAGCAGCCTTCAGGTCATGGGACCCAGCCGAAGTCATGTCAAGGGAGCCCAAGAGCTAGACAGAGCCACAGTCGGGGACGCTGGCTTCCTGGCTGAGCTGTCTTGGCTTCTCCCCTTGTTCGTGACTCCCAAGCTGGAATGCAAACTCTTGGCTCACACAGACAGTGCTAGTTCCCAATGCAGAGTTTGTTAAAGGAGCTGTGGGCAGCTGACCCATCTCCCCCAGGGACCCAATCCTGCAGCCCTTATTGAAGCCCAATTACCATTCCTGCGCCCCAAGCTCCTGCCAACCCTAGGGGTAGCATCGGTCCCCCTGCTGCGTGGAGTTTGTGAGAAGCTTGAGCAGCAGCAGAGCAAGTGGGAGGGAGGTGGTGGCTAGTTCCTCCTCTCCCTCCCTTCTCCTCACCTTCACTGCCAAGCTTGCCCCTACACCCGAGAAGCATGGACACTACTGCTCATGTGACAGCCAGCAGAACTTATTTTTTAATCTTTAATAACTTGGTTTTGGCTGCACCAACCACCATCAGACTTCAGAAGCACTTGCTGGATATCTCAGACAAGGCTGTGAAGTCTGAGGGCTCAACTCACAGGGGTTGGGGAGAAAATATCCATGGTTCAAAATCATCTGGCTGCAATGAATTTTGACCACTAGCAATTATTCAGATCCTTATAACTTTTGATTTTCTGGCTAGATCTTCTTCAGATTTTGCATGTATGACGGTCCCCACAAATAAGCCATGGATATGTTTTCAGAATTGTAGCTCAAGTGGTTTCCTCAAAATCGGGGCTTCAGCAGTCCCCTGTTTATAATGGAGAGCAGTTGTGCCTTTAACTTACTTGCTCCTGCTGAAGTAGCAGCAGCAAGTAAATCTTTCTTTCTAAACAAAAAGAAAATGCTCTTGTGCTCTTTTTCGTTTACTCAGTCCCATAATCTTTACACAGTACTTAATTGCTAATGTTGAGATTCCTAGATATTTGGCTCTTCTATAATGCGTGTTTTCCACTGCCCTTCCTGAATATTTTGCTAGCTGACAGTAAATCTGAAAGGAGATTTGGATTTTATGATATAAACACTATGATATAAAGTGTATATATATCAGTATGATACAAGGTAAAATGAAGTAAATTTAAAGCAAACCAGAAGCTGGTACAAGTTAGAATTCAGAAGTCAGAGCACTATCACTTCTATTTCAATGGATGCAAGTAGGCCCAAAAGGTCTTATTAGATTAACTCCTATGCCACAGTAGAACATTTTTCTACGCTCTTCCTCTTCCCCACTTTCCTTTAAACAATAAAAGTTCTTCCTTTTTTTTTTATTTTAAAAACACGGTCACACAGAAACCACAACAATTAAATGGTGCTTTAAGTAAGGAGAACAGGAGACATGAAATCTCAAAAATGGAAGAGAGAGATTTTGACTAGTGTATGTATGCAAAAGGATCTGTAAAATGACTGTGAAGCAATTCCTTGCTCTACAGGCACCCCAATGAAAATACAAAAGGAATGTTTTGATTAAAGCTCCAACTTAAACCATTCATACATTTGGGACTAGGACTGTTAATATCTTTTTGTTGTTCATGGAATAATATTTAGTCACATGTTCAATCTTTGGTTGGTTGGTTTTTTCCCCCACCTCCCCATTTCCTGCCTACTCAATCATCTTCCATCTTTGATATATTCTAAGAAAGGGACTTCTTTGCAAATTTGCTCCATCATTCATTTTAAAATATGAATTCTGTTTGATTTTAATACAGAATTTTATTAAACGCTCTGCAATTAAGAGAATATGCTCAGTATCATCAGGCATTACGTTTGGAAATGGTTTCAGCAGATAAGGCTAAACTTCAATGGTGGCATCCTTCAGTGATTTCCTTAAAGCTGGAGGAAGAGGGACAGCAGGTGGTTAGGGAAGCACAGACTATCCAGTCGGATCTACATTGTTAGTGGTGACATGCTCAGACACACACTAATTCAAAAGTCTAAAACACAGTACCATTCAGAAAGGACTCCCTTCAGTCATAGAGTGTTAAATCTCAAAACTGAACAATTTGCAATTTTCAATAAGAATAGTGCCATTAATTGTGTACGTGCACAAACATAGGAATTAAAAGTAAAAGGAATTTTTGAACCATAACAAGAACATAGGCACTATCTTCTAACCTTCATTCAAAAAGGACAAGTCTGCCATTCACATAAAAGTTAACTTTTCTCAAAGTACATACAAAAATCATTTGGTTACCTTAGCAATAATAGTGCTCAAAGGAGTTTTCTGTTACCATAAGGTGCAATTATGACCCCATTTAAATCAATGGCTAAATTCTCACTGACTTCAGTAGAGTTAGGATTATGCCTATAGTCACTAAATCAGCAGCTTCTGTACCAGCTTCTTTCTTCTTTGGGTAGACAAAATACCCAAACCTATTCAGATTTCTAAGACACTTGAAAATTGGGGGAATGAGTTTTAATTTTAATGTTGTTAATGCATTGTTGAAGCACAAAATTACCGTTACTCTCACACCAACTTCTGGTCATCATACCATACCAAAATGGTATTATTTCTAGAATAAAGATGTCTTGCTTTACCTACGTACTATAGAAGATACTGAAGTCTTCAGAGCCACAACTATCTAAATTTAAGCAATCTTCCCCAGAGATAAAAAAAAGTCTGTACATGTACAGAGGTATGGAAGAAAGCCAGATAGAAATCATTCCTCAGTAATTACAGCTTTGTACTGCGAGTTAGACAATGTTGAACTACACAGAGACCTACAGCTCCAGCGAGATGGTCTGCAGTTTTTTTTTAAAAAAAGGAAGAAATCCACACTTATCTAAAACAGTTTGATGTGATAAAAAATAATATTAGGAATTTTAAAATTGAATAACTTGTTAATTTATACTTATCTAACAATTTCTAGATGCCAAATAATAAGTGATGAAAGCACTTTCAACTTCTATTTTAGTGTTGTGTGTAATATGGAACAATTTTTTTTTCCCCCTAAAATAAATGTGAAACTATTTTTCTACATAATAAAAGGGGCCAAGACTGGGCAAGAAATGCTTTGTGATGGACTGGAGTTGAACTTTATCCTCAGGCTTGGCCACAGACATGTCAGACAAATTCCTGAGAGCTTTCCTTTTAGCAGCTTGAACAGGACTTGCTGCAGAGTCATGTCAAAATCAATTTGAAATTGCTTTTCATGAAATGCCATTCTACCACTAAGGCAGAGCTGGGTTGCACACACCACCCATCCCCTACTTCCACGGAAAGGGTGAAACTGAGCCACTTTGGCTGTCCCGCCATGTTGAACTCAGGTGACCTCGTGAAGGGAGAGACTGCACGGAGTTTAAAGAACCCCACCCACTGTGACGATGCAGCCTCCAGATCACGCAAGCTTGGCAGCTGCTCTGGAGGGCGCCCGTTATCTAGCTTACTTCCTTTCTGGGTGGCCAGCGAGTCTTGAGGGTAAGGGCACAGCTCCCCTGCCCCTTCCCCCGCAATTGTTGGGTGCACACTCCCATCAGGGGGAGGGGATAGTTGGCTACTGGCAGCAGGAATATGCTGATGGGACAAGCAGCACCAGGCACAGGGAAAAAGGGGGACCGTGTCCCCCTAAGACATAGGTTGCACGCACCCCTGCTGCTCACATCCCCTGGTTGCTCCACCAAGAAAGGCAACACTGCTCAAGGACAGTGCTTAAGGGTAAACAGCCAGCCCCAGGAGCTTCAGGTGTGTTTTGTGTCTCTGCGGGAGGTTGCCCAGCACCTTCTCATCCCCCTCAAGGGACCACCACCAGGGGCATACAAAGAAGGTATGCAGCTGGGACTTGGGGGAAGGATGCCCATCAGCATCTAGGACCCCCAGACCTAGACCTCTGGCAACCACTTAAGCTCAGCAGCAGCAGGAGCCCACAGTGACTGCTGCCATCGGGGATCTGGCAAAAAGGATGGCAGCCATGAAGGGAAAGCTACAGGTGGATCACAGCAGCAGGCAGTTGGAAATAAATCAGTGGGCAAGCTCTCTGTACGGTAGGTCTCAGCCCTGAAAGGGGTAACTGGGCAAAATAGGCACTGGAATCTGGGGACCACACAACTGTGGCACCCACAAGCGTGGAAAGTTTTCATTAGGATGACTTGTGGAAAATGGAAACGCCTGCCCCGCACCTGGACCCCCAACCATACACAGGTTTATTGAACGGCTGGGCAGGGGTCTGGCAGTCAGTGGGCACAGGAACCACAGACACGGGACCAGCTGTGCAATTCAGGGCATCTGGGGCTGGGGTCCCCTCCCCCTCAGTAATTCATGGGGTCTGTCATCCCGTACACTGAGATATCCACCCCCTTGGGAGAACACCTTCTCCACGCAACAAAAGAAGAGGATATGGAAAGGAGAGTGCTTGTATATCTTTGCTCTTCTTTCTGCAGACCCATCACAGATCCCAATGAGAAAGGGGAGCAAAGGGAGAAGGAAACGATTAAAAAGCCCAAAGCTGACAGGAACTGAAACAACAGGATGTCCGCTTATACAGGGGTGTAGATGGGGATGGTGTTGTAGTCACAGCCATGGTGGGCCTCCTCAGTGTTGAAATGTTTTGATATAGTGTGTGTACCAGGCTTATAACACCCTCCAGGGGTCTTCCTGGCTGTGCTACAATGAAACCTTTCACATGAGGGCATCCATCAAGCTAGGTATTCAACCCTGATGGTATTCATCCAAGGTTACGGAAAGAACTCAAATTTGAAATTGCTGAACTACTATCAGTAATATGTACCTTATTGCTAAAATCCTCCACTGTGCCAGAGGACTGGAGTTTAGAAAATGTAACCCCAATTTTAAAGAAGAATTCCAGAGGTAACCCTGGAAACTATGGAGTGGTATGTCCGATACCAGTTCCAGGAAACTGGTGGAGACCACTGTTAAAAACAAAATGACTAGTGGATCGTTCCTCGAAGACATTGGCTCAGTGTGTGTCAAAAAGGCAAACTGGATGGGAGGCATTATTGCAAAAGGAATAGAAAATGAGGGGAAATATAAATTCTGCTGTATACATTTTTGGTACGACCCCCAACCTTGAATAGTAGTTCTGGTTGCCCCATTTCAAGAAAGATAATAGAATTGGAAAAAGTTCAGAGAAGGGCAACAAGGATGTTAGAAGAAATTAACTGACTTCCTTATGAGGAGAGGCTCAACAGGTTGGGGCAGTTTAGCTTGGAGAAGAGACTATTAAGGTGGGGGGATATGATAGAAGTTTATAAAATCATGAGCAGTGTGGAAAAAGTAAATGGGGAACTGTTTGCCCTTTCTCACAATAAGAGAACAAGGTGATACTCTCTGAAGTTAAACTGTATCAGATTTAAAACCAAGAAAAGGAAATACTTTTTCACTCACTCAGTAGTTGAGAAACTCATTGCTAGAGGAGGCAGTGAAAGCCATCACCATAACTAGTTTCAAACAGAAACCAGATAAGTTCCTAGAGGATAGAGACATAAATGCTCACTAGTTGGGGCTCAAACCACCAATTACCAGTATTGGGAGTGGTTAACAGGAGATGGGATCCCACCTCCATGACTTGTACTTTTACATCTCTCAAATGCTCTCAGGATGCTGGGCTTGATGGAGCGTTGGGGGGATCTCATCAGTTAGAACAGAGATACTATGTTGCCTCCTGGTGGATTACCCTGCTGCAGATGATTACCCTGCTGCAGATGATTACCTGGTGGATTACCCTGCTGCTACCACCTCCATGGTTTCTCAGAGAATTTTAGGATATACCCTATAAGGGTGTTCAACATCATTCTACCTCCCCAAACTTGAAGTTCCTGCAAAGTTTGGAAGAGGTGTCTAGGGAAAAGATTAGGAAATAGATAATGGAAGGTAGGGTGGCTAGCCCTTTCGTAGCCCCCTTCCCTGCCTTCGAGTGGCTGACCCTTTCCTATCACCCTCCCCCCACCCCCAAGCCCAAAATCCCTGGAGAGTACCAGCTCATTCACCATCTTTCCTACCCACAAGGGGGTTGAATGACGCCACTGACCCCGAGCTATGCTCGGTTCGATATTCTTCATTGAGTGTAGTGGTTTATATGGTTCAATTGTACAGTTAGGGGGTATGTGTTGCCAAGTATGTTCAATTGTACAGTTAGGGGGTACAGTTGCCAAGTATTTGTTCCGCCTCCTACCCATGCACTTGGTTGATTTTTACCTGCTAGGCTTCCTTTTGAATGGAATTGTTACTTTGACAAGGTCACACCTATGGGCTGTTGCATGCTTGGCTGCCAGAACACTTAGTCAAGCACTAGAGCGGGGGGCCTGGAGACAGACCGGCAGTACACATATTCTTCATTATCTGGATGACTATATTTTCACAGGGCCCTGGAAAGTGCCCCCGCTCCTTGCTGCCTTCAAGAGAAGGCAAGAGAACTAGGGGTGCCTCTGGCAACCAAGAAGACAGAAGAGTCCATGAAATCCCACACCTACCTGCTCAATACTGTCCAGGGTTCTTCCTTGCTGCCACAAGTCAGACTGACCTTCCTGGCAGCCTGTGTCACTGTTCAGCAAACTACGTCTAGAAGAGGGCACCCCCACAAGGATCGCCAGTCAGTACTGATTCTCTTAACTTGGCATGTGCAGTGATTGTGCCAGGCCGGGCTCTTTTAGTCAGACTTTACAGTGCAACTGTAGGCAGCCCCCACCCCACAATCGCTTCATTCACATAACGAGGGAGTTCAGGGCTGACCGGAGGTATGGGAAACCTTTTTAAGTACTTTCAATGGCAAGTCATCCAGGCAGGATGCGTTTATGCTGGGCTGCAACTTTCCGGTGCATTCTGATGCAGCTGCTATTTTGGACTTGGGCATACATTTTCAGGGCCAATGGTGTTCTGACCCGTAGTCAGTCAGGTGGACTAACTCAAGTCGTACAAGAGTTTTAATGTTTGGTGATTTTTTCCCCCCCTCTTGGTAGCAGTGAAAATATGAAGAGGAATTTGCCAACAATTCTGGTGCCACAATCTGGCTGTTGTCCACGTGCAATTGTCCCGCTTCCTGAGGGTCATGATCTGGTCAGGACATTTGTCTTGCAGTGCCTATCCAGCAACATCTGCTTTAAGGCATAACACGTCCCAGGGGTGGATAACGAGACTGATGATGCCCTCTCACTTCCAGACCCACCAGTTCAGAAAGCTATCACTGGAGGCTAACCTAACACTGGTGTGGCACTCGCTGCACTTCGGAGCCTTGGAGAGGAAAGATTTCCTAGGCTGCAAGGGGTTTCTTTACCCCATCTACCAGAAGTGCCTACAGCAGATGGATTGTGGAATTCCAGACCCTTAGGGAGGGGAAGAGGATTTGCCCAATCTTGAAGGACCATGTCCTTCGTTATTGCGTACATCTCAGGTGGTGGAGCCTTGCTGCTGGGACAATTGCAGGTCAGCTGTACGCAATTACCTTCTACGCGCGAGAGAAGGGGCAACCCAATGGAACGTTGGAAGGTTTTGGTGGGATGGGCCAGGGAACAAGGCCACAGCGTGGATGGTCAGGGTCCAATATCCACCCACTCCCACCTGTTGGAAGCCCTGCTACTTTCCCTCTGGATTATAGATAACCATGGGACTGAGATATTTTTTTTCAGACCACCATTTTTTACAACGTTTTTGGGGACCCTTAAGATGGGCAAAGTGCTAGTTGCCACTAAGCAAGGTCTGCTAAGGCATGCACTCCTGCCATGGGATATTAGGTGGAATGAGGGCACATTGTTTCTCCATGTCAGACATTCAAAGACTGCCCAGCGGGACAAGGGTGCCTGGCTTAAGCTCCACCCATCAGCAGACCCATATCTCCACCCAGCCAGCACACTGAGGATCTACATGGCCAGCAGGTCCACTGTCCCAAGCCCGCTATTTGTCCATGTTAATAGGACCCTCCTCACCAGATTCTAGTTTATAGCTGTATTCTTGAATGGCCTGGCAGGACTGGGGCTTCCACTACAAGAGTTTGGGTTCCATTCATTTCGGCTTGGAGCTACCACCACAGCAGCTGCGGCTTGCTTTACCCCCTCACCCCCCAAATAGCATTCACAAGCTAGAGCGCTAAAAATCCCAGGCTTATTCACGCTACGTCTGCCCAGGTGCAATCGTTTCACCACTCCTTTGGTTCCACCTGCAAATTGTTGAGTTTAAAAATGGACCGTTTTTTGTTATTTGTTAAGTATGAAGTATCCAAGCAAGTCGCAGATATGGATAATGGGCCATCGTCTGCTGAGCCCACCAGGCAGCATGCCAACAACAAGAGATGACAAATCAGGGCCTGGATCAGTGGATAGATAGGAACTAGTTTGGCCTCTGGGGGATGCGGTGGGATCAGCTCTTACCCAGACTTAGGCGCAAGCTGCCGAGCAGCATTCCCAATAGCCTAATAATCCATTTTAGTGAAAACAACTTGCCTAGTTGGTCTGGGATGTAGCTACTCTCTCATGCCGGGGGGACATGTGGGAAATCTCACACATAGCAACACTGATGAGAATAGTTTGGTCCAATATATTACAGAGGAGTTGGTGCTGGGCAGGTCACTCAGCTGAAGCTGATAGGCAGTTGGGTGTAGGTCATGGGTGAGATTGGCATTTTTCATGCAGACATTCTGTTTAAACCAGATGTGGTATCTCTGTCTCCTGAGGACATTCAGGTTTATTGCAGGAGTTACAGGCAGGTGTCATGAAGGCATTAGGCACCCATGCTGGAGTGAGGGGTCCAGTCATCTTACTCTGGTGTCCCCTGCAGCAGTGAGTCCAGTGCCTGAAGCAGTAAATCAAGCCCAGAACAGATAGAACTCATCCCCATTGTACCTGGAGTAAGAAGAGGGGGTGGGGGGCGGGTATAGTGGGCTTAACAACCCAGGCCTCTAGAGAGGATAGAGATTGCAGCACGCCTTCAGCTAGGATAGAGAGATTGCAGCACGCCTTCAGCTGGGCAGGTTAGGTCAGATGTGGTCACTTCCTTCTCCCTCCCCTTCCATTGCCCGCTAGGGGCAAAGGAATTGGGTGCCATGGGGGAGACTGCACCACCAGACAGGGTGAGGATTGGACTCTGATGCTCTGGGCTCAGGAGGGAGTCACAGATGAGCCCCGTAGGTTCTTGCCTCTGTTGGCACTGGATCTTGTGAGCCTTGGATACCTGTTTCGTTTAATAAAAAGGGTTATATTTATACCCATTATATTATTATTATTATTATTATAAACATTTATATAGCGCCAGTCATGTGGCCTGGTGCTGTACAGAACATAGAATTAGATAGACATGGTCCCTGCCTGTGGCTTACAATCTAAAAGACAAAAAAAAAGGGGGGGGGAGACAGGGAGAGGGGACAGTGGGAGAGACAGGCGAGAAGACAAACAAACATTAAAGCAGATGCGAAGTCTCAGGTGCGTGTGCTTGGCTTGGTTTACAGAGATCTTGGTGGCAGCAGTCAGCAGAGGAGGGTCGGCAGTAAGAGTAAGGGGAAAGACTAACATGCATTGGGAAAGGCAGCAAGGAAAAGGTGGGTTTTGAGGAGGGATTTGAAGGAGCGGAGGGAGGAGGCAAGGCGGATGTGGGCAGGGAGGGAGTTCCAGGCATGAGGGG